>SJYV01004121.1:800353-897263 GCA_006410875.1 Neotragus pygmaeus | reverse complement strand
GGACTCGCCGGTCCGGCCTGCGGCCGAGGTCGAGGTCAGGCTGGGCCGCCCCCGGTCCGGGAGCCCCCGCCCCTAGAGCCGCCGGCCGCAGGGGGCGGGGCCTGGGGGTGCGCGGGAAGTGGGCGGGGCCCCCTCCTGAGGGGTCCAGCCGGCGCGACCAGCTCGGGGGCTCCACCGACCGTCACTTTCTAGTTGGCGCACAAAGGGTCCAGACTCCCCCAAGATCCCGATGCACCTGCCTCCAAGGTCCGATTCTTCTCCCGGAACCGCTGGTGACGCTCCCCGGAGGGTGGACTCGTCCGCGGGACAGTTAGTAGCGGGTTCCTCTAACGCGTGCGGTGTGCATAGCTCGGCTCTCCTCTTTGGTGAACGCCCTGGTCTTCAGCCACACTGAAGGACGCCGCTGCCTGCAGACCCGGGGTCGGCGGGATACTGTGTGAGAACATGATTTTTGCCCATCTTGGGTCACCGGTTTGAGGGCCCCATCCACTGGCCCATAGAGAGGTCCTGTTTGATAAACGTACGGGGATAGGATAGGTCTTCCTTCCAAACCCCCCAGGACTGGGGGCCCTGGCCGTGTATTAGCTCTAGAGAACCCTCACTTTCCGGTTCAAGGATCAAGGTTCAAGGTTCAGATTCCAAGGTATGGGAACTACCAATCAGGATTTAGAAACACCGTCTAACAAGGGGACTGAATGGTTAGAACTCAAATGCCCATTTTTCAGAGCAGCCCAGACCGATAACCATGTTGTTTTTTACACACATCGTTCCCCCCAAAGACAAGGATCCAGGTGGTACCTTCCTTCCACTGCCCACCACACAATGGCAGTTCACCAGCCCCTTACCTCACAATGCACTCTTTAGACCAAGGGACAGCCTGTCATAAACATATTTTGCACAACCAGCGACAAGCCTGCCACTTGCCTTTTCTTCACCTCAGGATTCTTATCATCGGCACTTCTCTAAGGGAACTAACTCAGAAGCTGCTTAGTGACAGTGGTGTTGGGCAATGGTTATCAGCGGGTAGGACAGATGCCACCACAACACCTTGGAGATGGGCTAACAAACTACTACCCAGCCCACCACCTGTTCCCACACAGCTTATAAACTACGGATGGTTTTTAGACTTTAAATGATTAAAAAAAGAATCTTTTTCTGTGATGCAAAATAACATGAAATTCATATTTCAGTGCCACTAATAAAGCCATGTTTATGCCTTGCATACTATTTATGACTGCTTTCATGCTCCAAGGGCAAATTTTAGTGGTTGTGACAGAGCCCATATAGCCTGAAAAGACTACAATATTGACCGTCTAGCATTTTACTGAAAAAAATTTGGCAATCCCTTCTTTAGAGGAACAGGAGGGTGTCTGTAGGACAAACCATGCATGGAGTATCCATTTCCTAGTCTCTTATGTGAAAAATGATACAAATGCAGGAAAGGAATCAGAATGATAGAGATTCATTCTTAACTGTTGGGGTTTTTGTACAGTAAACTTGGAAATATCTATCTTTTAACTTGGGAGGGTCACAAATGAATCAAGGAAAAATCCTTTTTCAGTTTAATAAATTTAACTATGTTACAGATAATTTTAACTATAGATCAAAAAAATCATAACGAGAATGAAAGGGCAAGCTGGGAAAAGGTATTTCCTTCAAATAAAATCCAGATTGACTAGTACCCAGATCATATATAAGGAATTTCCGGGTGGTCCAGTGGTTGGGACTCTGTGCCTTCAATGCAGGGGGCTCAAGTTTGATCCCTGGTAATGGAACTAAGAGCCCACATGCTGTGCAGTGCAGCCAAAACCTAGTTTTAAAAATAAACACATTTCCCATACCCCAAAGTTCTTTCTCTTAAAAAAAAACTATCTTACTAAATTTACTAAAATTAATGATGCATTCTCTTGCCAGGAAGAATTTGGTAAAGTCCGAACTCCCTAGCTTGGCATTCAAAAGCCCAGTCTTCCTTTCCCAGTCTTATTTCCCAAGTGTCTCTTCCCTCACTCCTCTCCCTAATCTGATGCTCCAGCTTCACGGGTCCATTAGCTATTCCCAAGTACACCCAGCACTTCCTCATGCCCCACTTTGCTTCCTGGGCTTAGACAGTACCCTCCATCTCTCATCACCCCCACAACATTGCTTATCGGTCATGGTTCAGCTTAAATTCTGCCTTCTCTGAAATGACCTCTCATATTCTTCCAGTTTGATCTCTCCTGCTTCTACAGAGTCCTTTATACCTTGTAATCCAGTCTGCCTTGAGGCACTTGTTTATGTATGGATCTCCTTCTTGTCCAGCTCGGAGTACAAGGATTGTATCCCTGCACTGAGTGTGTTCCTCAGTCCTTGGTACTGAGTAGATATCCATACATTTAAAACTTTTTTGTTTTGAAAAATAGAGTCACAGAAAGTTGCAAAAATTGTACAGAGAGATTCCTTGTACTCTTCAGCCAGCCTTTCCCAATAGTAATGTCTTACATTATCCTCAATACAAGAGACATCCATAAGTTTTTATTTGGTGGTTTATCTTGGTTTAACTACCAGTTCTTTTTGTGTAACTTGCAATCATATTTCAAATCTTCTTCCTCAGCATCTAGATCAACTTTTCACAAAATGTTCTGGTCTCATGTAGCCAGATTAAGTGTAAAATAACTGCTTCAAAAAGCCCCTAAATTTCATTGGTTTGGAAAGGCACGTGTTGCAATCAAAAAATCACCTGGCTAGATTTTCAGTGTAGAAGAATTTTATCTTTCAGGGAGTCAAGCTATGTGTGTAAGTTTAGAGCTTTGGACCCACAGGCTGGAGTATTTATTAAGATTAGTATAGTTCTATGGTGTAAATCCTTGCCTTTTCTCATTTACGTGCTCTGGTTTAATTTGTTTTTATAGTTCTGTACTTTGTGACTCTAAAGTCCAACTTTTATAGAACCATGGCGCCTTACAAAATACATGAGTGTACATAAGTGTTCAATAATAGATTGACAAAAACATTTGCTCTCTTCTCTAGAAATGCTTAATTTCTGGATCAAGATCAGAAAAGCAAATTTCACAATAGAATCCCTGAGATGTTGTAATTGTGTTTTTTATCTGATATTTCAAAAGCAATTTATGGTTGGAAACTGATTTTCCTCAGAGACACAGTTCTTAGCGGTCTGTCCTATTTATATCCTTTAACTGTTTTTTATTTATGATTGTTTTCTGAGTTCTCATCCCACTGCTTTAAAATGTTTTCCATGGTATGATTTGAGGAGCATTGGAGAGAATCTCCTTCCTCAAAAATTCCTTATTCAGCAATCTGTGGTAAAGCCCCACAATGAGTTATTCCTATCTTTGGATTGGGGCTTTTAGGATAAGCAGGTAGGTCAGATTTCCATGTTAGATTAGGTCGTTATCAGAAACACCTTAGGAATGATGCTTTTATCAGAGTTTTTCCTCTGAGACAGCTGAGAGAGAATGACTACAAAGAGCCATGAAAGGAACTTGTGAGAGACAGATGGAGCTGCCCGTCCCTGGCACGGAGGAGCACAGGAAGCACCTGGAGAGCTTGTGATGAGGCAGGTGACTGCCGCTGCTGCTGCTAAGTCGCTCCAGTCGTGTCCGACTCTGTGCGACCCCAGAGACGGCAGCCCACCAGGCTCCCCCGTCCCTGGGATTCTCCAGGCAAGGACACTGGAGTGGGTTGCCATTTCCTTCTCCAATGCATGAAAGTGAAAAGTGAAAGTGAAGTCGCTCAGTCGTATCCAACTCTTAGCGACCCCATGGACTGCAGCCCACCAGGCTCCTCCATCCATGGGATTTTCCAGGCAAGAGTACTGGAGTGGGGTGCCATTGCCTTCTCCAGATGAGACAGGTTCTAAATTAGCAAATCTGGAGAGAGAGTGCAGGGAAGGTTTTCAGTCCTAACGAGCTCCCAGGTAATACTGATGCTGCTGGAAACCAGACCCCATGTTGAGTCATAAGGAGTTGAAGGATATTCAGGCTTAGAAGGCTTGGGTGGAGGCATGGCTTGGAGCAGGCCCCAGGAGCAGAATGAGGAGAAACAGGGCTGTGGACAATTAAAGGATGAGAAAGACGAGGTTGGCTCACTTAATTTTGGTTAAATGGTGCTTTCCAGGACAAAGAGGGAATATACAGATAGATTAAAATTTTCTATTTTATATTACATACGTGTATTAAGGGCTTCCCTTGTGGTCCAGGAGACCCGGGTTCAGTCCCTCGGTCAGGTAGATCCCCTGGAGAAGAAAATGGCAACCCACTCCAATATTCTTGCCTGGAGAATTCCATGGACAGAGGAGTCCGGCATGCTACAGTCCATGGGGTCGCTAAGAGATGGTTACAACTGAGCAACTAATACGCATGTGTGTTAAACTGATTAAATAATACCATCTACAGTGGAATTGAGATCTATTTTGTTGATCATTGTTTCATTGGTTTTGTTTTTTGTGGCATGCAGGATCTTATTTGCCCTACCAGAGATCGAACCCATGCCCCCTGCAGTGGAAATGTGGAGTCCTAACCACTGGACCACCAGGAGAGTCCCAGTTGTTCATTGTTGATGAGGTTTTCCATCATACTGTGCTTTCCAGACTGGGATACATTTAGCTCCCTGACATTGTGACTGGAATGACATCCATTTGAAGATCTGGGAAGAAAAAGTAGTTTTCTGTTTAATAAATGCATATATCATGGAGAAGAAGGTAACATGGATACTTTAACAAACAAGCAAGTGAGGGTGGTGGCAGTGGCTTCAGGCCGGGCTCTCACATCCTGTCCACCATTTTCCTTTTTTCTGCCAAGAGGAGGGCTGTTGAGTCGGACAGTGTGAAGAGCCCGTGCCTGAGATAATCCCAGTGAAGCACAGAAACAGGTGCTCTTTTCTTTCTGTTGTTGATTTTCTCATTTCCGTTTCCTCTTTCCTTAGTTCCTTGCCTGGTGTGGTTGTTTCTGGCTTCATTTCTGTCTCGTTGCTCTTGACTGCCCTTCCCTCTGTACAGATATTAATGTGCTCGTCTGTGCTCCTTTCCTCCCTCCTGCTTGACAGTAATCCTGGGTCTTGGCCTCCTAGCCTCACCCTCTTGGTCTGTCCATCACTGTTGCTTAGCTTCTTCAGGGAGTGGAGTTACTAAAGACTGTGGGTCAGAGTCCATGCTGGCCACTATGAAGACTTGACATTTATGGAAAGATTCATACAACATCTTGTCTCACTAATGAACTCTTGATTCTACTGCAAGACAATGTTCTATGAACCCTAACTGTGAGCTATTATAGTTAGCTCTTTGCAACCTTATGGACTGCAGCCCACCAGGCTCCTCTGTCCATGGGATTCTCCAGGCAAGACTACTGGAGTGGGTTGCCATGCCCTCCTCCAGGGGATCTTCCTGACCCAGGGATCAAACCCACGTCTCTTACATCTCCTGCATTGGCAGGCAGGTTCTTTACCACCAGTGCCACTTGGGAAGCCATGAACTATTAAGAAGCCATAAGCTATTAAGTACATAAAAATAACCCCACATAGAGAGGCTCTGCCCCTTCTTGGCAACCTCCACCATTACCCCACCTGCCTCCAACTCAGCGGTACTGCCCCACACAGGAATGAGAACTGAATTTTCAGTGACCCCCGCAGTGAACATGCAGGAGTGAGGCTGGGATGATCAGCCCAGGGGCACTTCATCCCATATCCTGCAGGGGATACATTATTTGGCTCTCTAGTGCTTAGAATTTTCCAAATGACCACATGACTCCAAATCAGCTTTGGTTTATTTTGAAACATGGCTCCCTTCCAATCACTCCTCGTCCCAGTTGTCCAAAAGCGATGCCTTGCAGAGTTGGAAGAGTGGCTCCTTTCTGTGTCACAGTGTTGCTGGTAACTCCTGTTTATTTTTCCTTTCCTCTTTGTGTTTTTTCCCATTAACTTAAAGAATATTAAGCCAACATTTTAAAATGTATGTGTAATGTCTTTAAGATATTTTATTGGTCTCCAAGACTAGGACGAAGATGAGAGGAGAAGGCTGGAAGGAAGAAATCTCTTGCCTATGTAACTGCTTACCTACAAAGAACAGAAAGTTTTCTCTAAAGCTATTGCTTGAGAGAAAAAGAAGCTATGGTCAATCATGCCCTTGAGGGCAAAGTTTTTGCCTTTAAAGACATGAGTCCACCAATGCCCCAAGCCACATGTGCGTGACCCCTTTGGGAGTGTTTAACTCCTGCCACCTGCCTGGTGTTTTGTCCCTAGCAATCAACTCCAGATAGAAGAAAAATGTTTATCTAGGCCAAAAGTTTCTCAAGTCAGGGCATTTAGGGACAGAGAGAGATCAGAGGGTGATGACTGCCCCCAGAATCAGGAGAAGTGGTCATTCCATTAGTGGGTTTGTCTCTCTAATCCAGTGTAAGTTATCAAAATTCAATTATTGATGCAGAAGTGAAAGTGAAACTCGCTCAGTTGTGTCAAACTCTTTGCGACCCCATGGTGTATACAGTCCATGGAATTCTCCAGGCCAGAATACTGGAGTGGATAGCCTTTCCCTTCTCCAGGCTATCTTCTCAACCCAGGGATCAAACCCAGGTTTCCTACATTGCAGGTGGATTCTTTACCAGCTGAGCCACAAAGGAATTTTATAAATACCTACGCATAGCAATCAACCGACTCTTTGGTACAAGGATGGTAATTAGTGCTCCAGATAAAACAAGGAAATAAAGGAAGAGCTCAGTTTAAGGTCAAGGAATGTTATAAGGGAGGGTTTGTGAGAAGACTGTCTGGTTTTCTTACTCCTTATTCTACTCCTGGGCTACCCTCGTAGCTCCATCAGTAAAAAAAAAAATCTACCTGCAATGCAGGAGACCCAGGTTCGGTTCCTGGGGCGGGAAGATCCCCTGGAGAAGGAAATGGCAACCCATTCTAGAATTCTTGCCTGGAGAATCCCATGGACAGAGAAGCCTGGCAGACAGTCCATGGGGTCGCAAGAGTCGGACGTGACTTAGCGACTAAACAACGAAACAATTCTACTCCTACTCCTACTCTTAGGAAGAGAAAGCTAATTTGTGTTTTGAGGATTCTATGCAAAGGAACTGAAGTGAGGAAGGAGATGGGTGGTCAGGCCTGGAGTCAGGAGAGAACTGCTGATAGTGGAGAGGTGAGAGTAACAGTGGGTAGTAGAGGAGGGGGAAGAGTGGGCACAGGGAAGGGAACGAAGGTGGCCGGGGGCTGGCTGACCCCTCATTTTTATAGCTCATATACATGAATACTGAGAAGTTATAAATCTAATGAATGGTTAATAAAATGGTTGTATCCTTCAGTTTTCCGAGGGGAATACCCTCATAATGAGCTGGAAGTCTAGATTGTTTTAAAAAACATTTTACCTTATTAAATTATGACAATTGAGTACACGTCCTTATTTGAATTTATTCATTTATTTGGCTGGGCTGCACAGCATGCAGGATCTTAGTTCCCTGACCAGGGATGAAACCCATTCTCTCTGCAGCGGAAGCACGGAGTCACAACCACTGGATCACCAGGGAAGTCCCAGAAGGCTAGACTGCATGTTGGATTATCAGTCTTCAAAGATGCTTGCCAGGATGTTGTGTGCTTTCCACCCTGATCTCCCCTGCACCACGAGGGGTCTCAGGGACGCACACGCAGATGCCCTGCCTCACGTGCAGCCTCAGTCACACCCTTCACATCCCGACTCCCTGAAAAATAAGCGTCCCTAGGCTCAGGAGGTAAAGAATTCGCCTGCAATGCAGGAAACCTGGGTTTGATCCCTGGGTTGGGAAGAACCCCTGGATAAGGAAATGGCAACTCACTCCAGTATTCTTGCCTGGAGAATCCCATGGGAGCCCTGGTGGGCTCCAGTCCATGGGATCACAAAGACGGACATGACTGAGTGACTTCAGTTCACTAGGCTACCCATTGGGCCTCAGGATATATATGCTTGCCAGTTCATTCTTCCTTGGAAGTAGAAAAGGAAAAGGCCCACAAAGTCCTTAAAACTGGACCTGGGTGCAGGCTACAGGAAGGGAGGAAGGTTTGTAAGGTTTTAGGTATGCATGCCCCCTTGGGTCCATGGCCTCGCTGCTGTGTGGAGGCAGATACAGCTGGAGGAGGGTCAGAGGGAGAGGCTTGAGCATAGAGGGTCCTCTTGCCCAGGTCCAAGTCTAATACTAAGTGGTAGAACTGTCCAGTCTTCCCACAAAGAACATCTTTAAGAGTAGCAGGTAAAGGGAATTCTGTGGTGGTCCAGTGATTAGGACTCAGTGCTTTCACTACCAGGGGCCTGGGTTCTGTCCCTGGTCAAGAAACTACGGTTCTGCAAGCAGATGGTATAGCAAAAAAAAAAAAAAAGATAGCAAGTAAATAGCCAAGCTCTGGCCTTGGAGGTCAAAAGACCCAGGTCCACACTTGTCAGGAAGTTTCTGCGTCACTTGTCCTTGGCTGGACTATACTGGGTTGGACCATAGGCATCTCTGCCATCACCAGTGTAGCCTGAAGACCAGAGGCCTTGCCTTCTCTTCATCTAGGCACCGAGAAAGAGTCAGTTGACCCAGACCCAGAAGGAAGACAGAGAGATCCTCTCAATCTCCCTGGCTAGCGGGGAGATTAGAGTCATATTTAATTTGATTTAGAAAAATAAAATCATGTGGCATGTCCTGCACGCTATCCTAATGTGATACATATATTGATGATAACAATTACCTAAATACATTACTTGACTTCTGAATCCTTATAGTATTTTCGTACGCCTACAGTCTGCCCTGTTTATGTGCTTCCCTTTGGTTACCAGTCTTGTACATTATAAATTTCTTGAAGGCCAGAAGTGGCTTATTTCTCATTGAATTCCTAGCTGAGTCCAAAACAGTGCCATGCACACATCAGACATTCAAAAACTCATTCACTGAGCTAATGAGAATGTTTCAGGTATCAATTTAAAAATGAGTGGTTAAGCAGTATGGTACTGATACAAATACAGAAATATAGATTAGTGGAACAGAATTAGAAAGCCCAGAAATAAGCTCATGCACTTATGGTCAATTAATCTATGACAAAGGAAGCAAGACTATACAATGCAGAAAAGACAGTCTCTTCAATGAGCAGTGCTGGGAAAACTGGCAAGCTATACGTACAAGAATGAAATTATAACATTTTCTAACACCATACACAAAAATAAACTCAAAACAGATCAAAGACCTAAATATAAGACTGGGCACTATAGGCAGAACACATTTTTGACATAAATAGCAGCAATATCTTCTTTGACCCACCTCCTAGAGTAATGAATTTACATTAAAATTAAAAATTCATTTTAATGAAATTAAAAACAAAAACAAACAAATGGGACCTAATTAAACTTAAAAGCTTCAGCATAGTAAAGGAAACCATAAACCAAATGAAAGCCAACCCACAGAATGGGAGAAAATACTTGCAAATGAAGTGACCGACAAGGGATTCATCTCCAAAATATTCAAACAGCTCATGCATCTCAGTATCAACAAACAATCCAATAAAAAAATGGGCAGGTCTGAATAGACATTTCTCCAAAGAAGACATACAAATGGCCAACAAGCACATAAAAGGATAAATGCAAATCAAAACTGTAAGAAAGTATCATCTTAAACCAGTCAGAATAGCCATCATCAAAAAGTCCACAAACCATAAATGTTGGGGAGGGTGTGGAGAAAAAGGAACCCTCTTACACTGTTGGTAGGAATGTAAATTGGTCCAACACTATGGAGAACAGTAAGGAGGTTCCTTAAAAAACTGAAAATAGAACTATCATATGATCCAGCAATCCCACTCCTGGGTACATATCTGAGCATGCCCCCTAATGTTCATTGCAGCACTATTTGCAATAGCCGAGACATAGAAGGAAACTAAATGTCCATCAGCAGAGAAATGGGATAAAGAAGTTGTGGTATATACTTGCAATGGAATATTACCCAGCCATAAAAAGGATAAAATAATGTTATTGTCAGCAACATGGATGGACCTAGTCATTATCATACCAAGTTAAGTTAACAAGACAAAGGCAAATATCATATGATATGACTTGCATGTGGAATCTAATTTTTAAAATGATACAAATGAACTATTTACAAAACAGATATAGACTTACAGATATCCAAAGCAAACTTATAATTATCAAAAGGGAACTATCAGGAGGGTGTGGGGAGGGATCCATCAGGGGTTTGGGATTAACATACACACACTGTATATAAGAAGGATAATCAGCAAGGACCTACTATATAGCACAGGGAATTCTACTCTATATTCTGTGGTAATATATATGAGAAAAGAACCTGAAAAAGAGTAAATATATGTATATATATAACTGAATCACTTTGCTATATACCTGAAACTAATACAACATTGTAAATTACTATACTCCAATGAAATTAAAACAAAAATAAAAGTGAGTGATTAACATTATATTACCTTATTCCAATGTTTCTTGGAACTAGTAGGGGTTTTTTTCCTACTTCTGCATTAATCTAGATATAAACATTCATCAAGCTTTCTTTTAAAGTGACTAAATAAAAATAAAGTGAGTCAACAGTGTAATTCTTTAAAAAATTTTAATGAATGTTTCATTTCCCAAAAGAATTTTTTGTAAATTCCTGTGGCATATCATTTTTCTTTAATGGAAATTTAAACAAACTTATTTAATGGAATTTAAACAAATTCAATGGAAATTTAAACAAACTTACAAGAAAGTTAATAGCAATGACAGCTTCTGATACTCTGTTCTTTGCAATTTCAAAATGGACATTTTCTTCCTTTTGGGAACTTTGCAGTGTGTAAGTACTCTTAATATGAGGAGATACCATTTGTAGGAAACAGTAACGGTGTGGTATCTTACCCCGCTCCACTCCACTCCCCGAAGTGATCCCTGAAGTGAAACTTTCTCTGCAGTATCAGGAAAGTGAAGGACATTGTGTATAATGCAAATGTTTCTTGGCATCTAGATTTTGGAAAAGGCTTTCATCAATTTGAATAGATGCCATCAGCAAACTCTAAATCTGTAACTGCTCTGTAGTCTACAGCAGCTCTTCATCACTGTGAGGAGGTATTTTGGCAGGAACTCTGGTGCATTTGGCCAGGATGCTGAGCCAGAGATATGACCTGGGTCAGGGCTGAGTTTGGTAGCATCCTGACCCGTAGCCTGTGTCCTTAGGTCTGTCTGACCATGCAACCCCAAACACATAAACGAATACTGTATCATTTCATCATAAATAGTTCAGATTTATTGTACCATTTATTGAATACATTTTCCCTTCTGTTGAGAAAACTTGTCTGAAAGACTTCAACAATGTCTCGTAGTGAATTTAAATGGGGAAAAGGGTACAGATCCACTGGAATTAAGTAGGGTTGTAGGAAATAAACAACTCTTCTTTGCTTAGAAAAATTTCTTAGATCCAGAGAAAGATGGGTTTTAAGGTTACATTGCTGTTTAGTGTGTGTGTGTGTATTTTTTTTTTTACTCTAAGGGAAAAAAAAGCTTTCAGAGTCTATTATGTTAAGCTAAAATAACCGTTTCTGCTTATTTGGAAAGTACAGTGACCGAGCAAAGACAACAATGACCAAAATGCTAACTTCAAATGAGATTTTTGTTTGCAATTTTTAATTAAGCAATTCGTGCAAACATTTTTTTTTTCTTCAGCATCAGGAGGGAAAAAAACGACCACACTTGGGAGCCTGGTGGAAAAACAGAAATGCTTTCTCATTGCAACCCGATTTCAAAGCAGTGGCGTGCAGAGAGGCAATGCCCAGCCCCTTAGTATTCCTCAGGGTTGCTTGAGTGCAAGTCTCGCAAATATGAATCAATTATGTTAGGAGGCACACCTTGCAAGAGGAGCCTGCAGAAGGAAAGGCCACCTAGAAAGGATAAGAAGGAAAAAGCAAAGTCAAAACTGTCTACATGTGAAAAATCCCTGAAACAAGACCTCTTGACTAGCTGCCTGCAAATGTGACTATGTTTCAGTTAGTTACAAAGATTCATTCAGGCCCTACTTGGAAATCTTCTCTTGGGTGTAGTACATTTAGAATCTAAAACACTGCATTGAGAAGGAAAAGCAAGTTCCCTGCAGACGCAGAGCAGTTTTTTTCTTCCCTACTATTATTTGTTCTTGGTTTAAATTCCTAACTAGTTGGAGAGTGTTTATTGCCCTTTGCAAGGTTTTGAGATTCCTCTATAGAATTTCAGTGTTCTGACTGAATGGCAGAATAAATGCAAATCATGTTATGGGTCAGTAGGAAGAACCTTTTCCAGTTTGTTAATGTTCTTCTTAATTAAGCACAAAGAGTTCCCATTGAAGCACATGGGATAAGAAAAAAGGGACTACTCTTTTAACTTTGGTTATTCACACATTATCAAAAGTGCAAAAATTGGAAATATAGTAAAATCTGTCAAAGAGTAAAATCTGTAAAATAATAAAATAAAAATAAATAAAATAGTAAAATCTGTCCAGTACATCTGAAGGTGAGAGAAACACCACTTAATATTTCATACTTACCATCTACGGTTCTGAATTGAAACTAAAAGTAACTTTCATGAGAGAACCCATGAAACCACAAAAATTCATGGTCCTTTAGAAAAGTGTTTTACTACTTGCTAATAAATTCACGTCCAGACAAAAACAGCATGCCATTTGAACATTCTTAAAACTCCTTTAATGCAAATTTGGGAAAATCATTCTCCTTTTTAAAAAAAAAATCAAGTCACATATTGGTAGAAATGATGCCACTTATGTACATGTCCATTCCTTGATGCAAAGCGTTCAGAATGGTTGGGTATCACTCATTTTCATCTACGTTAAATGCTTTAATTCATGCTCTACTGCATTCAACAACTTGCTTCATGTCAACAGAAGATTGTTGTGATGAATAAGTACTAGCCGTTAATGTCAAGATACTGAAATACACATTACAACTACAATGTTAGAGATTTTAAAGAGTCTATTTTCATTGGATTACATAATGAAAATCATGCCATACTCCACAGGCTTTGTATGGCTTATGACAGTCATAAGCTTCATATGCCAAAATCATATGAAAGCTTACCTTAGATGATAATATACATTCAAAAATCCTTACTGTGCTACAACTAAGGAAAAGAGAGAGAAAGAGAGAGAGATGTTGTAAGCATTAATAAAGTGCTAAAACCAAAGTTGAGTACTTGTTGGAGGAAATTATGGTCACGATTATGATGAGGTGATTTCATTAATCCTTAGTCAGGTGAAAAGTATAGGAAAATAGAAGCGCACGGAATGAAGGGCAGGGATCCAGTCACTTCAAAAGGATCATTAATAGGTAAAACATTTATTAATAGGCACAATCACTTTGCCTGAACAGGTGGCAAAGCCAGTTTGACTGTAATGTGAATAATTATAGGAACAGCTTCCAAACCATTAGCTAAAAAAAATAAAAAAACCCTACAACATATATATATTGTGTTTTTCAACAAAAGAAAAACAGGGACAATAGACAAAGCATTAGTGTACATATATATATGTTGAAATTCTAAAAGGCAAAATTATCAAGTGGATTTAAAAATTATTCTATAACACTATTCTGAACTGACTATATATTGGTTTGGCCAAAAAATTCATTGGGTTTTTCCATAACAGCTTAGGGAAAAATCTGAACAAACTTGTTGGCCAACCCAATATGACTGCTCTAAATAAACACAAGCCTTAAAAAAAAAAAAAAAAAAAAAGGCTAGACAGTGACTATACGTGCAATCTACAAAACTTTAAAGAAAGAATCCTAATTCTTTCCTCTTTTGAAAGCTGACATTATCTCTAGGAATTCAGAAAGCTCACATTGTAAACTCAGGCATGGGTCTATGTCATTAGAGTTTATATCAAGTTGCTCATCTAGCCCTGAAGAATTCCTTAATTCACTCTTTCAAATGGGGCTCAGTCTATATATATACTGCAGGACCCATTTACCACTTAATATATTAAGTAACAGGGCCTAGAATTTTCTAAGTTCATGAATATATGAAATAATCTTGGTCCCATGAAAATATACAAAATGTTCAACAGGTAGATGGATTACAGATACTCTACTAGTATCTAGAAGTTTTCATTGGACAATCTTAAATATGGAAGTTTCCAAATATTGGATCCTAATATTCCAAACATTTTTTATTTGTGTCCTCTCCCCATCGCAAATACACAGAACACTTTTTCTACAGCCTAGCAACAGAAAAATATTCAGTTTTCTGAACTTCAACATGAATCTAACAGACCTACACTAGATACTATCTTAAAGGAAGAACGTATCTCTCTGCACTTGAAAATGAAAGTGTTAAAGAAATGTCTTTGGTTCCTGAATTCTGGTACCATTTAAAATGAGGACATCATCTAGTGTGGCTTTTTGGCTTTATTTATGGGAACCTGTGGTATGGTACTTGGTTTTCCAACAAAACATTCCTACATTACCTAATATCCTTGAATAATTTGGCCTTCCTTGTTCATGGCATAACCACTGTATGCCATGAGCTGCTAAGAAATATAATTAAAAGCAAAAGAGAAAGACAAGCTTTACATGCAAAGTGCGATTTCATGTAAGAGGAATGGAACAGAAGGAAGAAATATCCAGTGGGATATGAATTTGTAAAACCTGTTGCTGCCCCTCCAGGAAGACTGGTTGTCCAGGGGAATTTACTCCTTGATATATCACTGCAGAATTAGAATATTTGCACCAGTATTTATTTATTCTCAGTTGACATTCTTACCTTTTTTTTGTTTTTTTTCACAGCTTAATTTTATTCAAGTCACGTATTATCAGATAACAATCTGATGACAAACAATCTTGGCTTTACTTTTAGGACCAAAAGCTTTTGCCAATATATCACAGTTGATAGCTTATTATGAATTTTATACTAGAATACATTATTTATGTTACAATTTATTATACAATTAGCATAAAATATAGCATTTATAGATGCATAAAATTATTCACTTATGGAGGACCCCAAATGTTGAATCATTTATAAAACCATCATTTTATATCATTAGCAACATTCAGCTATTTTCAGAGCATGCAAATGTAGTCTTGGGTTTTTGATTTTTGAGTTCTTGTTTTTGGGCATTGGAATGCAAGTAGCACTAATACCTTGGAACTAATTAGGAGTTTAGAAATCAGATGTGTTTGCATTGTGACCTTCATTTGCATTTAAAGCTAATAAATAGCTAAAAGAACAACATTTATCCACTATCTCAATAGAAAGGTTTAAAATTTTCTAAGAATATTATATGTTTTACATTTGAGAGGAAAAAAAGGTTTTTTAAATTTCTATCAATTGTGCATCTACTCTCCTGTATTATCTGAGGATGGACACAAATCATAAGAGAAAAGCACTGATTTTTTTTCTAAGTTAGAGAAGGAAAAAAGTGTTTCAAGAAGTTTTTCCACTATATTTACAGTAGATTTAGGAATTTAAAAACTCTTTCATTGTTGCTATTATTTGCATAAATACCTTAAACATTTACAACATTTTTTCTAAAACAGATATTTATAAAGTTATATATGACTTAGATTATAATTTCTCCATTATAGAGAGGTAGGAAAAGTAAAGACTTTAGTTGTTATAAAGCAGCAATATAATACAAGAATGAAAGAAAAGACATTAGCATCATGTCACCCATTAACTCCTAACAGTGACTCTGACAGGTGTATGAGTCTTCATGGTGTCCCAAAATAGGTACTGATTGTCAAGAAAAAAAATTTCAGCATAAAATTTATCTTCAATTAATATAAAAATTGATTAAGATGACAATTACACTGAGACTTATCTACAATATCAATTTTTATCTTTTCTTGGTTTACAATTAGTTGCAACACTTCTGAAAACTAGTATAAATGAAATATATACCTCCAAATGGAAATTCTCTAGTGAGATTTTAAAAGAAGTGGGTTATGTGTATGCTGAATTCTACATCTGGAGGAGGAAATAGCAACCTACTCCAGTATTCTTGCCTAGAGAATCCCATGGACAGAGGAGCCTGGTGGGATCTTAAAGAGTTGGACACGACTGAAGCGACAGAGCATGCACATTTGTAATATTAAATACTAAATTAGCAAATTTACATATATAGTTTCACAAAGATAGTAAACTAGTTAAAAATAGTGTAAATTCCTTAACTGCGGCTTTATCGGTACGTTTTTACGTTTATCTAAGATGGACCACTTCACGAGAGTAATACCCCTTGACTTGAGTGGTTGTTACCATGCTGTGCACATGACACAGTTCACTGAAATTAATAGTCCTTTAGATAACAAGAATTTCAAGAGATGAAAATAAGTCTACTTAAAAAATCAAGTAGCCATCACAAATAAAGTGAATGCAGAATGTAAAAACGTCCTCTCTTTGGATCTTATTCCCCCCCCTTTCCTAACCTATCCCCAAAATGCTAGCAAGAAATTTGGATTAGAGAATAAGGATAGTAATTAAATGATTTTCTTTCATTTTGGTCTACACGAGATCTGGGATGTCCTACCTTTCACCTCCAGTTTGCATTCGATCTCCACTGTCCCAAGGTCATTGACTGCTTTGCAGCAGTAAGTGCCCCCGTCATAGGGGCTGGGCTTGCGAATCTCCAGAGTACAGACCCCTTGGTTGCTGAACATCCTGTATCTTGGATCATCTGTAATAGCAACTTTGTTCTTCATCCAGGTAATTTTGGGCTGAAGATGGAAACAAACTAGGTCAAAACATATCTGTACTCGGCCTGGGGTAATAGACCATCCAAGCCAGTGACAGAATGTTAAAATGTGGCTTAGAAAGAAAACACAACATCTAAGAAGAATCCATGTCAATTTAGGCACTAATTCTCTTCAAATTAAATTCTACTTAATGCTTGGCCAGGAAGCAAATGAGCAGTTTTGAAGAAACAGCCAGATTTGTTTAGTGGACAGCCCTGGGGTGATCTTCCCAAACAGATTCAATTACATTTAAATTCCATCTACATGTCTATGAGACTGACTCATCCAGGAACATGTATATCGCTCAATGTTTTTCAAAGAATCCCTGTGAAGTGTCATCACCGGTCAATTTTCTTTACGTTTTCCCAGATATGCTCTTCTAACCTTTTACAGGCTGCTTAACCCTCCTCACTATTTAATCTCTCTTCTGACATCTGTTTTCATCATCTGGTGGCAATGGATGGACCTGCTCCAATCACATAATCCCAGATCAGTAATGATCCAATCACCCAGGAAGGCTACTCCATTCTGCTGCACCAACGCTAACTCTCATTTCCATTCTCACAGTCTTCTCTTCCTTTCTGTAAACACACATTCTTGCTTCTATCTCTTAAATGATTTTGTCTTGCTCAAACCCAAAAGATAGCACTTCTCAGTGTCCTCACTGTCCTCTTCCTCCTTCCATCTTTCAAATGGGCATATTCCCTGAGGCTCACATCTTGGTCCTTGACATTTCACTTCACTTCTCTCTTTCTTCTGATATTCCTTTCTAGAGTTTCAGCTCCAAAGAGTGGGATGCAGCAATTCCATGCTTAGGGCACCCAAACCAAGAGTCACACCCTCGCCTTTCTCCCAAGCTCCGGTGATGTTCTTCTCTCCTCCTGGTCATTTCCACTTGCACATACCAACATCACCTCCAATTAAATATAGATTTAGCATCTTCTTTGCATCCTCAGTTTGGCTTATCCCTTTCACTTCTCTATTTCTGCTCTTGGTATATGTGATATAAAAATATCACCATTTGCAATTGTTCCAAATTCTATGGCACATTGTTTCAGCGCCACCCAGGGATAGACAGCTCTGTGGGCAACATTCATTAATGTGTTTTTCAAATGCCAACAACATGTAACCTGTTCAGTCAGATGCCATCTCTCCTTCCTGGTGCTCTGTACCTTTATCACTGAACATTTTGTATTTTGCCTTAGTATAATCATTTGCTTTACACTATTACAGGAAACTTGATAAATCAGTATCACCACATGATTTTTCAGATGACACAATATTACTTCCATCTCCTTACCTCTCAGTTCTTCTAAAAATAAGTGGTTTGTTTTTTCCTTAGAAAATATTCCTTAGTTAGTAAAGAAACATTTTTATACATTTAAATAGTGCCCTTTATTACCCACCAACATCATCACCCTGCATGTCCCATCTCTCTATCCCAGAAAATATACACACACACACACATTGAGCAGTTGGAAAGTCAGTTAATATTACTATAGTGTTGGCCAAAGTGTTCGTTTGGGTTTTGCCATAAGATGTCATGGAAAAACCTGAATAAACTTTTTCACCAACCCAGTACTTGCAATTATAACATAGCAAATATAAAAGATGGAGTTTGGAGTTAATCCTTAAATTTAATTTACTGTGATTAAAGAGAAAAAAATGGTACCTTAGGATTTCCTCTCACACTGCAGTTCAGGGTAGCATTGTAACCAGCTACAGCATAGGTGTTGACCAATGGCTGAGTAAACATAGGTGCCTCTGTGAAATCAAAGTCTTCATACACTGGATTTTTGTAGATTTTGCCTTAAAAACGAGCATTAAAAATAAGCAAGTTAAAAATAAAAATATTATTCTTGACATCAGTTATAGTTGACTACAATAAAAACTTCCTTCAGTTTACTGCGTGTTCACGCTCTCAGTCACTCAATTATGTCTGACTCTTTTTGATCCCAAGAACTGTAGGCTCCTCTGTCCATGAAATTTTCCAGGCAAGAATGCTGGAGTGGGTTTTTCTTTGCTATTGTAATATTTTTTTCTGATTAAATATTTTAGTAAAAAAAGAGAAAAGAATATAGGTGTGGGTTGCCATTTTCTTCTCCAGAGGATCTTCCCTACCAGGGATCGAACCCAAGTCTCCTGCATCTCGTGCATTGGCAATTGGATTCTTTTACCACTGTGCAACCTGAGAAGCCCCTCTGACCTTAGAAAAACATGTAGAAACATGAACAAAGGCATTCATTTGGAAAGGTACCAATTACAACCAATCTCATATGGGACAGAAAGCCAGAGAGCCACCTGGAACCCAAATAAATACTGGGAAGAATTCAGTGTCTGGGTGTCTTGCTCAACAATGTGTTTTAACCTGAATGTAATGAGGAAAGGCTGGAAGGACATAATTTATGAGGAAACGAAATGATAGGAGTGGAATCCAACTTCTCCTTTCGTTACAAAATGGCTCTCATAAGTAGCATCCTCGAAGATGTCCAGGATAGAATAACCCAAACTCTAGAAGTAAATGGCAACTTTTTCCTATCCCTGTGATGTAAGTCACTGAGAGACCCTCTGTCCAGATGTTGGAATGAATGAAATTATGTATGTTAAAAAATATAATCAAAGTACAGTTTTCCTTGAGATATTTTACGTGTATGATTAAAATTTTAGTTGGACATTCCTACCACAGTTTTGAATGGGTGTTTATAATTTCTTATTCATTTTGCCACATCTCTTTTTCTTTCTGTCTTCTCTGTCTCATCACTTAAAACTAGGTTCACAGATGTCCAGCCCACCCCAACTCACCATCCTTGGCAATCACGGCACTCTCTTTTGTCATTGTTGCGTCTTCACTGAGGCCACACATGTTTTCAGCAAAGACCCGGAAGTAATACTCGTTTCCAATGACCAGTTCAGTAATGGTGGCATTGGTTCGGTGATAATGCTCAATAACAGTGAACCATTCCTAAAAAACAAAGATAATTTAAGGAAAATCATTTCAAAATACACAGCTATTTCAACTGTTGATTAGAATAAATAACATTAACTAAAAGAAAAAAAAGCACTAATTTTTATATTGAGGGTAACAGAAACGTATATTTAATTTGATACTTTATAATTGATTTATACCTGATTATGTAATTTAATATTCATTTACACATTAGATTCATTTACCCGAGATGATGATGAAAGAAACTTTCACATAATGAGCTGTGGGGATGTCATTCTGGCTTATATGTGGTTTAACTTAAAATTTATGCTAACTAGAACAGCCTGTTTTGTGGCCTATTAAACATACATTGTACATCAGCTTTAACCATTTAAAGAAAAGCATGTATTGCCTGGAAGTAACAAGTGTCTCTTTTGAAAATCCAGATAAATGCCTCCCTTCCTGAGACATTAATGTTGGTATACGTTCCATGATAAAGCTCCCTTCCCAAGCAGAGTCATACTGATGCTAAATCACAAGAGAAAACATCAGCCAATCAATTTGCCTACTATCATTATCATAGGTTCTTTCAATTCTTTGTTCAATTATTAATTATTACCTCCTCCCTAACTGTTTACCCTCCCACCATTCCACTTCGGTCATAGTCTCTCACCTTGACCTGGCTTAGTTTTCTTCACAGCACTTGTTACCTTAAATATATCATGTCCTTACTATTTTACTTGCTTTTTCACTACTTTCCCCATTGCAATGGATGCACAGTGATGATTGAAAATGCACTTTTCTCCTCACCCCTTGTATCTCCAGTGCCTTATCACAACACCTGGTATATAGTCGGTAGCATGCACAAAACTGAATTCTTGAGTTAAAGTTATGTTATTCTTTCTTTCTTTTATTTTTCCTTCACCATGTCAAGAAATAAAGTGGCTTCAAAATTTATCTTGCCACTAGTAAAAAACTACATTGTACTACATAAATTTAGTACCACTAATTGAGAAAATACATTTCCTGACCAAAAAAATCTTAAAGGAAAAGGATTTTTCTTGCAATGTTTAGGGCCTCTGATCTCTATTTTAAAGTCACCCAGCAACTGTAGTTATGTCCTCCTTAATTTCCAAAGCACTTTATGCATACCTTTATTCCAACATTTATTATATTTTAACATTTGGTTTATGCCTTTCTTCTTGCTTATACTATGAGTGCTCCAAGAGCATGAGTTATCTATTTGTTTTTGATCCAGCAGCTAGAACAGCGCTCAACAAATAGGAAATGAATGAATACATGAATGTCCTGGCATACATCATGAAAACAATGTTTATGGAAGGTAAAAAGGACTACAGGAACTTAAGTGAAAAACAGCATCTGTAGACACAGTGAGACAGTGGTGTGGTGAGCTCCTGGGAAGGGCACTGGGCACAGTGAGCATTTTCAGGTCTGCAGGTCTGCTGAAATGCACCAGAAACACGACGGTGCGGTGTTGGGGTTCCTCCCCCGCCAGCAGGCAGAGCTAAGACACGGGAAGCAGCAGCAAAGTCCTGGCTCACCTGGACTTGACTACATATCTAGAAGACAAATGCTGGGCAGTGTGGTAGGTATGGGATACTGGAGAAAATGCAGTACCCCTAGATTTACTACCAGTATCCAGACAAAGGTCCAGGGAAGAGCCCTTTTTGCTAAGGAAATCCAAAATATTCATTACTTTCCTTGCAAAGTCACCCATTGATCTAGCTCTCAAGCTGTCTGGGTTTGGCTGAAAGACGTTTCTTTAAATGCCAAGTCTTATTTTGTCACGTAGCACCCACCCAGGAGTGTGGGGAAAGATAGGCTAGAAATAGTTTATGAAAAGGAAATACTTGAAATCCATTCCTGTTACTTAGGCTGATCTTTTCATCCCTCTCCCCTTCTATTAATCCAGTGTAATCTTATAACCTAAGTTCTTACTGAAATCTACTAGTATAAATGCCTAAAGACTTCCTGTCAATATCATTCGGTATGATGTTCTACTCTTCCTATGAGAACGGATAGTGGCTCTGTGACATTCTGTGTAAAACATTCATTTATTCATTCACCAACTTAGAGGCAGGGGAATGGTGGGTGTAGTGGGTGTAGTGGATTGATTCTGATCAGCACTATCAGACCTATGTTTTAACATTTAAAATCTGGTGATTTCCAGCAATTCATTTAATCTTTTGAGCCTTAATATCCTCATTTATAAAGCATAGGTAATAATAACTCATATTCCAGTTGATTTGCTTCTTGAATACTCTAAGCTCTTTCCCTCCTCAGGACCTTTGCATATGCTGTTCTTTCTTTTCTAACTGGTATCTTCTTCTTCTTTTTTTTTTTTTTAAGATATCAGTCTATGGTATCCAACAATTATTTTACAAAAAGAAAGAAGTTGCATGGGTGCAAATTTGAATAAGAATTCAGAGTGAGTAAATATTTGCTGAATGAATAAATTTAGTGAATTCTACTGCGCGTTCTATTGTCTTAGCCTCTTGATAAACAAGCAAGGTAAAGTTCACTGTCCTTATTTTACATATGAGGGAAATGGAAATCAAAGAGGTCAAGTGACTGTCCACGTATATGTGGTCTTAGGTGGAAATTCAAGTCCAACTCTCCATGGCTCCTAAGGCCTTACTTTTCCCACTGTGCCATGTCACTTCTCCATGACCCTCATGAGTTCCTCACCAAAGAGGATGTCATGCCTCCCCCTTAACTTCTGATGAACTATGATTTTGCTGCTGCTGTACCAGAGAAAGCCAGACCTTACCATGCTCTTCTTATCAGCCTTCTGGATCGTGTACCCTGTAATGGCAGTGTTTCCATCATCCCTTGGTGGGGTCCATGACAGAGCAACATTCTCTCCCCAGACATCCTCGATCTTCACAAGTTGGGGTGGACCTGGACGGTCTGTAGGATAAATTCATGGTGTCACTGTGAGGTCACTTTCCCCCTAATCTAGACCTTGTTGTAGGAGGGTTTTTAAAATGTCCTTTCCTTCCCATCCCAAAGAATAGCAAGGAGAGATAAGAAAGCCTTCCTCAGTGATCAATGCAAAAAAATAGAGGAAAACAATAGAATGGGAAAGACTAGAGATCTCTTTGAGAAAACTGGAGATACCATGGGAGCATTTCATGAAAAGATGGGCTCAATAAAGGACAGAAATGGTATGGACCTAACAGAAGCAGAAGATATTAAGAAGAGGTGGCAAGAATACACAGAAGAACTATACAAAAAAAGATCTTCATGACCCAGATAACCATGATGGTGTGATCACTCACCTAGAGCCAGACATCCTGGAATGTGAAGTCAAGTAGACCTTAGGAAGCATCACTACGAACAAAGCTAGTGGAGGTGATGGAATTCCAGTTGAGCTATTTCAAATCCTAAAAGATGATGCTGTGAAAATGCTGCATTCAGTATGCCAGCAAATTTGGAAACCTCAGCAGTGGCCACAGGACTGGAAAAGGTCAGTTTTCATTCCAATCTCAAAGAAAGGCAATGCCAAAGAATGCTCAAATTACTGCACAATTGCACTCATCTCACANATGCTGTGAAAATGCTGCATTCAGTATGCCAGCAAATTTGGAAACCTCAGCAGTGGCCACAGGACTGGAAAAGGTCAGTTTTCATTCCAATCTCAAAGAAAGGCAATGCCAAAGAATGCTCAAATTACTGCACAATTGCACTCATCTCACACGCTAGCAATGTAATGCTCAAAATTCTCCAAGCCAGGCTTCAACAGTACGTGAAACATGAAGTTCCAGATGTCCAAGCTGGATTTAGAAAAAAACAGAGGAACCAGAGATCAAATTGCCAACATCGGTTGGATCGTAGATAAAGTATTCCGGAAAAACATCTATTTCTGCTTTATTTACTACACCAAAGCCTTTGACTGTGTGGATCACAACAAACTGTGGAAAATTCTTCAAGAGATGGGAATATCAGTCCACCTGACCTGCCTCCTGGGAAATCTGTATGCAGGTCAAGAAGCAACAGTTAGAACTGGACATGGAACAACAGACTGGTTCCAAATTGGGAAAGGAGTATATCAAGGCTTTATATTGCTACCTAGCTTATTTAACTTACACGCAGATTACATCATGCAAAATGCCGGGCTGGATGAAGCACAAGCAGGAATCAAGATTGCCAAGAAAAACATCAAGAACCTCAGTTAGTCAGATGACACCACTCTTATGGCAGAAGGTGAAGAAGAACTAAAAAGCTTTTTGATGAAAGTGAAAGAGAAGAGTGAAAAAGTTGGCTTAAAACTCAATGTTCAGGAAACTGAGATCATGGCATCTGCTCCCATCACTTCATGGCAAATAGATGGGGAAACAACGGAAACAGTGACAGATTTTATTTTGGGGGGCTCCAAAGTCACTGCAGATGGTGACTGCACCATGAAATTAAAAGACGCTTGCTCCTTGGAAGAAAAGCTATGACCAACCTAGAGAGCATATTAAGAAGCAGAGACATTACTTTGCCAACAAAGGTCTGTCTTGCCAAAGTTATAGTTTTTCCAGTAGTCATGTATGGATGTGAGAGTTGGACTATAAAGAAAGCTGAGCACCGAAGAATGGATGCTTTTGAATTGTGGTGTTGGAGATGAGTCTTGAGAGTCCCTTGGATAGCAAGATCAAACCAGTCAACCAGAAAGGAAATCAGTCCTGAATGTTCATTGAAAGGACTGATGCTGAAGCTGAAACTCCAATACTCTGGCCACCTGATGCAAAGAACTTACTCACTGGAAAAGACTCTGATGATGGGAAAGATTGAAGGCAGGAGAAGGGGATGACAGAGGATGAGATGGCTGGATGGCATCACTGACTTGATGGACATGAGTTTGAGCAAGCTCCAGGAGCTGGTGATAGACAGGGAAGCCTGGTGTGCTGCAGTTCATGGGGTCACAAAGAGTTGGACACGACTGAGTGACTGAACTGAACTTCCTTCCCATATTTTCACCCACAATTCTTCTGTATTCTTCTTCTCCAGAGAAGTGCAATGCACTCCAGCTTAACTTATCTGCAAATGCTTGACTTCCATCTTCATGGAAAGAAAAAGGTTTTGTAAAGAAAACTTAAATGAACCTTCAAACCTCATTAACCATCCTCCAGGGGCCGATGACTGGCGATGAATCACAGGCTACTCTGCCTAATGGAATGGTAAGCTGACACTGGACTTGAAATCTTAGAGTCTACTTGGGCTGTGAAAGGCCCAAAACCCACGGCCTATGAAAGGGGTTTCCTGTTGTACTAAAAAGGCATCTTTAATGGGAGTGAGGAAAACATGCTTCCTCTGCCATCTCTCCCTTCAAGATTCATTGGTATTTATCAAGTGTTTCCATTTTATGGAAGCAAAATGCATTCATAAGGAAGTAAAGTCTTTCTTCACTTTATTGCTGCATCATGAATTTCTGTGACCTCTGACCTTCCAGTAAATGGCAGTAATGTTCAGAAAGGCCAAAAGTTTTTTTTCCTTTGAGATCCCCTAAAAAAAAAAAAAAAAAACCTTGGACACAAGTGCAAGGAAAGACAATAATAATATGTCTTTTTTAAGACATAATTTCTTCATTTTTTAAGGGAAATTTCACATCTGTTATCCTCTGCAATACAAGCATGATCCTTTCTGTCTCGAAATATTCTTCAGGTATTAAAATGCAATTATAGTTATTTCTGTTTGTTTTTAGTTGCTAAGTCATGTCCAGCTCTTTTGTAACTCAATGGACTATAGCCTCTGTCCATAGAATATCCCAGCAAGCATACTGGAGCAAGTATTTACCATTTCCTTCTCCAGAGTATCTTCCTAACCCAGGGATCAAACCCGTATCTCCTGCATTGCAGGGGGATTCTTAACATTGAGCCACCAGCTTCCCATATTCCCTATAGTTATTTTTATATGAAATGTCAGACTGAAAAGAGTAAATATCAGAGTGTTTCCTGGTCATGTTTTTCTCTTTTAAGCAACATATAACAAGTAGTCTTTATGGGCTCCAGGAAGGAAACCACAGTGACAATCCCTGCTTTCTTTCCACAATTACCAACAGCAAGCCTCTACAAGCACAGTCTTTGACCTCCTGTTTTCACCCACTTGACCTACAGACAGCCGGCTTCTCTAAGTTCAGCCTCCCACGTGAACCCATCTGCTTCGTCTTCAGAATTGGTGCTGACTTTTCAAACACTTGCTCCCCAAGAATAAATGGCATTGCTAGATTTTTACAGCCATGGCAGAAACATAAATTTGGGGCTAAAAAAAGTAAGTAGGATAATCATTGTTACTATTTACACTCTGAATGTGTGAGTGATGTGCCAGGCACTTTTAACTACCTGGTAAAGTAACAACATGTCAAATTAGGAAAAATTAAAAAGTCCGTCCTCAAGTTTCAGAGGGTAAGCCTCTTCCAGATCCAACTACAAGAGCTTCCATTAAAATGGAGCCAGGCCAGACCCAAGGGGACACACAGCATCCTCCATACTCTCTTCTACTTAACAAAAATCAAGACAATTTAGTCAGTGGGAAAAGAATGTTTAGTTTAAAGGACATGACCTTTCACCTAAGGTAAGGCTTGCCATAGGAAGTTGCTCCTTTGGTTAGAGAACCTGTCGTTCTAGCACATTTGCTAAACTGTACTAATAAAAATGACTGGAGACAAGGATTCTCCTAACTCTGCTCTTAAATTTATTTCTTGACACTGCAAAAATTATAGAACGATTCAAGCAAGAAGAGTCTATTTATAAGAAATCCTTTCTCTATCACCCTGACTGTGGAAAGAAGCAAGAACTAACCTTATCTGGACAGGTAAGTATCTAACTAGCCCTGCACGACCAGCCACAGTTCCGTCTTTAATTGTTTAACTCTGTTTAGGTACACCTTTCTTACATTTAATAAAAATCTTTCATTCCCCATTAACTTTGTGCTAAATCACTTCAGGCGTGGCTGGCTGCTTGTGACCCTGTGGACTGCAGCCCATCAGGCTCCTCTGTACATGAGATTCTCCAGAAAAGAATATTGGAGTGGGCTGCCATGTCTTCCTCCAGGGGATCTTCACGAGCCAGGGATCGAAGTTGCATCTGCATTAACTTTACTATTAGCCAATTTTAAATGAAGTAAGAAACACGTTATATCTACATGTTTTCTTGTAGAAAAAATCTAAAATCTACAATGTCTTCTTAATGCAAGAATTCAACACAAGAAAGAGTTTTATCATCAAAGAGTTAAGAAACAGAGTAAGAGAGACCTAGATTGTCAAACAGTACAGAGGGTTTTCACTAGAAAGTACATACATTAATTTTATTTAATATATCTGCCCTAAGTTTGTCATGATTAGTCCTTTCAATCAGTGAAAAGTTACTCTGACAAGCTAACCAATTTTACTAATTTATCTTTTTTCTTAATTCTAAAAAAAAAGGAATTTTTTGTAGAGCCAACCTAACAGAAATTCTGACTCTTTCCTTATTGACAAGGACAATTTGTCTCCATACCGTATGAATATTCTAGTTTCTTCCTCCAAACCTACCAACAACCCGGATATCGATGGACGCAGTTTCCATAAATTTTTCCACTTTGACCTGCAGATCATATTTCCCAGAATGGCTCCTCTCTGCTTTTCTGATAAATACGATTGTATCAGTCTCAGAGTTGCGAATGTTGATCTGATTCTTATCGATAGGTGCACCATCCTTTGTCCAAATTACTTCTGGTCTTGGTTTTCCCTTAAAAAAGAAGACAAAAAGTAGAGATGGAAGGGGATCAGACTGTCTCCAGATTTTCTCAGCATTAAAAAAATGGTCAGTGGCTTACCCTATCCTTGGCAAGATTGGAAAACTGTCTGATGGTAGGCAGTTAACAGCAGTAATGTAATATTCACTATTGCCCATCAGTTGCATTGGGTATGCAAGGCACTGTTAGGTACATGATATTTATAACTTCCTTTAATCTTCATTTCACAGTAAGTATCATTATCTTCATTTATTTATTTTTGGATAAAGGTATCAAATGACTTGCACAAGGCCTTGCAGTTAAGTGCTGGAACCTGGTCTTCCAGCCAGGTGTCTTCAGCTCCAAATCCTGTCCATCCCAGCCTAATGGTTCAGAACATAGGCCCCGAGGCCCCAGACTCTGTATTTGGATCCTGACTCCACTGCTTGAGAGCTATGTGACTTTGGGCAAGTTACTTAAACTCTCTGCTTCAGTTTCCTGACCTGTAAAATGGAATGAGAGTAGTACCTGTCTCACATTGTGGTTATCAAGACAAGTTCTAAGCTTCTGTGCACTGCATAAGTGTTTCATTGATCCTCTCCATGTTAATGATTATTATTCCACTGTAAAGTGTTGCTCATTTTAGATTTGTCTGTAATTCTCTCTCTGATAACAGCTGAAACTATTTTTTAAGAGCAGACTCTGGTAATTATAATGTCATTCGAGGATGTGAGTTTCAGTTTACATTTCAAAGGAACTTCGTAGGATTCCTGAGCCTCCAGCCTCAATCCACAGATAAGAAACAAGTGTCTGGTAAGGCACAACCTTCCCAAGGGATCCTAATGTAGCTTGTTGATAGGTTCTGTTAAGGAATGTGAGAGACACATATCAACCACAGGCCTTGAAGAAATGGACAGGGTGCTCAGATGTGCTAGTAGGAAGTTTAACAATATTGTGAGAGATAGGAAAGTAGTTCCAGGTCTCATTTCCTTAAACTGCAATTTATTATTAACTACTAGGGGAAAAAATTGAGTTCTCTGATAAAACATGAAGTGAAAAAAGCACTGGATTTAGTGTCTGGAGACATAGACTCTATTCACGGCACTACTATTTTCTTGCTGTGTGACTTTGGGCAAATCACTTAACTTCTCTGAATATCAGTTCCTTCCTTTTTCAAGGTGGGTAAGGAAATCTGCCATTCCTACCTCTCACATGGGGCTCACATGAGGTCTCAGAACTCCAGAGGCTACATAAATATACAAACATGACATACTGGTCTCACCGTCCCTCTCCTGGTAAATGACCAGCCCCTAGGGATGCCACACACATGAGGCCCCTGTTCTCACGCTCTTTCCTCCCCAAGACCCAGTGACAGAAGTTGAATCTACTGCCTCCCCCTACAAGATCCAGAACTGGGATTACTCCCAGTTGTCAACATGGTGTGGAGACTAGAGGGTTAATCTAGCCCTGGTGCAGAGCAGGGTCCTGGGTGCCTGCCTTGTGCCAACTCCTAGTTTTATTTAAGGCTGTGGAAGGAGAGAAGTGGGAGGAATCTTGCCAAGCCATCTCCTTCCTCCTCTGCCATGTTTACACTCACTTCCTTCTTGACTTCCATTCTGACTTCACGTTCTATGTAGAAGATAACTTCTTCTAAGGCTGAGCCCCAAGAGCAATGAGAATGGCCTGAACTGGCTGTCTCTTTAGGTTAATTTTCACGGAAGCCTGAGTTTGAAGCAGCTATGGGTGTATGTGTGTGTTCAAATGTGTGCAGAGACCTAAATTTTAGTTCTAAGGCTGTCTGATATAATAGACACAAGCTATATGTGACCATTTAAGCTAAAACTAAATAAAATTAAGGAAATTAAAAATTCCTCCATCATCCTAGTTCCTAGCTGCTCTTTTTAAATTAATGGCCTCATCTGGCTACTGGCTACCATATTGGACATTGCATTTACAGAATATGTCTATCATCACAGAAAGTTCTATTGAACAGCATTGTCTAAGGCATAAAAGGAATCAAATGAGTAAGGAGGTAATGGTGCAGTGTGTATGTGTATATGTGTGTGTGAGAGAGAGAGAGAGAGAGAGAGAGCGTGCAAAAATGATTATTGTATGCAAAACCTGGTTAAACTTATAAACAACAGATTTTTCTTCAGGAGTAATGATTTAACAATATTCATATACTTCAGTTAGTGACTTCAAAATGTCAAATTTCAGTTATCCCTCATTGGAACCTGGGTAATTTGAGTGTGGTTAGGGATAACTGTGGGAAGCAAGCACATGTTGTTTTCCTGCGTGTTACAGCAATAACTTCACTTAAAAGGAAGATCATTTTTACAGATGGATAGAACCAGAGAGATCTTTAAGAATTTCTTGTTTGGTGTCTCCTTGGTATTTGCTCTCTGGCCAACTACAGTCATTGAGCTTCGGACAAGATGAAGGCTCATTTGGAAAATCTATGACAGTTTTATAGACTTCTGTACTTCTAAAGCAGGAGATTGTTTAGTCATTTTCCAAATCTGGTCCATCATTTCCTACTTTTCCTCTGAGGAAAATGAATCATGAATAACATAAATGCTGAAGTATTTCCTTTTACTCCTTAAATACCCCAGCATTGTAAAGAGAAAGTGAACAACTCTGAATTATTACCTGGAAAGGAATAACCAGATTGATGGCTTCTCCAACTCTGCGTATATAGGTTTGCTTCAGGTGCCTTGGGATGCGAATCTTTGGAGGCTCTGAGATAAGAGTAGAAAAGCATAATTTTGTAGTTAGTACCATACACTGGAAGCACCCTTACATGAGCGTACCTGGCATATACTCATATACACAGCATTTCCCTGTGCTTATGTCTCTGCAGTAAATTCTTAGATGGGCCACTAATAGATTATATATGGTAACTTTGGTTCCAAATGTTACCTTCAAGAAGAAATGTTTTAACAGTTTAACTCAACAAAATTTACCCTTGACCTCTTTCATTTTCTGCAGCTTCCTATTTTTATTATGTGAGAGTTGGACTATAAAGAAAGCTGAGCACTGAAGAATTGATGCTTTTGAACTGTAGTGTTCGAGAAGACTCTTGAGAGTCCCTTGGACTGCAAGGAGATCCAACCAGTCCATCCTAAAGGAAATCAGTCCTGAGTGTTCATTGGAAAGACTGATGATGAAGCTGAAACTCCAATACTTTGGCCACCTAATGGGAAGAACTGACTCNGTTGGAGAAGACTCTTGGGAGTCCCTTGGACTGCAAGGAGATCCAACCAGTCCATCCTAAAGGAAATCAGTCCTGAGTGTTCATTGGAAAGACTGATGCTGAAGCTGAAACTCCAATACTTTGGCCACCTAATGGGAAGAACTGACTCATTGGAAAAGACCCTGATGCTGGGAAAGAGTGAAGGCAGGAAGAGAAGGGAATGACAGAGGATGAGATGGTTAGATGGCATTACTGACTCAATGGACATGAGTTTGAATAAACTCCGGGAGTTGGTGATAGACAGGGAGGCCTGGCGTGATGCAGTCCATGGGGTCACAAAGAGTCAGACATGACTGAGTGACTAAACCAAACTAACTAAAAGCAAACACTAAAGTTTCTCTTAGGGCCTTATATATACTTTTCGTAGTTTCTAACAGTGAGTGTATTCTCCAATGAACATTCAATAAAAGATCTATAGTCACCACACTAGCTGGTAGGACTGACCATTTTTTCTCACCAGAAAATAATAATAAAAAAAATAGCTTTGTCCAGCTGAAACTAACACAACATCGTAAAGCAATTATACTCCAATAAAAATTTTTTAATAATTTAANACATGACCACTGGAAAAACCATAGCCTTGACTAGATGGACCTTTGTTGGCAAAGTAATGTCTCTGCTTTTGAATATGCTATCTAGGTTGGTCATAACTTTCCTTGGTGTTGTACATTTTATGGGTTTTGAAAAATCTATAATGTCATAAGGGTTATGTGGGTCATAATGTCATAATGTCAATGTTATAATGACAGGTATCCATAATTATAGTATTATGTGGAATAGTTTTACCACCCCTAAAACATTTAATATAGAAAGCCACAGAATCACACTTGAGCTGGCTCCACTTGACCACTCCAATCTTATTGATTATTCTCGTTACTCACTCTCTCCTGGCCATACTGGCTTCCTTTTTATTCCTCCAGAAGGTCAAGAGCATTTTTTCTTGTTCTTTGCTCTTGCATTGACATCACCCGGAAATTTCTTTGCTCTTATATTCACATAATGGTTCCCTTGTTGTCATTCATAGAGGCCATAGACGCTCCATGCAGTCACTTACTAATCATATTACTTTGTTTTTTTTTTAATCTTCATAGCACTCATTACTATCCAAAGGGACTTTATTTATTTAATAATTCATTATCTATATTTCTTCCACTCCATTCTCTGATACCCATTAGAAGGAAAGATAGAATCTCATTCACGGCACATAATAACATTCATTTGCATATGTTCACATAGTAGGTAGTCAGAAATGTGAAAAGCAAATGAACAGTTATTGTATTTGCCTAAAAATCATTGATCTTTATTTGCTAAAGTAATTATATCTTCGCCATACATTTATCTGCTGCTTCCTTTCATCTGACTTATGGAAGGAAGGGAGTAGGGTGTGTGTGTGTGTGTGTGTGTGTGTGTGTGTAGAACAAACCTTATCTGCTCGGCTCCAAATGGCTTTAGGAGGTGGTTCCCCACTGATGGGAATCTCTAGACGAAGCTTGTTTCCTGCAATTACTGTCACTGTATTGTCAGCATCAAGACCATCCAGGTTGATCTTAGGTGGATCTAGAATATTAAACATGGCCTTTGTTAGACATTTATTTCCATGTGATTATATGGGTTAGGTCTTGTCTAGTGTTAAACTTTGGTTTAACCAGTATTTTATTTGGTCAAAAAAGATATAAGAGGAATCAAAGCAGTCAGTGCCAGTACCTTGCAAAACTATGTCATTGTTAGGACCTCTTAAGAATCAACTATTAATATTATGCCTAGTGATTAATACCAATTCATGTATTTTTCTTTAAATATCACATTTTGAATATAATTCCAAGGTAAGCAAAACCAGAAAAACAGGAATACAACTCTGAAATGATTTCTTTTACCTACTCACCAATAACATGAACTTTGGCAGGCAAAGTAACAGAATAGGCATCTGGTGTGAATACATAATCACCTTCGTCCTCAACGAGAGCATTGGCTATCACTAATTTGTGGATTCTAAGGAAATGAAAAAACATATTTCTAAGACTGTGTCAAGATTTAGACTGTATAAGACTCAAACTGAGGAGACACATGGTTTTATCTTAACTTGCTTAGTGCAGCCTGCAGAGAGAGTGAGAATAATGTGAATACTTAATTAACCTATTTTTTGATCCACATTCAGTATTTATTTGGGGCTATATGGAACCATCTCTACAAATACAGCCTGTTTACTATGCAAGAATCTCTTAGGTCTTTTAAAAATCTCATAGCTTAAGAAAAGAATAGAAAATAACACCTCACTGATGCTACTCTCTAAGATTCAAGAAATTACCAAGAATAACCTTGACTTTGGTTTTTTATGCAAACTTAAGAGCAATAGTTCTTAAAAAAAAACAACTGAGGCATAGTTGATATACAGTATTCTATGTTTCTGATATAAAACATACTGATTCACAATTTTAAAGGTTTTACTCCAATGATAGTTATTTTAAAATATTGGCATAAGGACAGTAGTTCTTAACTTCATTGGCATCACGCACCAGTGAATATCTGATAGGCACAATGGCACCTCAATCTGGAGAAAAACAAGTATTTTTGTATACAGAGAATCTGCCTACAATTTCAGAGGACTTGTTGGGGGGGGGTGGCCCTGAAGCTCATGGGTCTCCTAGGAATCCATGGATCCAAGTTTAAGAACTCTTGGACTTGCCTTGCATCTTTGCTAGAGTCTAGTATATTAAGCAACCTCCCCACTAGTGGAAAAAAAAATGTGGAAAGATCATGTGACATTTATTAGTTAGGGACAGTGAATCTAATTTGACCAGTTTCTCAACTTGAATTCAGTATCATTCCAAGTTCATGTGTATATGGAAAGACTCAATCAATGGATTCCAAAATAACATAGCACCTCACTGTAAGGTCCAGGTACCAGGTCACAAGTATGACATGATGTACAGCAGAGAAATCACCTATTCTTGCTATTTGGAAGCAAAACACCAGAAATAGATACTCTCCTTATGACTACGCTCCAAACATCTTTACCAATCATCTAATTTAGGAAGTAGAAGAAGCCAATACGGAGACCAGCCCTCACTCAGGGATCGCCCTAGCTTGTTTACCTTCCTTTGTGAACAATCTTTAGACGGTCACTCTCTTGGACAGGTAGGCCATTTTTAGTCCATTTTCCTGTTATGTTCTCAGATACTTCACACTTCAAGCAGACTTCTTTCCCAAGGTTTACAGTCTGATCAGTCAGAGGTGTCAATATCTTCAGAGGTTTTACTGCAGAAATAATAGATAGTTATAAGCACCAAATCCAAATTTCAGACAGGCCAAGATGGTGTTGTTTCACAAGAATACTGTTTCACTATAATGCTTGTTTTGAAAATGAGCATTTGTTCCAATGCAACTGAAATATTCCAAGACAATTAGAACATAACATACATTTCATGTTTGATTATCCATGATTTTATTCATGACAAAGACTAGAAGAATCCAGAAAACTGCACCCAGTTGAACTGAGCCAGGTAGGACTGTGCAGAACACACACATACACCTCAAATATCGACCAGTTACTTTAGTTCACCCTGTTAAATGAGCCACAGCCATGCACATCTGAGACTACAACTCCCCCAGTTTCAAATAACCTTTTCCACTGCTTCCAATAGATCACAAGCTGCAATATTTTTAACCCCACTTTCATAAGCAAATTTCAGATTTTTTTCAAGGTAAAGTGCCATGTTCATTGCAGTATTTACTAGACATGTATAAAACTGTGCCACTGATTTTTTTTATTAGGTTCTTATAATTTTATTTACTTGTTTATTTTTGGCTGCACAATGCAGCATGTAGGTATTTGGCTCCTAGACCAGGGATGGAACTTGTGCCCCCTGCATTGGGTGTAGGAAGTCTTAGCCAATGGACCATCAGGGAAGTCCCTCATTTCACTTCTTAAAAACTGGGTCCTTAAAAAAATTACTGAGTGTTGTGTCTTTAACCCACATTCCCCATTGGCCCTATGATTTTCACTGCATGACTTTGTACAGCATGGTAATTTTTTAAAATGCACATGTTAATGTTATAGCAGGACTAACTGTAATTGCTTAAAGGAATGCAAATATCAGTAAAGAACTGTGTATGGTTGAAAAAACTTTTTTGATATTACACTATAATGGCCATTATTCTACAAAACGTAAGGAGTGTACTGCGATTACTTCCAAATAATTCAATGGTCATATGAATTGCAACTGGACAAAGAAATAAGGAACAAGATTTTGCTCTCCACCTATTACCAATCTTCTTGTGAAGTTTGCTATTCTAATTTTCATGGCTAACTGGAAGGGACAGGCTCTGCCATTAAGAACTTAGTACCATCATGGAGCATTTGAGGAAGGCCATGAATTCTCTCACACTTCTAAAGCCTATCAGCAAATTAGCTCTTACAGTCTTCTGAATTGAGGCCCACAAGTTTGAGTAACTTCTCAACCCAAATGTAATTATAGAAAGTTGAATGTTTATTGAATAGATAGCAAATTCACCTAGGGATTAAGCAAACAGGATATCTGCATTTCAGACTCTTTAGTTGACCACGATGGCTACTCCATCTCTTCTAAGGGATTCTTGCCCACAGTAGCAGATATAATGGTCATCTGAGTTAAATTCACCCATGCTAGTCCATTTTAGTTCACTGATTCCTCAAATGTTGATGTTCACTCTTGCCATCTCCTGTTTGAGCACTTCTAATTTGCCTTGATTGGTGGACCTAACATTCCAGGTTCCTATGCAACACTGCTCTTTACAGCATCGGATTTTAACTTCCATCACCTCAACTTCCAACATCCACAGCTGGGTGTTTTTGCTTTGGCTCTGTCTCTTCATTTTTTCTGGAGTTATTTCTCCACTGATTTCCAGTAGCATATTTAGCACCTAGTGACCTGGGGAGTTCATCTTTCAGTGTCCTATCTTTTTGCCTTTTCATATTGTTCATGGGGTTCTCAAGGCAGGAATACTGTAGTGGTTTGCCATTCCCTTCTCCAGTGCACCACGTTTTGTCAGAACCCTCCAGCCATGCCCTGTAGGGCCACCCAAGACAGACGGGTCATGGTGGAGAGATCCTTCTAAATACTGGTACTCTATTAAACTGAGTAGTAAGTTCTTCAGTTCAGTTCAGTTGCTCAACCGTGTCCGACTCTTTGCGACCCCATGAATTGCAGCACGCCAGGCCTCCCTGTTCATCACCATCTCTCGGAGTTCACTCAGACTCATGTCCATCGAGTCTGTGATGCCATCCAGCCATCTCATCCTCGGTCATCCCATTCTCCTCCTGCCCCCAATCCCTCCCAGCATCAGAGTCTTTTCCATGAGTCAACTCTTCGCATGAGGTGGCAAAGTACTGGAGTTTCAGCTTTAGCATCATTCCTTCCAAAGAAATCCCAGGGTTGATCTCCTTCAGAATGGACTGGTTGGATCTCCTTGCAGTCCAAGGGACTCTCAAGAGTCTTCTCCAACACCACAGTTCAAAAGCATCAATTCTTTGGCGTTCAGCTTTCTTCACAGTCCAAATCTCACATCCACACATGACTATTGGAAAAACCATAGCCTTGACTAGATGGACCTTAGTCGGCAAAGTAATGTCTCTGCTTTTGAATATACTATCTAGGTTGGTCATAACTTTTCTTCCAAGGAGTAAGCGTCTTCTAATTTCATGGCTGCAGTCACCATCTGCAGTGATTTTGGAGCCCAAAAATATAAAGTCTGACACTGTTTCCACTGTTTCCCCATCTATTTCCCATGAAGTGATGGGACCAGATGCCATGATCTTCGTTTTCTGAATGTTGAGCTTTAAGCCAACTTTTTCACTCTCCTCTTTCACTTTCATCAAGAGGCTTTTTAGCTCCTCTTCACTTTCTGCCATAAGGGTGGTGTCATCTGCATATCTGAGGTTATTGATATTTCTCCCGGCAATCTTGATTCCAGCTTGTGTTTCTTCCAGTCCAGCGTTTCTCATGATGTACTCTGCATAGAAGTTAAATAAGCAGGGTGACAATATACAGCCTTGACGTACTCCTTTTCCTATTTGGAACCAGTCTGTTGTTCCATGTCCAGTTCTAACTGTTGCTTCCTGACCTGCATACAGATTTCTCAAGAGGCAGGTCAGGTGGTCTGGTATTCCCATCTCTTTCAGAATTTTCCACAGTTTATTGTGATCCACACAGTCAAAGGCTTTGGCATAGTCAATAAAGCAGAAATAGATGTTTTTCTGGAACTCTCTTGCTTTTTCCATGATCCAGCGGATGTTGGCAATTTGATCTCTGGTTCCTCTGCCTTTTCTAAAACCAGCTTGAACATCAGGGAGTTTACGGTTCACGTATTGCTGAAGCCTGGCTTGGAGAATTTTGAGCATTACTTTACTAGCATGTGAGATGAGTGCAATTGTGCGGTAGTTTGAGCATTCTTTGGCATTGCCTTTCTTTGGGATTGGAATGAAAACTGACCTTTTCCAGTCCTGTGGCCACTGCTGAGTTTTCCAAATTTGCTGGCATATTGAGTGCAGCACTTTCACAGCATCATCTTTCAGGATTTGAAATAGCTCAACTGGAATTCCATCACCTCCACTAGCTTTGTTCGTAGTGATGCTTTCTAAGGCCCACTTGACTTCACATTCCAAGATGTCTGGCTCTAGATTAGTGATCACATCATCATGATTATCTGGGTCATGAAGATCTTTTTTGTACAGTTCTTCCGTGTATTCTTGCCACCTCTTCTTAATATCTTCTGCTTCTGTTAGGTCCATACCATTTCTGTCCTTTATCGAGCCCATCTTTGCATGAAATGTTCCCTTGGTATCTCTAATTTTCTTGAAGAGATCTCTAGTCTTTCCCATTCTGTTCTTTTCCTCTATTTCTTTGCATTGATCGCTGAAGAAGGCTTTCTTATCTCTTCTTGCTATTCTTTGGAACTCTGCATTCAGATGCTTATATCTTTCCTTTTCTCCTTTGCTTTTCGCCTCTCTTCTTTTCACAGCTATTTGTAAGGCCTCCCCAGACAGCCATTTTGCCTTTTTGCATTTCTTTTCCATGGGGATGGTCTTGATCCCTGTTTCCGGTACAATGTCACAAACCTCATATGATATAGGCACTCAGCTAGAATGGAATCTAATTTTACACATATAAAATTGTCACAGGTCAAAGTCAAACACATTGAAACTTTTCTAAAGCTGAATTAACAAACACAACACACTAGTAAAACAAGCTGGGAGACATACAAGGAAGTTTTACTTACAGTCCACACTAAGTTTAGCAGATGACTGTCCTCCTGTTGTCATTACAGAATATTCTGCAGTATCAGCCTTTGTTGCTCCTTCTATGACCAAAATGTGCTTTTTTCCTTCAACTCTAATGTGGTATCTTGATTTTGGACCAGGGATGATTTCCTCACCATTCTTAAACCTGAGTTAAATAGATGATTTTTTTTTTAAGTCTTATAAAAAATGCTTCAAGAGGTAGTCACCAGACACTCAAGAACTGCTTGTTGAATTAAAGAATGTATGGATCAGTCTCTATCAATAGATGAATACTGTAACAAGTATTATCTGAAAATTACATTAAAAAAACAAAATTCCATTCCTTTCATTTAAGATCAATTAGATAAAGATGCTAAGAGTGGATATTACCTATGTTTGGGCTCTTGGTGCACACTACTAAGAACAGCATTTTGATTCATTTTAAAGATAGGTATGATTCTAGGTTACAATGAACAATCTATTCTACCCCAAATTACTAGCGATTCCTACTGCAGAATTTACTCTCTCTCAATTAAGATTTTAAGATTCCGGATCTTCTAGTCTTTAACTTTGAGGTTACTCCCAGTGAACTTGAGAAAACACATCCCATCTGACCCGCCAAATATGTTTTTTATTTTTAAGAAATGTTCAAGTAATTTGGTGATCCTCAGTCTAAAATATCTTTCTGAGATACTGTGACAATAAAGTGACTAGGAGTAACATTAAATAAAAGTATTCAGTTCAGTTCAGTCACTCAGTCATGTCTGACTCTTTGTGACCCCATGAATCACAGCATGCCAGGCCNACTGGATAAACCATAGCCTTGACTAGACGGACCTTTGTTGGCCAAAGTAATGTCTCTGCTTTTGAATATGCTATCTAGGTTGGTTATAACTTTCCTTCACCATCTTCAGTGATTTTGGAGCCCCCCCAAAATAAAGTCTGACACTGTTTCCACTGTTTCCCCATCTATTCCATAAAACTTGCATCATGGCATAGTGAGAGCATGCATCGGAAAGAGCACCCATGGGCTTTGGAATCAAATAGACATGAGGAGCCTTGAAGCATTCATTTACTAGTAAGTGCCTACTTCCTTATATACTTATCAATATAGATATCTGGATTTTTTTTTTCAGTCTCACAAGTGAAAAAAGCCAATATCTTAGGATAGTTTTAGTTATATTTTCTACTAACACAAATGAGGTTGAGATTCCTTTCATATGTGTAAAAGCAATTTCCTATTCTCCAAAGTATGAAGGCACTTTTTTTGTGTATTAAAAATGGACAGACCTCAGGATATCTATTTACCATTTTACATTGGCATCATCTTCAGACACTTCACATTCTAATTCCACTCTCTCCCCACAATAAGCTTTTGTATCTTCCAGCTGTTTGGTCACCATAACTGGAGGCTCTATTGTGGAAAACAAAAAAGAAAATCAGAATCATTAAATACTCCCAAATCTGCTCATGACCCTGGGTTTGTTCACAGATAAAAAACCAACAAGAAAGACGTGTGGTTGATCACAGAGTGATGGTGAGATGGTGGTGTTAGAAGGTGGATTTTTAAATGACTTTTCATGGCAAAATAAACAGTTGGCAGCCCTGGGTAAGTTTCACATAATTTCCCAAGAACTCTTCAAATCAAATAAATGATTGTTTTAGAGAGCCGACAAATTGTATCAAATAATCTTCTTTGGGCAAATAAGAAAGCAGAAGATAGACATTTCTGAAGAAGGAAAATATATACACTAAAATTCTCTACTTATGGTTTTAGACAGATGATAGAGATTACAAAATTGTCCTTAAATTTTTTTAAAATTGAAGCATAGTTGATGTGCAAGATGACAAAGCTGTCAGCCACAGGTCCTCATAAAGAAAATAAATGCTTCGTGGCTTCATTGATACCCTCCAGCTCTTTTCACTAGTAAATGATGGTCTTCAGTGGTCTCAGTGCCAACCATTGATGACCTTTACTAACAAAGCTGTTTCAAGGGAAATTGATTTGTGATGAGCTGAATGTGTGAAATGGTTATCCAGTAGACTTTGTTGGGTTTTGAAAGCTATCACTAGAGCAATTAAATTGCAAAATACTGCTTACATGAGCCAAAACTACAAGGCATTTTTACTCAACAGTTTTTTTCTCCTGTCAGCTTTTCTAGTCTTCAACAAACCTGAAGATTAATTAGGATACCCAATAAATACCAGTACAAAGATGCTTCAATCCAGAGCCAATCTAACACTTGCGCTAAACCATCTCGAGAGGTACTACTATCTCTGCTCTGGAGCTCAAGAGCTCACTTCACCATTTTCATTTTTGATTATTACCCCTGAGAGAAAGAGAGCCATTGGCTCTTAATGGTTACCTCTCACAAAGAGCTCAGTGGAACATTTTTCATCACCAGCTGTCACATAATACTCCGAATCATCTGTTAGCGCACAGTTATTGATAAACATGATTCTTTCACATCCTTTATGTTCAAAGATGTATCTGTTTTAAATATGAGGAAGATAAACAGAGTCCGTGAACCCAATTTTATTCTTTTCTTTGTTGCCAGCAAATTTGGCTTATAATTCCATAATATCTGAAAGTCAGAAATAGTCATTTTGATCTGCAATTTATTAGCCATATCTTACATAGTTTAATAAACATTAAACATGAAGCCAATTTGTATCTTTATAACACAAAGTGTAATACATATGCATATTTACATATAATATTTGTCACTATTTTCTTTTATATATAATTTTTGGGCTTCCCAAGTGGCACTAGTAGTAAAGAACACGCCTGCCAATGCAGAAGACATAAGAGATGCAGGATCGATCCTTGGGTTGGGAAAATCCCCTGGAGAGAATGGCAACTCACTCCAGTATTCTTGCCTGGAGAATCCCATGGACAGAGGAACCTGGCAGGCTACAGTCTATAGGGTCGCAAAAAGTCAGACACGACTGAAGCAACTTAGCACACATATTTTTTATTCCAAACATAAAATCAGTACTCACATATTTACCAATGAACAATTTTTAACCTGTTGTTGGAAAATACGGTAGGCTAAGATTTTTAACTCTACATTTTTTAAAGTGATCAATTCATCTACTCTATTGTGGGAGAGAAAGTTTGTATTTTTCATTGATTTATTGAATTCACTCCTTGCTAGCCCAGTGACATTTTATTTGGTGAATAAATGATTACACAATTTAAGCAATAATATGAATTTAATCATTAATATAGATGGTAATTCTATACAATGTGTTATTATCTTAAATGAGCTTACAAACTAGTATTATCATATATATTGTAGTTATCATCTACTGAAAAAGAACTTAAGTGGAAACAAAAACCTGAAATCCAGAAGACTGCAAAATTTGATTATCTGTGATCTAGATTATGCATGGGTATATTAGGGCATTGTAACAGATTAAATAAAAAGTTCTTACTTGGGAAATTCTCAAAGACTTCAAGAACAAAACACTAAGCAACATTTTTCGAGATAAAAATAACCAAGTAAAATTATGTTTTTGGTAAATTCAGGCTGCCTTCAAGAGACTCTTACCAGATATAAACATTATTATCACAAAGTCACTCTGAGAGCACGACCACATTAAGAAATTGGAAACTACCTAATTGTTCCACAGAAGTGACAGATTTTCAGGATTAAAGCCCTTTATAAATATACACATGGTTCCTGTTAACTTCAAAAAATATGTTGGAGTTGAAAATCTCTCAGACTGAGAAGGATCTCTGTAGTTTCTTAATCGCCTAGCAATACCATCAGATATCAGGGACTAGTTTGTTTTCTTCATTTGGGAAAAGGGTCAAAAAACAATAAAACAGACTTTAGATGCTATTCTGGAAGAACAAAAGTTATCTACTTATAAAGTGTGATTCCCATTACAAGCTGGTATATCAAATACATATTTCAGTTTTTCTCAAACTTTTTTAAAAAATTGGGTGAAGTTTGGCAATGCTCTGAAGTAATCACATATAACCTACAATGACACAAAATCATAATTACAAGTACTTGAAATAGTTTATATATAATTAAAACATGAAGCAAGATTTAATTTATATAGCACCATACTTCAATGGTTCCAAAATACATAAAAAGTTTTTGCCGTCCCCTCATATGATTTTGCATCATACGAATACAACTAAAAAGTACTTTCAGGCATAGAAAATCAAGTCAAATTACTCTTTGATTTATACAGTTACTACTGATTATTTGCAAATTTGACTTACTTTGTACTGGGTCGAATTTCTTGACCATTTTTATACCATTTCACCTCCAGCTTTGGATCTGCCAGTTCCACGACAAATCTTACCCTGCCTCCTTTATCAACCTGATATGCAGGATCAAGAATTTTTGCAAAAGCTAGTAGAGAGAAGATACAAAACTACATTAATATGTATATGCATATGGTATGAATTTAAATAGTCAATCTGAAAACCTAAAACTGAATAAATTGAGACAAAAAGAAGAAATAGGAAACTTCCGAATTATCCCTCATATTTTAGAAATCTGCATCAATTTATAAATACGATGGTTTAAAAATTTTAAGAGAATCCATATGCTTTTGGAAGAAACATAAGTAAAGAATTATTGAAGGGGCTTTAAAAATGATTGTCTTCATTCTTTGGGCAATGTATAATATAAAATATCTAAATGAAATTTGAACTTGAAGGACATGCTTATTCTCCTGAAATGATTATTTTCAGTTTCATTGGCATTATCTGTGTACATCTATCTCACAAAGTTTTTTTTTTAATCATAGAATTTATGAGATACTTCCAATGACTCATGAGCTTAAATGGAATGTCTTCGACTGACTGAAACAGTAAGCTTATCATAGTTTTTGTACTGTGGAAATCTGGGCAAATATTGACATGCTTAAACACTAGGGTTACCTTAGCAGAGTTACCCCATGACGCATCAAATGGGTGGAAGAATGTAACAGTAAAACATACACAGAATCTACTCTACCTAAATAAGAATCAGGAATCTGAAAGGGTCGGAGAGATGCAGCGGATGGAGAGAGGGTCTGCTGAGAAATTCCCAGTAACACAGGAATATTTAATACTCCATTGTGTCACTGTAATGCACTTTTTTTACCTTAAACCTTCAGCAGCTGTCCACTACCTACTTTGCTGGAGATGTGCGGGGCAGTGAACTATTTCACCCGAAGCCAAGTTAACCAAGAGAAGCGTAACCCCTGCAAATTCCACTACAGCTAGTCCGACCTATAAACCCAGTACGAAATGGGAGGATTATCGTCTCCCCCAGGAGTGCTCAGACGTCCTCACCTGCACTCTTCTTTTCCACTCTGCGCATGCGCTTGAGCCGCTTGAGCATACCACGCAGGTCAGTGATACCGTACTGGAAGGCGATTTTCTCGTACTCGCTGGGTTTCGCATTCTTCAGCAGCTCCCACACGTCTACCTCGGGTTGTTCCTCCTGCTGCTTCACCTCCCTGACCGGGGAGAACCATTGCCTGGTTTAATAGCTGCCCACTGGCCTTTAAAGACTAGGAAAGTAGGAGTATGGTACCGATTTGTTTTTATTCAGTGCTAAAAGCTCTGTTTAAAGCCTGAGTTTTTGAATAGCCAAGGAGAAAGTCTACTTGGCATGAAGTTTCAGTGCAACTTCTAGACAGTCAAAGGTCAGATCCATGCACTTGCATTAGCGCTCTCGTTTCTCTAGTTAAAAATACAGTATTAAGGAGATAGAAGGATTTCAGGAAATATCCTTAAGCTATTTTTACTTATTTTAAACCTGAAAATCCAAATAGGAGATGAGATTTTGAGAAACTTAAAAGATCAGTTTTCATCTAGGATTTAGATATTGAAATAAGGTTTAAGAACCAGAGATTTTAGGTATTGGTCCATGAAAGAACAATGCTCTCTGCCTTCATTTGTGTGCATGCCCTAACTCTGCATGGAGACAGTACAAATAACAGTATTTCAAATCTTCAGATTTTGCAAATAGCATTTTCCCTACCATGTTAGTAAATGTGTACATTAAGCATTTTTTGCTATTTTTTAATACAAAAAATATTTGAAACTGTGACTAAGCATTTGTTCTTTATGGTTTTTTTTTTTTGGTTTGGTTGTTTTTTCATATGATTTTTGTGTATACATNGTTAGTAAATGTGTACATTAAGCATTTTTTGCTATTTTTTAATACAAAAAATATTTGAAACTGTGACTAAGCATTTGTTCTTTATGTTTTTTTTTTTGGTTTGGTTGTTTTTTCATATGATTTTTGTGTATACATATGATTTTAAAGAGAAAACTTTTTTTTCTAAATTGTCAGAATGAAAATTCTCTCATATTTCATCTTAAAGTACTGTCCAGAACTTTTTGGAAGCAGTTTGGGTACAAACTGCTTTGAATCATGAAAATATAAATGTGAAACTATAAAGCAAGTCATAAAGGGTTCCATGAACAAGCTGATAGTAACTTAGTGTGATTATCAAAATCATGACTCTATATTTTGACCACTGGCGAAAGAACATATAGAACATATATAACTACTGTATACACACACATACATAGGATTTAAAGTACATACACTTATCTGTATTTTAAAACCTAAAAGTGAAATAAAACTCAGGAATAAACACTCTTCAGGGAAAGAGCCTTAGTTGCAAATGCTAAATATAATTTAAATTGATTTCCTTAACTAGCTAAGAAGTTCTAATTCAGTTTAAGTTTCGTTGACTGTTTTTATTGACTAAGGTTAAACTGGAAATATTTTAGTGACTACTTACTGTGAATATGGCTGGTTTGGGTATGATTTTTCCAGGAAAACTGGTCAACACATCTTAAACATCAGTGTGAAAACAGATGCATGCTATCATGATAGCAAATAATGAGTTACATATGTTTGTATTGTCATATTAATTATACCCATTTCAGAATTTCTTGAGGAAATACTGGGTTATAATCATAGGGAAGGGTAGGAGAATATAAACATAACTTAGAGTTTAGGGTGGCATTAGGCAAGGATGGCTTCTGCATATCTAATTTCTGTTGTCATGTAAGTCTTTTGCCCAGTAAATGATGTTGAGGCACATCTGGATAATGGAAGAAAGTGAAAGGTCATTGGTCCCACGGCGACCTTTGTGGGAAGGACTAGAAACACCCTTAGGAAAATGTACTTCTTAAAGATTAAAGATGCAGCTCTTCATTTCACTGAAATAGTAACCAGGCCCTCTATGACATGGGGAAATTGAAAAGCTTAAGAAGAGTGTCCTGAGGTTGAAATATTAGTAATAATTTGTCTGGTCTACTATATCTATTGCCTGAAAACAGTCTACATTTCAAATTTAACATTTAAATATTTTGTAGGCTTTCTATTTTGTTCCAAAGTAAAATTTAATAAATAAATAAATAAATTTAAGATGAAAAAAAAATTTTTGTAGGAAGTCTTGGAGAATTGCGATTAAAATGTATATCTGTGTATATACATTTCCCACCCACCCCCCGTGAGACTTTCCTCAATCTACTTTATTATTGCTCTATTTTTGTCATATTAGCCTGAATCTCCACACTGTAAAATTATCCCATTCTACATTTTGTTCCATTTGTGTCTCAACCAAGAAGAATTACCCACATATTTCAAATANTGTGTATATACATTTCCCACCCACCCCCCGTGAGACTTTCCTCAATCTACTTTATTATTGCTCTATTTTTGTCATATTAGCCTGAATCTCCACACTGTAAAATTATCCCATTCTACATTTTGTTCCATTTGTGTCTCAACCAAGAAGAATTACCCACATATTTCAAATATCCTCTTGACATTGGTGAAAAGAATTAAAGATATCAATGATAAAGACAGATTAAAAGAGCTAGCAAGAGGCACAAATTAAACACTGAGAATACCCAGATGTATAGGTGAATGTTTACATGAGCAAGTCAGTAAGTAATAAAGACCATTTTCAGCGTGATTGCTTGAATCAGTTTTGTTGATAGATTCATAAAACTGATCATCCTCACCATTTTTTCATTAACACCAAAATACATCCCACTCTACCATAACCTTAATCCTATCACGCTTTGTATACAAACACAAGTAACCTCTTGCCTCTTTCTTTCTTTCCTCTCCATTACTCAGTTGAACCCCAAATTGCAAGGAGATGGATTCCTCATTTTGTACTGGAATATGAGGTCAAGGCGCCCATCTGTAGTATTTCCTTAACTCGTTCAGAACACATCTTTACTTACCATGGTGGATGCACATGACCGTATCTGTATGGCTACATTAAATTTCAGCAGGGAGAAAAATCCAAATTTCTATAGGCACTACTGATTCCAAGAATTAGCAGAGACCTATATAACATTTACAGTACTTCCATCTACATCAGAATTTCTATAACTTAACAATCCTAGTGAAATACAAAGCTGTTATAGAAATTTTATGTAGAATAAAACTTTAAAGTATTTATATAGGTCAGGTCTCATAACAAGATACTGCCCAAAGACTAACTGTGATTTATCTAATGTCTATTTGGAATATGCTAACTTTGTTCAGGGCAGGGAGATATTTCATTGTATAAAGATGTTGGTGGTGATGATATTTATTCTCATGAGGATTTTGCCACACACTCTTGGAGGAGTAGAAATGTTATTACCACATGTTATTACTACAGTGAAAACACATGCAATTCACAAATTAGTAGGAAAACACAATGATTTCCAAAGTTATACTGGTGGATTAGTACATAGTATATTAAGTGAATATAGTCTCATGGTGACAACAATCTAATTATGAGTCAAAATCATAACTAGGGGATGTAAAGAAAATGAGAAGTAGAGACACGTTGACTGCTCAGTTTTTTCTAATAATTTTTTTCGGTAGTCAGTTTGACCATTAATTAAATTTCTTTCACTCTGAAAACTACTGATAAAATTAGTGTATTCTTTTTTCTTTCCTTTTCCTTTTAATCAGACTTGGCACTTAATAATCTATTACATTTTTATTGATTGATTATGTGTGTATATGTGTATTTTGTCACTTTACTAATGTCAACTTAAAAAAAATTGCACAGTGTGAGAGCTATGAATTAAGTTTTATTTGGGACAAAATGAGGACTGCTGCCTGGAAGACAGCGCCTCAGATAGCTCTGAGAAACTGTTCCAGAAAGGAAGTGAGGAAGGTCAGTATATGTGTGATTTTGGTGAAGGGGGAATACAAGCAATCAAGCACATATTTTTCTGGAAGATTTCTGCTAGTCTCATGAAGCTTTTGCTAGTTAGGAATAGTAGTTATCATGAAGGCTTTTAGTGCTTTCTAGATATGAGAAATGGGCTCATAAAATCAGCTCCTGAAAGTATCTGAATAGAACTATCTGAAGACCTGTCCTTCCAGTTGTCCTTCCAAGCAAAGAGTGCCTCATTTCTGCTCTCCACCCTGAACTCCTTTCAGGGAGTATTGAAAATCAGCACATGATTCAGCCTTTGTAGAGGAAGATGGCAAATACAAATGAAATGGTTGACACTAATGTAAGTTCTTCAAGGGAAAATGTCACATTTGGGGGGGAAGTGGATATTTATTTGACACCTGTATGAATCTGGTTTCTTACATTTAACTTAATTCTCACAGTAATACTCAAGTAGTTTTTATTCTCTGCATTTACAGTTGTGGAAAGCAAGTCTCAGAGAGGACATATCACTTGACCAAAGTCATGTCCAGTAAATGGGAAAGCTGAGACTCAAATCCATCTTTTAACCACTACCTTTTTCTTCCCACAATTTATATCTTTCCATGTACCAGGTGCTGGAAGGCATTGGATTTCTTTTCCTCACCTCTACTAGTGTTATAGTCTACACAAAGAAAACATTTACATTTTCTTGGTTGAGTAAATGACTGCAGAAAAAAAACAACCCAAAACCTCTTGTCTTCCTAAAGTTTTAACTTGTTATAAATGTACAAGGTGCCAACTTCCCAGGCAGATTTAGAGTAATGTTTCTTCTGTGGAGTCATAGGAAGTGTGCTGATTCAGAAAAGGGAACTTGTATGTAGGTCCCTGCCCTCCCTCAAGTCAGCTGTATGACTTGGGGAAAGTCACTCAACTTCTCTGGTCTTTGGTCTCTCACTTGTAGAACAGGAAGAGTGCAGCTCATTTAAGGTCACTTCATATTCTATTGCTTTAAAATACTTTGGGGGGATTAATAAATATTATTGAGACTAGTGATTATTTGAAGTATCCAGAGAAGGAATGATATTTTTTGATACTGCCAAAGTCTATTGATTGGCTAATACCCATTTGGTTATTGATAAATGGCACCTGTTAATGTTTCTGTTCTTAGCCTAAATGTTTAGAGCTGGGAGTGAATGTTTCATTCACAGGTGTTTGAACAAAGCCACCGAACTAAACCGAGAATGAACATAAGCCTATTTATTACCATTTGTAATTTGTTTTGAAGCGTATCTATACCTATGATTTTCAGTAGACATAGAAAGCAGTAAGAATAATAAGAAGCGAACCTAAAAAACTGAATGAAGTTCAATATCAATATTATATATCATTAATTTAGACTTGTAGTTTTACTGTTTATTCACAAATTCGGTACATAAACACCATCCTAGCAAAAGTCATTTTCTTTATATTTCTTCTGTGCTATAGTAACTATCTATATATGTATATCTTTATATATAACATATATATAATATAGCATATTTATGATTATGTATATGCATATATGGGCTTCCCAAGTGATAAAGAATCCACCTGCCAATATAGGAGATGCAGGTTTGAGCCTTGGGTTGGGAAGATCCCCTACAGAAGGAAGTGGCAACCCACTCTACTATCCTTGCCTGGGAAATCCCATAGNTAGCATATTTATGATTATGTATATGCATATATGGGCTTCCCAAGTGATAAAGAATCCACCTGCCAATATAGGAGATGCAGGTTTGAGCCTTGGGTTGGGAAGATCCCCTACAGAAGGAAGTGGCAACCCACTCTACTATCCTTGCCTGGGAAATCCCATAGACAGAGGAACCTGGTGGGCTAAGTCCATGGTGTTGCACAAAATTGGACATGAATAAGTGACTAAAAACAGAAAACAAATATGCATATATAGGGCAGAAATTCTATAAAATGGTTGTGTACTAAATATCCATAATGAAAATTTATAAATTTTATTGCCAGAGAGTACAAAGTTCAAGCAACATGAGTGATGACACTAAACACTTATCCCCATTTCACTACTATTTTATCAAAAAACGCAAACTTGGGGCATTTTAAATATCTCTGAAATAAGGATGTACCTTATAATGAGCAGTATGTCACAATAAGATATTTGGACAATTTTTTTCATTGCTTAGTGGTTTATAATACAACTATATATTAGCACAGTATCTTAGATTTGATGAAATACAGTGAATCATCAATACTATGTTAAAGTAGGTGTGTGTATATATATATATATATATATATACACACACACCCACACATAAATATATACATTTGCTGAGACTTCTACCAAAATTTTGAAATTGACTTTTCAGTCAAATATCAAAAGCAGGAGAATGGAGGCTTCATTTATTCAATCATGATGAGGGATCATGATTGAAATAATAGAAATCATGAGAGAAATAAGAAGTTTTCAGGCATTTAAGTCTTCTGTCTCAGTTTTCAGATTTCCTCATCCCCTACTAAGAAAATATGTGAAGACTCATGAAACATTTAAAAAGAAAGTAAAAGCATCAGCTAAAATATTTAGCAGATTAGTATAGTAGGCAGTTGTTTCACTGTCGCTTAGTCAACGCTATTATAATATTTCATAAGCAAAACACATCTTAAGAAATGAGAGGATCTTTGAAAAAGATCCACTTTAAACTTGACTTCTCTGAGTGGGTATCTAAAAGATTTCCAGGCCAAAGCGCCTCACTCCATCAGTGGGTTCTCACCTACGTTTCAGGAGACCACTAAAGTCAAGTTCCCCTGCATCCTCTTGACCTTCTCCACTGTCATTAACAAAAGAAAAGCAAATCTGGGTTTAATGCTGAGACACATATACAACAATTCCCCCAAACACTCTATGTATAATGTATATGCAATGCTGTACTAGCACACAAATCATGGGACTAAATCAACACAATTTCTTTTCACACAAGTGACATTTTAAATTTTGGAGGATGTACTTGTGGAAAAGTAAACACAAGGAACTTGTGTTACTCTACAATCTCAGAAGACACATTTTTGTAGATTGCATATGTAAAACTGCTTGGATTTGTGTTAAAACAGAGTAACACAAATGCACTTAAGCCAAACAACACAAAGTACTTTGTTTTTGCAAGTTGGGGGCTCTGGGAACGTCCTGTGTAAAAAGCAAAGGACTTTTGCTGATCTCTGTTACTAAAGTCATACAGAGATTGGCTTGGAAGATGAAGTGGACTAGTGTCAAGTATATAAGTAAAGCTTATATTCAAAGGTAACCTCTTTGTGTCCATCAATAGACGAATCAGGTAATGTGATACCAACATAACATAAAAATGGAGCTAGTGCAGAGCTTTGTAAATGATGCATCCCTTTCTCTTGAAAGGGAAAGGATTATAAGTTTTTCATTTTCTTGTTAATTATTTATACCATTTAAAATGTGTTTTCCAAAAGTTTGTCTTGGAATTGTTGAGCCCTTTACTAGGAGTTTTTAAAAGTGTTTTCCTGTGGAGAAATGCATCTTAATTTAGGCATGCAGCCACCTTCATGATTTCATATAAACTCTAAATAGAAGCTATGAGCTGACATTTAAATGGTGCTACATAGTTACTTACATGTTTAATTTTTTAATGAAGATTTTGTTTCCTGAGCTTTACAAAGTTAGTTATGGTTTCTAAGAAAAGAGTCTGTGGGTTTAAAAACAGCATGTATAACACGTAAGTTATCAGAATTGAACTCAAATAATGTGTTCTCAAAATTTCTTTAAAGCAGGTATTTGGAAAGTCCTATTGACATAAACACAATAGGCCCCATAAGGCCAAAACTAAGTAGATGACATCCTTCTCTCTTAAAAGAGACATACGTAGGATGAACCTAGTGTGAGATCTATGCATTTGCTAACCACGGGGTGAAGGGAAGGTAAGAGATTTTGGAAGTTATGACTTTAAAAAATACAATGGACTGATCAGGACATGCCACATATCTTTTAAGAGTAATTAAAGTGTTCATTACTTCATAATTTAGAAAGAAATTTTGCCTTTTATGAACAAGGCTAAATCATTGCTTTATACTAGTTTGGGATGACTTTCCTTACTCAACAAAACTGTTATGTGGATTCAATCGTAGGAAGAACAAAACATTTTCTCTTATTAATGAATTTCTATTTTGGAAGAATTCTAGATAAGTAAGAAGTACAGAGAAGAAAATAATACCAGGAAGAGACTAGTCACATTTCTCACAGACTAGAAAAATTTTCATTTTTCTTCCTTGACTTTATGATTTTTTGGCCTTGGTGGTTGCCAAATAAATCAGGAAAATATCTATATTTTGCCTTTCTACAATGTTCCTTATTCCAGCACACTCAATGGTCTTTCATTTAGGATAATTCCATACTTAAATTGTGCTAACTTTAGTAAGGAGCTACTTAATTGTTTTCTGGGCATATGGTTTAATAGCTCTATATGTGATTCCTAAATAAAAAGCAATGTAAGTTTTCTGACATAACTGGTGCTATATGAGATGTGTATTGTTATATATCTTTCTGGGCCATTTGGCAGAAAATAATGCAATTCAGGAAGAAGTCACATATGACTATAAAGAAAATGTCTTTCTAAGGCAACTGTGAGACCTATAAAATGAGTGCTTCACTATATCAAGAATATTCTGAAAAAATGATCAGCATATGCACAATATGGCATTAAGCCTATGGCATCTCTTGAAAACGAACTTCTGAATATTTAGTATGTTTGACTTTAGTGAAAAGACTTGATCTCATTTGAAATATACAGTGTGGAGGAAGGGAATATGTATTTGAAAATCCTTTACTTTCATGTTTTACAAAAGATACCTAGATCTCTCTTTTGAAGTTACCTTCTCTTGAAAGCAGATCTGATGTCAATGTTTGGAGTAGTCCCAGTAGATTCTTTGAAAGGAAAGAAGACAATAAAATAAACACCCATTAAGAACCCAGTTTTGTGTTCAGTTCCTCTCCAGGCTGTGGGGATTCTTCAGAGGGAAGGAATCAGGTGAAGGGGGTCGGGGAGGGTGGCTCTCCTCCCGGGGGCTGAGCTGCTGAGACATCAGAGCTTATCTTCCCTCCCGTACAATCAACGATGGGACTTTAGGAGTTCCCCTATCCTGTTGTCATTCCACCTGTATGCCCAGAAGAATCGTCCAAGGAGCTTAAACAATATCAGCTTCTTCATCTCCCTGATGAAAATTATGATTCACCAGATTGAGGATGGGCACCCAGAAATCCGTATTCTTAGAAAGCCCCTTAGGTGCTTCTCAGATGCCTGGCCTAGTGAAGAAGCAGTGCTCAGGACCAGAGTCCCACTTAATACTGAGATCTCGACAGCAACTCAACCCGTGGTCATTCAGCCTCTTGACAGTTCTCAGACTAGGACTCTCACAGCCACCTGTGGTGTCTATATGGCTTTAAAGAAAGAGCTAGTGCTAACGTGAATGCAAAATTCACCTTCTCATAATTTCCACCTTTTGATTCTTATCTGCCTTTCCCTCTTTCTGTGTCAGCCCTTCCGTGATTTATTACAATGAATCATAAATTCTGGACCTTCTTCACCTACACATTCAAGGTGAATGGACCATGGTTCCTGGATTCTTCATCCTCCCAGTTACCCTACTCCAGGAGGGATCCCAGTGGTGATACAGTGCCTATGACCAAAGGCATGACCCCCAAACATGGAACAAGTAACATGTTACAGAGAGCAGTAGCACTTCCTAAACCTAGATCCTGTAACATTTGTAATGCTCTGGTTTTAAATTGCATCAGCTTTGTATAAAAATACAAAGCTGTGTCACACTTTTGTTTTGTTACCAAGCCAACTTTCCCTTTGTTTACTTATCGAAGTATTGCTTTTTTCCCCTAATCTACATATATACCTTAAATTTATCCTGATCAAATGTACTCTTGGCAGTACACAGAAGATATAGATGAAGGATGTCCATATCTGACATTAGTCCTTATAAGAGAAAATCCTCGCTTCTACCTGGGTTTCCTGACATCCTTGTCCCAGGAAAGGACTTTCTTTTTTTCAAAATCTCATACTAATAAATGACCTTATTCTCCTCTATCCTCTCACACCCCATTAAAAATAAATAAATAAACATTACACTTATCCAGACTAGAAGCCTCTCTTACCATGTACTTCAAGATCGAATGAACAGCTGTCAAACTTATCCTTATAGGTGACCTCACATCTGTAGTTTCCTGCATAGTTCTCTTTGGCTTTGATGATCTGCATCTCGAATGTGTACACCTGCAATGAAATGCATCCGAACACATTTCAGCCCTACCCTGCTGGCAGAAAAAAAGACACCACAGTGCAGTTATTTCCCCAATCCACAGCATTAGCTTAAAGGTGTGTCTGCATCTGGGGATTCTGGTACAATGTTCTCAATACAGGAGGGGTCAGCGCAGTGTTCTGAAGCCCCTGGGCATAGCAGGGCCACCACACTAGAGTATAAACACCGGGAATGGTAACTCCAGTGGATTTTCTGGAACTGACGTCCCTCAAATCTGAACCTGAAAATGGCCTCTGATGCACACAGAGGAACCAGTTCCTGCAGCAGGAGCTCAGGGTCATACCCGGCTATGCCTTTCAAAGGTTTCCTTCAGCTGGAGGTGCTTTCCAGCTTTGCTGGCCAGGTCCATCCATTTCCCTTTGAACCATTTGACAGTGGGCTTTCTGAGAAGATCTTCGGCCTTGACTTTGGCTATAAAGGTGATATTTTCACCTAGGATAAAAACACAGGCAATTCAGACTGTGGTTTTAACATTGCCATTTGGGGATGCCATTGCCAGGTGGCGTTAGTGCTAAAGAGCCTGCCTGCCAATGCAGGAGGCAAAGGAGATGTAGGTTTGATCCCTGGGTCAGGAAGATCCCTGGAGGAGGGCATGGCAACCCACTCCAGTGTTCTTGTCTGGAAAATTCCATGGACAGAAGAGCTTGGCGGGCTACAGTCCATGGAGTTGCAAAGAGTCGGACACGATTTGAAGCAACTTAGCATGCACAAATGGAGTTAGACAGGACTACTGTGATGTGACTGGCACAGCTGGAATTGAACAGTGGAAGGGCCTTGACTTTTTTTATGAGCACCCTAGTTTCTAGGATACTCTAACTGCTTCTGCTTTTGAGGTTTAGGGAACAGAAAAGGAGCAATGGGGAAATTAGTGGTAATCATTTTTATCTGGAATCCAAGCATATGTAATGTGTATAAAACAATCTATTCAGGCATACCTCATTTTATTGCACTTTGCTTTATTGTACTTCAAATTTATTGCTTTTTTAAAAAAACCCATTGAAGGTTTGTGGCACCCCTGCATTGAGCAAGTCATTTTTCCAATAGCATTTGCTCACTTCATGTTTCTGTGTTACATTTTGACAATATTTCAAACTTTTTCATTATTGTTATGTTTGTTATGGTGATCTGTGATCAGTAATCTTTGAGGTTAGTATAACAAAAAGATTACGACTCATGGAGGTTTCAGATAATGGCTAGCATTTTTTAGCAATAAAGCATTTTTAACGAAGGTAAGTACATTGTTTTTTTAAACATAACACTCACTTCAGTTCAGTCATTCAGTTGTGTCCGACTGTTTGCGACCCCATGGACTGCAGTACATCAGGTTTCCCTGTCCATCACCAACTCCCAGAGCTTACTCAAACTCTTGTCCATTGAGTTGGTGATGCCATCCAACCATCCAACCAACCATCTATTGCATACTCAATAGACTATAGTGTAAACATAACTTTCATATGCACTGGGAGAAAACAATTTCTTGGGACTTGCTGATATTTGCTTTATTGTGGTGGTCTAAAACCAAATCCACAATATCTCTATGAGTATGCATAAATATGAAAAAATTAAAGAGAAAATGAGGAAACACACACATGCCATGTAATAATAAATTCTGAGTGCTCACATATTTTATTCAGGGTTTAGCACAATGTCTAAAACAGGAGGTGAATAGTCAATATTTTTTAATGAATATCTCCAGAATTAAACCATCTGTCTGATCAGCTTCCTCCAAGACACTGCAACTCTTGATCCAGCATGTGTGCAGATTTATAATCATTTTATGGAGTGAGATGTGTTATAATGACAGCAAACATCAGCTCACCAAATTTCACAGTTCCACCTTGAGGCTTCCACTTGAAGATACGCCAGGGACTATTCAGAGTACTTCATGGGTAGTAGTATCTCCATTTTACAGATGAAGAAACTGATTTGAACCTACCCTGGCAGGGGTCCAGGCACTCAACACTCTGTGCTACAGATTATTGAAACGATAGCTGTCACTCAATAGAATATTTTTCAGCCATAAGAAGGAATAAAACACTGATTCATGCCACAACTTGGATAGACCTTGAAAACATTATGCTAAGTGAAAGAAACCAGACACAAAAGGTCCCATCTTATTGTGTGATTCCACTTATATTAAATATCCAGAATAGGGACATTCATAGAGACAAAGAAATTATTGGTTGCCAGGGTTAGGGGAGGGAGAAAGAGGTATAAACCTGGACAGGATAAAAGGTTTCTTTTTGGGGAGTGTGTGTACTCAGTTGTGTCCAACTCTTTGTGACCCTAAGGACTCTAAGCCCACCAGCCTCTTCTGTCCATGGATTTTGGGGTGATGAATATACTTTGGTACTTGGTTATACAGTTGAGTGTACTAATAGCTACTGATCACTCACTTTTAAATGCTTAATTTTATGTTATTTGAATTTCATCTTTATCTTTAAAAAAAGACAAGGATTTAATGCTTGGAACTCACCAACTTTCACACTTCCCCCTTGAGGCTTTTCCACGAACAGGGTGGACAGCTGACTGTTGGCATTTTGCTTGTCCTGTTCCTCCCCAGCTGGTGATTCACCAATAGACCATTCTAATGAGCAGAAAGGAGTTAAAGGATCATTTCATGGCTAAGTTCTTTTTAGGTAGACTTACCTGAGTTTGTTTTTCTTGTCAACATGGAAGCTTCTCTTTGTCTAATTAACCTAGATAAATATAACATCATTCTTTCCATCCACCTCCCCACAGCCATTAGTAGAGACTGAGTGAATCCCATTCTTAAAGGGCTATCTCTTCCAGATGGAATCTAATTTCTAGGAATAGCAAAACTTCTCAGAAAGTTTGTTACTCTTTCCTGGCAGCCAAGTTTCCTTTGTTTCCTAATTCTGCCTATCCCCTAACTGATAAATACCCATCGGAAGGCTATGAAAGCAAAGCCTTAGTGTTTTTCCAGGTGACAGGCTATAAAGCCTTGTCTATACAACAGCTGAGTTGGAAAAGACTAATGGGATGAATCAGTTTGCAGGTCAAGTGGGAAATTTCAGACTACCAAGGCTGGCCTCATATGTCTAGATTCTTCACTGTTGTATGATTAGATAATTCCATGATGGTTGTATGATGTGGCCTTAGTTTGACAATTAAGTAACAGATCGTGACCTGCAGGCACAGGTTTCAAGAACTCTAGGATCGTCCTGAAAGAGAGGGGGAAAAACTAGAAAAACGGAAAGAGAAATAATCTCTTTGAGGCTTTCCCATGAAGACAGACAACCTGGAAATGAAGCTTATTTTGCATTTTCTAGTTTGCACTCCAGGTGCTTAGGAGGTATCAATCAGCTGTCCAATGAGGAGAGCAGGAGAGAGAACTGTAGAAAGTTGTTCTGGCTCTGAGAGCTGAATGAAAGGAAGTTCAGTTTCAGCCACTAATAACTGAAAAAAAAAGTGCACGGGTTGCCAACACTCAACCTGTTAATGTGTCTTGAGAAGGAGGAAATGTAGATTTAGTTATTTTAGTTCCCATGTATCAATCATGCTTAGTATTCTTATCCATAGACCATCATTTTCACAGTGAAGTTAAGCAATGTTGTCACGTGATTGTACAATTAAAAAAAATACCCAAGTTGATGTTAAAATTTTATGTTGTGTATATTTGTAATAGTGCAGAGTGGCCATTAATATTTGAAATGTGAGGACTTGGATTTTCTGTTTTGCTCATTTCTATCTCAGAAAGGGTCTGCAAAAATGCCCCACCCACAGAGAGGTCCATAGCAGAATCAGTCTGCATTCAAACACACTTGCTGGATAAATGAAAGAATAAATTACCATCCAGAATTGTGGCTACAGCAGGTTACATTTGATAGTATTCTTTTTAAGTGTATGTAAACTTCTATAAAAATAGGAATTATTATCTAATGTCAATACATCCCAGGAATGGTAATTTTAAAAGTCTTTTCATCTCTATGTATTTGCCAAATGTTAAAAAGATAGTGATAATGAAACAAAGGAGCCTGTGGTGTATGTGGCTAGATTTCTGAATTCATGTGTGTGTGTACCATGCAAAATTAATTGTTTCTTAATGCATTAGTTTTCTAGTCAGAGGAATGTAATAAAAGATTGCTATAAAAGCTGCAAACTGAATAAACCAAGATTAGAATCAAATACAGCTTCAAGAAATGAGGTCATTAGTGATTACTATATTAGGATGAGGTCGAGACACCTTGCTTCCGGTGTGTGCTCACCTGAATCTTTTCTTTCCAGAGCCCGACTACCCAAACCTGAAAGGAAAGTGTGATTTGGATGACACAAGGGGGAGGGGAGAAAATGGAATGCTGGCTTTAACCTTCTCAGATCCCCCCAACCCTGTCTCTTTTGATGATGGGGAGAAAAGACACTACAAGTTGGTCTGGATGGAAAACCAGTAGAGCTCCAACTTTGAAAACATCTATAAAAGGTATGTGTCCTATCTAAAAAACAAGACTAAAGTTTTACAAATCCACATATCTAAAGAACAAGGGAAAAGAGTATACAGCTGGAGATGAAACATTTTTTTGCCCCTAAAATTTATATCCAAGAGTTAATACTTTTATTTATTTCACAAAGGAAGCCTCTTTTTAAAAAGTTTCTGATGTTAAAAAAAAAAAATTGCCATTAAAGCCAACATTTCCCCTCTTTGGCACTGGCAAGAAGGGGGTACCCTGTTCTGAGTTTGGTCTCATTGAGCAACTCTGTCAACCCATCACCTTTACTGTCAATCAATAATGCATTACAAAGTGGGGAAAGGAGTTGGAATCATCCTAACCTGGAGGCAGGGCAACAGGAGGAGAAGCGTCCTCTTCATCTGAAATAAGAAAGAGGAATCAAAAGTCAAGGAGAAAAGAACTTCATCCTGAGTATCCTGAGAAAAGAGAAATCTGCAAAAGAAGAGAAACTACACAAAACACTCAACTGATGAGTAAGCCTTAGAGGACTTGGCACCTGAAAGATTAAACTGTAAGCAAAAGAGAAAAACAAATGTTGTAAAAGAGTGAGAGATTTGGACAATCTCAATGAAAATAGCTTTAAAAATGGTATTCTATGCAAACTTTTTATGTACTTGTAAATTAGAAACAAAATTAATGCAAGTAATCTAACTTCAATGAAATCAACAATGGAGGTGCATTTTGCGTTCTTATTTTGTAGCAAAAGTCACTGACAGCATTAACTCATATACCACATTCATTTGAACACAGACATAAAATCATATATGTTTTTATATAGTTTGATAACTCAATGCCCTCAGAAAGCCTTATAACNAGTAAGGTGAAAAGACAGCCTTCTGAATGGGAGAAAACAATAGCAAATGAAGCAACTGACAAACAACAAATCTCAAAAATATACAAGCAACTTATACAGCTCAACTCCAGAAAAATAAACGACCCGATCAAAAAATGGGCCAAAGAACTCAATAGACATTTCTCCAAATGTTGACATTTTTTTAAAAAAGTAGTTTTGTTCCTGTCATCTTTTAGATTGGGAAATAAAATGAAGATGTTGGGATTCTGACCTGAACTCCTTAAAAAAAATTGACTGGTTGAATTTTTTCTTATGTACCATAGAAAAACGGGTTCTACTGCTTGGAGGAAAATTGAATATCCAACTCTTTTGGGCTCTGCCTAATCCAACATCACACATATGAAAGGTGTAGCATTATACAAAGATCATTTGCACACAAAAAATGCAAAATATGTCATATTTTCTTATTTCTATTTAAAAGCAACTACAATGGTGATGAAAACTTAAACATCTGTTTTTGGCTAAAGATATGGCCTATGTGACATCACAAACTGAAAGCAACAGAACTATCTTCCTGAGCCACATAGAAGAGAAAGTTACCAAAGTTGAATTTTATGTGTCTTTAAGTCATGGGAAAACAGCATTTGTAAAATCATAAAAATAATTCTTTCAACATTGAAGTTCCTGATGAAGAACACCTGGAAAATGGAGAAATAACTCATATTACAAGCCTGGAATTTTCAGGGGGTCCATATGAAAAATCTGGAAAGTGAGAGAGAGAACCCCAGAAATGTAGAAGGTGTCCATTCCTATAATTCTTCAAGCTCTCTTGGGCATAAAATAACTCCTACCTATGTTTAACTTAAATTGAGTTTTTAAAATTAATTTTTAAAGTATACGTACTTCGGACAATTGTTGAGATTTTAGAATATATACAGTTAAAATGTACTATAAACAAACTTAAATTAAATACAGGTATAATACTTTGTTGCATACAGATGAATTTATGAATTCCTCAAGCAGGATAGTCAGTTGTAGTAAATATTGGCATATGTTACCAAAATAACAACAGCAACAACAACAATCAATATGGAAGGCAATAACAAAAACAGCTAACATTAATTCATCATGTTTTGAGACATTTGATTAATTTATGGTATTTTCTGAATGAGACACCTGTCTTCACACTTTGGTGCTTTTGAAATCAGGATTCACTGTACTATAATTGCATTTACTTAAGGAGTTTCCCCCAAAATCTATTAAATCAATGTTTCATTTTTTAATGGCTGTGTTTTAAGATGTTGAAGTATGGTCATATTAACTTTTAACAAAATTCATTATAAATAAATCATGTAGTTAGAATATACAGACCAAGACAATGTTACTGCAGATGTAAATGGACCTAAATGAAAAAAAAAACATTTCATTTAAGAAATCATATCATTTAGGAGAAATTTGTTGGAACTTCTGCTGATTCACTTCCTCGTCCTATAACCACATTCACACTAAAAGAAAGACTCTTCATCTCAAGTTACGAGATAGTAAATACACACAGGGTTCATTTGTGATAGTTCGTGGTAATGTTAATGAAAATGACTGGGAAAAAAAGTTTTCATCTCTGTTGCAGCAATAACCAAGGGCAGTGTTTTCTCTGGAAGGAAAATAAAGAGTGGCATTAACGATCCCAGCTGGGCTTACCAAAAAATATACTGGCTATAAAATGATAAGTTTCAAAATTTTAAAAATATATATCAGAACTTAGGCATTAGGATGAGTACTGATCTGCAAGCTAGTCTTGATTCTAATGCTACTGATAGACGAGGAACCACTCATAGGACCAGATTTGAAATGCCCCACAGGGCTAATCGTTTCGGCACAGAAGAGACTCAGTCTCATTAGACTAAGTTCACACATATGATGTGACTGATCAAAAGAAAAAAAAAGTATGACCCGACTTGTGCATCCACATTATTCTCCACCCATGGCCCTCCATCACGGTTGTCTATTTCCAAAGCTGAAATCTACCATCCTCTACTAATGGTATTCTCCTCTCTGAAAAGTGAAAATGTGAGTTGCTTGGTTGTGTCTGACTCTTTGCGACCCCAGGTTGCATGGACCCCATGCGATCCCATGTAGCCCACCAAGCTTCTCTGTCCATGGAATTTTCCAGGCAAGAATACTGGAATGGGTAGCCATTCCCTTCTCCAGGGGATCTTCTCTGCCTAGAGATCAGACTTGGGTCTCCCACATTGCAGGGCAGATTCTTTACCATCTGAGCCACCAATAAAGCCCATTTTTCTTTCTAAAGCTCCCTAAAACTGGCTCTAAGAGAGCAAGACCCAGTTCCCAGACCTGCCCCTGGCACATAGCCAATATTCAGTGGACATTTGAGATGAATAAATGAATATTGGAATAGAAGGCAGATCTCTGGCCCCACTGAGGATATAGCTACTATACTTAGCTTTCCATTGATTTGCTACCTGTGATTATTTCGGAAGAATTCTAAGCCACAGCAGCATTATTTTTTCAAGGACATTATCTTCCAGTACAATCACTCCGAAAGGGATATCTAAATTCCAATGTTGCTGTTTGATTAAACCCATTTTTTTACTGTCATCTTGATCATTTCAATTCCAAGACAGTGAACACTATTAGGGAAGAGGATACCTAGATAGGCAAGTCCAGGGGCAAACAAGCAAGCATAAAGAAATAGTAAACCACTTCCTGAGAAATCAGCTGTTTACCAGAGACTCCATAGATGTGAAAAGTGGGCACATCTAGTCACTAACACTACTGGTAAGATCGATATCAGAACCAAACAACATTCTGCGACTACAAAAAAAAAATTCAGAGCATAGCCAGATTGTCACAGAATAATGCAGTCAGTCTGGAAAAGATATTAAGATGGCTTTGCTATGGATGTTGTTCTCTTTCTAAAAATTAATTTAGATTAATATCAGAGAGAGCCGTGATTAATGACATGCCCTCTGTGACTCTGTTTCTATAAATGAAGGTCCAGTTAAGCCCAGAATGTATGTCATGTATGTGGCATAAAGGGAGATGGTTATTTGTTCTCTCTTTGTCCTGATAGAACTACAATCAGTCTAATGAATGTTCTTAATAGCGAGCATCTTGGAGCTATTAACTGAATATATTTCAACTAATTAGATAGTACACTAAAGTGCAAGATATGTTCTAATCCAGACGTGACCATTTTCATTAATGTTAAATGGGCTGATCTTATATCATCCATGTGGTCTTAGGATGAGCATACACAACACACAGCACTGGCATCCCATTCCAAACCTTACTAACTAAGAGCATGCATGGGATGGATGTTCATCCTCCTGCCCAGCAAATGGAAATAAACATCTATCTAGATTACCATTGTCTGTACGCTCAGCAGCTAAGTCAGCACGGAAATTCAATTGATCATTCATTCTACAGGTATTTATTAGGAGATCGCCATATGCAGCTCTCTGCCAGATGCTGGAAGAAATGAGAGGTCCAAAGAGGTGTTAAGACTTGGTGCCTTACCATCACAAAGCTTACAGCCTGTTAGGAAAAGGAGTGAACAATTAATATAAGATTAAGTGGAGAAAAGGGTGATTTAATGACACACACAATCAGTCCAAGAAAAATCAGGAGAAAGAAGAGGAAGTGAAAGTAAGTTAGGATGGTCATGGGAAAGAGCAGCACCTGCCTTGAATGGTTAAAAACAATTAGATGGACTGAGGGTTGGGGGAGGGTGAAGGACAGGGATTCTAGTGTAAACTGGAAGGCAGCTCTGTTGCACCTGTCAGTCTTGCTCACATTCATGCAAGAATTCTTTCTCAGCCAGGGCTATATATGTAGCAATGATTATTGTGTCTACTTTTCACTTGAGTATTTTCTTTGAAATTTCTCTGTCCTTGATGAAAGTAAGTAATAGTTGAAGGGGACTGGATATTTAGAAATAACTTCCACCACCTACCTTCTTTATTTAGTGATGTCACTTTCTATCCTAAATCGCTTTGCTTTCTAGGCATGTAGAGCAAACACATACATGGCAGTTATGTTCCTGAGCATGTGACTGCATGTGGCCATGACCTTGTTTAACTTCTGCAAATGTCAGAAAAAAAATGTTACTAATTTCAAAATGCCCTTCTTGGTCATAATGACCTTGCTCTTTCATCATATTATGTTCTGCATAAAGAGCTTTTTGGATTGGTAGACTGATTGATTGGTTGATTTTAACTTAAAGGTAGGCATTTTCTCATTTAAACACACTAATATAATATGATTTTTCAGATTAAGGGTCAGGGACAGGCTTTGTTAAAACTTTGACAGTTTGCCTTCTGGGATTACATCATCTGCTCTGTTGGTTAAGCCTTACAGCCTGGGCCAAGCACCTTTCCAAATCTGGAAACAGAGGTGTACACCATCAGCCTTGTAAAGAATAATGTTACAATAACTTCAGCCAGGATGTCCAAACCTCCTTGAACCCATCTCATGGAAGGTGTTCTAGGAGTTTGCACTCTCTGCATTCCATAAGCAAATAACCTTCAGACTGGTCCATGTGGCCAGGATTAGCATTCATGTTACTATGCATGGAAGCCACTGAAGGTCAAGGACAAAGTGAGTGTACTAACATTAGGTATTCATTTATGAGAGCTGTAAATTCAAGTTAGCTGAAGAAAAGTAGTCCAATGTACTGAAAGAAAGAAAAAAAAAAGTATTTTACTAATGTATAGAAGATAATAATATCATAGGAATTCGTTAATGAAATTTAACATAGTAAGAACAAACAGAAGGGGTTTCCATAAAAAAAGAGAAATAATGGATTATTCCAGAATTTAAACTACGTTTTTCATTGCACAAATACCAAATAAAAAATTTAAATGATAATACGGATGGATATACAAAGCAAAATTGCCATCTACCTCAGTGGAAACTTTCTTCTATAGGAGACTAATGTCCCTTGACTTGAGACAATTGGTCAGGAATGACAACGACTTCCTCCATGGGGAAACAAAGGAATTAGTATTTCATGGATCCATGAAAAAGTATATGATAAAGATTATTCATTTTCTAAAACTAGACTACTCCTATATAAAGTGAGACTAGAATAATAGTACAAAAATGAATGCTTCCAATTCAATAAGAAGTAACATGATGCTTGCTTAAACTTGTATTATCCCTCTATATAACTCATTCTATAAATCTACATGAATGCAAAGTGCTACAAAACGGGATGCTAGTTTTCAAAATTACTAGTGAAACCTGGAACAGTTTACACACTAACATGAAAACATTCAATTAAAAAAATCTGGGTAATCAAGAAAACTTTCCAAATTGGTGTAATCCCAAGAAGACCAGACATCTCTTTTCCTTCATATGCACATGGGAACTTGGAAACTACTAATAAATTTGCTGGCATCCCAGCAAGTTCTTGTGATAGTATCATTGCTGCTTTTCTTTTGAAAATGTGATGAAAACTGATCAAAGCACCATTTGTCGTTAATGTTGATTAGGTTGTGCAGATAAAATGCCGAGGAAGAACTCTAAACCACACTGATGAAACATACTGCAGAGAAATTCTTTGGGGCCTCTGTGGTAATCATTGCTGAGCTCTTTCTGCTTCTAGCTTTGTTGAATTCAGCTCCACTCTCCCTCCCTCTAACTCACCTTTTCCTGGTGAAGTTCCGGCTTCCTTTTCTTTATTTGGTTCTGTGTGGAAAGTACAAGCACACTTTAAAAAATACGTTAAAGAGAGTATTTTATTGTGTGATAAGCAACGGGGTGGAGGTGGGGAGAGAAGAATTAAGGACCTCAGAATAGAGCATAAATGATGTTATGTACTCCTTTAATATGCTATCCATGAATTGCAGATTGGAGAATTATAGAATCACATATAAACTTAATAAAAGCAGCTAATAAATCTGACCATCTTGGGGAAAAAGTGTTCACAAAATCATGCAAAATGGATTTTGCTAAAACAGCTTAGCTATGCTGGGACCATATTATAACATACTGGTTTGATAATAGTATAAAGTTTGATCATTTTAAACTCCAACAAGAGACAGACTTTTTAAGAAAGTTTGTAGTCCAATAGTTTAGACCTCAGATAATATTACAGTCAGGGATAAAATCTGCAATTGTACAGTGATCTCAAAGAGAATATTTGGGTGCCCGTATTAATCGTCTCGGTTGAGCTGAGTGGCAATAAATACAATGCAAGAGCAAGAACATCAGATTTTATCAGTTGAGACCCTCTGGTTTGTATCTCTCCATTTAGAATGATATGATTCTAGAATCCTTCAGTGTCTGACTTGTGATGTATGTAAGAAAAGAATTATTTCAACCATGAATTCTCTCTCTCTCTTTAAAAATTGATGAATAGATATCTGAATCATAGCTAACTAATAAGGACACATTCTACGGGGCCCCGTGGTAATCATGACCAAGCTCTTTCTGCTTCTAACTTTGTGGAATTCAGCCTCAATCTCCCTCCTCCAACTCACCTTTTGCTGGTGCAGTTCCAGGCTCCTTCTCTTTATTTGGTTCTGTGTGGAAAGTACAAGTACATTTTTAAAAGTATCTTAAAGAAAGCATTTCATTTCGCGAGGTGGAGGTGGGGAGAGAAGAATTAATGATGACAGAATAGAGCATGAATGATGCTATGCACTCCTTTAATATGTTATACATGAACTGCAAATTGGGAAATTATAGAATCACATATAAACTTAATTAAAGCAGCTAACAAATCTGATCATCTTGGGGAAAAAGTATACATAGAATCATGCAAGACAGATTTTGCTAAAATAGCTTAACTATGCTGGGGTCATATTATAACATACTGGCTTGAAAGTAGTATAAAGTTTGATCACTTCATTTTAGACTCCAACAAGAGACAGACTTTTAAAGAAAGTTTGTAGTCCAATAGTTTGGATTTTCAGATAATATTAAAAAGTCAGGGATAAAATCTGCAATTGTACAGTGATCTCAAAGAGAATATTTGGGTGCCCGTATTAATCGTCTCGGTTGAGCTGAGTGGCAATAAATACAATGCAAGAGCAAGAACATCAGATTTTATCAGTTGAGACCCTCTGGTTTGTATCTCTCCATTTAGAAGCATATGAGTCTAGAATCCTGCAGTGTCTGACTTGTGGTATATGTAAGAAAAGAATTATTTCAACTATAAATTCTCTCTCTCTCTTTAAAAATTGGTAAATAGACATCTGAATCATAGCTAACTAATAAGGACACATTCTATGGGGCTCCCTGGTAATCATGACCAAACTCTTTCTGCTTCTAACTTTTTAGAATTCAGTCTCACTGTCCTCCCCCAACTCACCTTTTGCTGGTGCAGTTCCAGCCTCTTTCTCTTTGTTTGGTTCTGTGTGAAAAGTACAAGCACATTTTATAAAGTATCTTAAAGAAAGCATTTCATTTCAATGAGGTGGAGTTGGGGAGAGAAGAATTAATGATAACAGAGTGGAGCATAAATGATGCTATGTACTCCTTTATTATGTTATACATGAATTACAAATTAGTAAATTATAATAGAGAGTCACATTAAACATAATTAAAGCAGCTAATAAATCTGATCACCTTGGGGGAAAGTATACATAAAATCATGCAAAATAGATTTTGCTAACATAGCTTACCTATGCTGAGACCATATTACAACATGCTGCTGCTGCTGCTGCTGCTGCTAAGTCACTTCAGTCGTGTCTGACTCTGTGCAACCCCATAGACGGCAGCCCACCAGGCTCCCCCGTCCCTGGGATTCTCCAGGCAAGAACACTGGAGTGGGTTGCTATTTCTTTCTCCAATGCATGCAAGTGAAAAGTGAAAGTGAAGTTGCTCAGTCCTGTCCGACTTGTAGTGATCCCATGGACTGCAGCCTACCAGGCTCCTCTGTCCATGGGATTTTCCAGGCAAGAGTACTGGAGTGGGGTGCCATTGCCTTCTCTGATATTACAACATACTGGTGTGGAAATAGCATAATGTACAGATCACCTCATTTTAGACTCCAACAAAAGACATTTTAAGAAAGTTTGAAATCCAGTACTTCAGACCTCTAGATAATATTTAAAAGTCAGGGATAAAATCTACAACTGTACAGTGGTTTCAAAGAAAATATTTGGGTACCCATATTAATCTCGGTTGAGCTGAGTGTCAATAAATACAAGAGCAAGAAATAAAAGTGTATCAGTTGAGACCCTCTGGTTTGTATCTCTCCATTTAGAATCATATGAGTTTAGAATTCTGCGGACAGTGACTCACTTATGGTATATGTAAGAGAAGAATTGTTTCAACTATAAATTTTCTCTCTCTTTAAAAATTGATAAATAGACATCTGAAATCATAGTTAACTAATAAGGACACGTTCTATGGGGCCTCCTTGGCAATCATGACCAAGCTCTTTCTGCTTCTAACTTCGTTGAATGCATCCTCACTCTTCCTCTCTTCAACTCACCTTTTGCTGGTGCAGTTCCAGCCTCCTTCTCTTTATTTGGTTCTGTGTGGAAAAGTACAAGCACATTTTATAAAGTATCTTAAATAAAGCATTTAATTGTGTGATGAGCAACGAGGTGAAGGGGGGAATCAAGAAATTAATGACAACAGAACAGAGCAGAATTCATGGTTGAAACAATTCTTTTCTTGCATAAACCATAAGTCAGACACCATCTGTAGGTATCTAAACTATTGACAATACAATTTTAATTAGAGATGCATGCCAGAGGGTCTCAAAGGGGTATGCTGCATACCCCTTTATTACACTATATGTGAATTATTATGAACTGAAGAATGGTACTGTAGAGTCACATTAAACTTTTAATAAAACAGTTAATAAATCTGATCATGTTGAAAAAAGTACACATAGAAACATGCAATACAGATTTCTTTAAACTAGCTTAGCTATGCTGAGACCATGTTATAACATGCTGGTATAGAATGAATATAAAATGTTGATCACTTCATTTTAGACACAAAAAAGGGATAGACTTTTTGAAGAACCTTTTTCAAAACTTCTTGGTTAATTTGTGTGGCAAAAAAAATGTAACACAAGAGCCGAAACATCAGATTTTATCAGTTGAGACCCTCTGGCTTGCATCTCTAATTAAAATTGTATTATCAATACTTTAGATACCTACAAATGGTGTCTGACTTATGGTTTATGCAAGAAAAGAATTGTTTCGACCATGAATTCTCTCTCTCTCTCTTTTTTGATTGATGAATAGACATCTGAATCTGAATGAACTAGTACGGATAATTTTAGCAGAGTTTGGGAGAAGACTTGTTTAAGGAACAGGGGGTCAATACTGCATAATAAATATGAAATTCGGCATAACAAGGGAAACTTTACAGTGGTCCAGTGACAGCTGCTGATCTGGAGAAGAGAAATGAAAGGTTATATCTGTATTGACCATGCAGGTTCTCAGCGTCCTCAGTGCTGGCAAAATAAATAAAACATAAATCTGTATGGGCAAGGAGAAAACATACCAAAGAAGCTCCTAAGAAGACTGTCACACGTAGGTTTGAGAGAAAACTAAACTTGAGCTTGCCCCCATTTGAACTAAGTGGCACTGAAGCTGTTTCATTTGTCATGAATGCTAAGACACTTCAGTCATGTCCAACTGTTTATGACCCCATGGATTGTAGCCTGCCAGGCTTCTCTTTCCATGGGATTCTCCAGGCAAGAATATTGGAGTGGGTTGCCAACTCCTTCTCTAGGGTATCTTTCTGACCCAGGGGTTGAACCTGCACCTCCTGCATTGGCAGGCGAATTCTCTACCACTGAGCCACCAGTATATCTTACTTAATTGTTCTCTGGGCCATATTTTATTATCTAATTGGCTGTAAGCAAACTGAATACAGGGAAATGTTTCCTACTAAGAGTTCTTCCACTCTAAATACAGTATATTTGCACACAGCTACCAGTAAGCTCTGTATCCTTCTAAAGGGTTAGGGCACATGGAAAATATCCTGTGAATAATTATTTACTGGATTCCAGTTTCTCATCTTGTGAGAGAGGGCATTTTGGTGCCTTGATGGGTAAAGAAAAGTGAAAGTGTTGTTGCTCAATCCTGTCCGACTCTTTGCAACCCTGTGGACTATAACCCTCCAGTCTCCTCTGTCCATGGGATTTCCCAGGCAAGAATAATGGAGTGGGTAGCCACTTCAGTGGATCTTCTCGATCCAGAGGATCTTCCCGAGCCAGGGACTGAACCCAGGTCTCCCATGTTGTAGGCAGATTCTTTACCGTCTGAGCCACCAGGGAGGCCCATCTTCATAGGAAAATGCATGCAATTCTGGTTGCCTCCACCGTGGGGGCCATTTGAGTAGGCAGACAAATGGTCCTGGAGATTCCATTTGAACTTGCGATCTTCCAATCTCATTCTCTTCCTTGGGTGTTGGATATAAAAAAAAGCAGGCTTCACTTGTGTTGTTACACACTCCCTCTACCTGCCAAATTCACTGGAACTCTTTATTGCTTGTTATCTGTTGCCACCTGCTGGACAACGGAGTATTAGGGACTGGAGCAGTTTTTGCTGTTGAGCCTTCGAGGCCACCAAACCTTCCTGGAAACTCCTCTGGGAGTTTCTGGAGGTTCTTGATGGTGACACAGTTCAAGTAAGGAAAGGGCTGCTCATCTTCCAGGGCTAAGGGAGAAATATATGTTTACCTTTAGCTCTGTTTACCTTTAGCTATGTGTGAAAAAGCACTGTCAATCCTTCAGCCCCTTGGAGACAAGGCCTCCACGACAAAGCGTGAGCACAAGAACTTTGGCCTAACTTCATAGGTTTTATAAGTGTATGATGTGCCATCCAAACCAGATTAACATAAGAAAGTTATATAAACACAAGGTACAGTTATGATTACAAACCCGTGATAGCCAGGAGTTAGCTTAATACTCACAGCTTCCACGGAGGACAAATCACGCCGGGATGGATGTTCTGTGTTTGCAGACTAAACATGTAAGACTGTAATTTTTTACTCACCTTCTGGGGGTGGAGCTGGAGCTGGGGCCAGCACTTCATTTTCTAGAAATGAAAAGAGTAATGGAAGTGTCAGTCTCTCTTATTCTGAGAAAATCTCAGCTCCAGGCTCTGCTCAACTCCATCTTCCAGAGGCTGACAAGAGAGCAAATGCATCAACCCAAAGGACACTGTCTTTTGGTGTATGGCATGAGGTGAGCATCTAAATGTGGTTTGAAGATATGTAGACTTTCAGGAGAGGCAAAGTGTAGTAATGGACAGAGATTGGGTGAAGTGGGCATCCAGAAGTCCTTCTACTCAGTTATATTCTTGGGCAGCAGGCAGAGCATTCAATGGCACTGAGCCAGTTTCCCTTCCCTGGAAAAATGGACACAACACCTCTCTCATATGTTTAGGGTTGCTGTGAGGCTGAAATGAGACACAGTGAGTATCAAGCATGTCCCTTAGAACCTCAGGTGCTCAGAAAATGAGACCCCAGATTCCTCAGAGAGCAAGAGCACTGCAGCATCACCAACAGCAGCATCTCTTTCTGAATGATGATGGGAACAAAGTCCTCTGGCTTTGCAGCACTTCCTCTTTTCATAAAGTAAAACACTGTTCACTGGGAAAGAGAATCAGCCCCTCTCATAGTCACAGTCATTCGTGGAAGTTTGTATGCCTGGAGATATTTTGCCTACACTAATCCAAAGTTCTTGGGGCTCTGGTTTTGAGTTTTTATACTTGGCTTTGGGTACCCAGGATTATAGCAATCTGGCAGTAAAGTCTGTTAAAGAAACTTCTACTGAAGAATATATGTCCAGGGTGGTGGGAAGGAGATCCAAGAAGGAGAGGGTATATGCATACATATAGCTGATTCTCTTCATTGTACAGCAGAAACTAACACAACTTTGTAAAGCAATTATATTCCAGTAGATAAAATATATATCCAAGTAGCTAAAGGCATATCTTATGAATAATATGCGTAGAATTTCCCCTACTGAATCCCTATGGATGCCCAAAACAGGGAATTAGTGATGGGTATCTGAATCAGCTGCTCCTACTTTAGGGCAGGAAGAGAGAGCTAATGAAGGTGATCTTTTTTGTAAAAAATTACTATTTGTTTGATAAATAAACATCAAAGAAAATTTTTTGTAGTAGAAGCATATTGTGGGATCCCAGGAGTTTTAGCTTTATCCAGATCTATGATTTTCCACATTTTTTCCCCACAAATGGCTCTTTCCAAGCAAAGAGGACAATACCTCACAACAAGCAGCTTGGTCTGAGAATCATCAGTGCCCCGTTTTAGTCGAGGCAGGCTGGGAAGAGACAGAAGAAGGAGCCTGCATTGCAAAAGCAGCAAATGAAGAGAGGAGGAATGCAGGGCTGCCAGGAGACAGCAACGTCTTTTTTCATCACTAATGTTTTGTGCCGGGTGTAAATTCCAACTTACTGCTTAAAATGCACAATTACTGCATTTTCATCCAAATGATCATAAAGCAAGTATATTACAATTTACTACTGGAGAAATATAACCAAAGGAGAAAAGACGTATCATCGTACAGACAGAAGATAACGTGCAGGATGTGACATGGTTCGGCGATACTGTGAAAGCACAAGCGTCCCATAGATGGCACACCAGAAACGCTTTCGTTTCTTTGCCACGTCATGGAAAGGATTTTTCCTGCCAGTGTCAACCCGGAGATGAAACCCTCCGTCAAAGGATTTTATTTTCAGAGCTCTGACTGTGGCAATGGAAATCTAATATTGACCTCTGAGCTTTGGGTGAGCTGAGGCTGCACATGGATATCAGAATACTGAGAGTGAGGAGCCAACGTCTTTGACACTCTATCTTTTGGACGGGGCCATTGTCATCCAATGCCTTCGGACCTCTTCCTGGCTCCCTTTAAGACAAGTTTCTCCGAGAGGGAGGGGATATGTGTAATCCTATGGCTGATGCACGTTGTATGGCGGAAACTAACACAACATTGTAAAGCAATTATACTCTGATTAAAAAATACATGAAGAGATAAAAACAAGTTGCCCTGCCTTCTAGTCTCTTTTCCCCATGACAGCAGGTTCACCTATGCTCTCACTGTCTTTCAGCCGGTTCCTCTACTCATGAAGGCGCCCGTTACCTACAGGTTGGGTCTACACTCCTCAGGTTAAAGGTCAAAGCCATTGCTGGCAGGCACCTCCTACCACTCCCTCTTCTCATTACACTCTGGTGGCCCCTCTGTTCTAAGAGCTGGTTTCTTTTTTCACCTTCTGACCTTTCTGCCACTGAAAAGAGTGATGATCTTCTCCCCAGCTGACCTTTTGTTCTTTTCTCTACATATGACTGTGTCAGACAGACCTAGGTTCAAACCCTGACTCTACATCTTAGGAGCTGTATAATCGAGGACAATTCCTTAATCTCTGTCAGTCTTGGCATGCTCATCTCTGAAATAGGGATAATAAGATAAATGAGCTCTTAGGGTGCTAATCCTATGTAAAACGCACAGCATAGTTCCTGGCGTGGAGAGAGAGCCCTACAATTTGCAGCAGTAACTATTACCATTATCATTCTTTGGCAAGCTTGGTCTGTGTTTTTTTGTTTTTTTTTTTTGACATTTCTCTTAAAGACTCTCAGAGCTGGTTATACCATTCTGTTCCCCTTCTTTATTCTGGAGGCATTCTGGATCACTGCATAATACACTCTTTATTCCTTAATTATTTAACAGTTTCTAAATCATGCAGTAAGATATGAAAAAAAAAATGTGGAAGGATTACAATGGAGGAAAAATTATTTTATTATTTCTCAGATGGAATTATTACACACAAAAAAATTCAACTGAATCTATAAACAAATATTTTAAAATAATGTTACCTTAAGGTTGCTGGGCTAGAGGTAGTTAGAAAATAATGTTTAAAAAAAATACCATTATTTTACTATAGAATAAAGTTCACAAAGTAAAATATCTAGGAATAAACCTAATTAAAAATGTGTAAAATTCTTATGCAGAACTTTATAAAACACTATTGAGAGAAATTAAGGGAAATCTAAATAAATATTTATGAACTGGAAAAAAATTATTTTCCAGCTGCCTCCATATATTTGTGTTTCTTTTTTGGTTTTGGGGGGGTGTTTTTAGCCTCACTTCACTACATGCAGAAATTTTAGCTCCCCAGCCACTGATTGAACCTGCACTTGTAGCGTTGGAAGTGTAGTATTTTAATCACTGGATCACCAGGGAAGTCCCATATATTTATGTTTCCTATCCCTCTCAACTAAACAAAAACAGGGATCTTTGATTCCTTTCCTATCTCCCTAGTACCTCTTCTTATTGCTAAAACCACTTTAAATGAATTGATTTTAAAAAATTAACAAAGGATTCTTCGGTCTCTGTGTGAACTATCAAATTGGCCATGCTTTCTCAACATCTTTGTAAACAAAGGCCCATTTTGTAAGGAAAGCTGTGGTTGCTTAAAATCTTATTTTGGAAAAAAGGCCAAGGGTGAATTCTAATTAAATAAACAAAAGAGAACGTTTCTTGACACTGAAACTGTAAAAATGCCCTGACTCTGTATTCTTCATTTTTGTGATGTCTGTAGCCCCAGTATTCTATGTAACAGCCCCCAAAACAAACCAAAATGACAATTTAAAGGGCTTAGTTCAACTTCCAACAAATCCACATTTCATCCATTACTAACAGTCAACTATGTCAGATACTCAGAACTACAGAAACATTATAGGGTATTACTGCTGGTGCATTTTTAGGGTTCAGTTCAGTTCAGTTGCTCAGTCATGTCTGATTCTTTGTGACTCCATGAATCGCAGCACTCCAAGCCTCCCTGTTCATCACCAACTCCCGGAGTTCACTCAGACTCATGTCCATCGAGTCCATGGTGCCATCCAGCCATCTCATCCTCGGTCATCCTCTTCTCCTCCTGCCCCCAATCCCACCCAGCATCAGAGTCTTTTCCAATGAGTCAACTCTTCGCAGGAGGTGGCCAAAGTACTAGAGTTTCAGCTTTAGCATCATTCCTTCCAAAGAAATCCCAGGGCCGATCTCCTTCAGAATGGACTGGTTGGATCTCCTTGCAGTCCAAGGGACTCTCAAGAGTATTCTCCAACACCACAGTTCAAAAGCATTAATGCTGAAAGATGATGCTGTGAAAGTGCTGCACTCAGTATGCCAGCAAATTTGGAAAACTCAACAGTAGCCACAACACTGGAAAAGGTCAGTTTTCATTCCAATCCCAAAGAAAGGCAATGCCAAAGAATGCTCAAACTACTGCACAATTGCACTCATCTCACATGCTAGTAAAGTAATGCTCAAAATTCTCCAAGCCAGGCTTCAGCAATACGTGAACCATGAACTCCCTGATGTTCAAGCTGGTTTTAGAGAAGGCAGAGGAACCATAGATCAAATTGCCAACATCTGCTGGATCATGGAAAAAGCAAGAGAGTTCCAGAAAAACATCTATTTCTGCTTTATTGACTATGCCAAAGCCTTTGACTATGTAGATCACAATGAACTGTGGAAAATTCTGAAAGAGATGGGAATACCACCACATAACCTGCCTCTTGAGAAATTTTTAGGGTAGTTGTGGCAAACAGAAGTAGGAAAATGCATGCCTGCCTGGTGAGTAGGCAGAGCCAGAGTGTTTCCTTCTTAAAATCATAGAAACTCCATTATTTTATAGCCAATGAAGGAATAAATAAATAACAACCATGTATTGGCCACTCACTGCATGCAGGACCTAGTGTATATTACTTCCCACCATCGTTACAACACTCTGCAGTCACTATTATCATTATCCTCATTTTACAGATGGGAACTGAGGCCCTATGGGGTCCTACAGCCCCTGAAGGGTGGAACCAGGCTCTGACCCAGGTCTGCTTGAGTCGGTACCTGGCCTCTTCAGGATAGAAGTGAACTTCCCTTCTCAGCGGGTCACTGTTGTTGAGGCAGAAAACAGGCTGATGGACTTTGCAGAGATTTCACTGCTGAACTGATTGGTCTGATGGTCAAGGCCACATCGCCTCATTTAGATGTTGCCCCAGGGAGTAGAATATGCCTCAGTTTCCTCATCTGAGTAATGGAACTAGCAACAGAACTCATCTCAAGGGTTGCTGGCGGGAATGAAGGGGTTCCTGCAGGGACAGGGAATGCAATAAACATCATAGATACTTTCTCTCTCTTTTCATAGTTCTCACATTATGATCATGATTTCATCATGACACACCTGGGAGAATGGCACTCCTGTGTTTCCTCACATGCTGCCTCCTGAGATTTGCCTCATTTCATGGGCTACATCATGTTAGACCATGTTTGGGATTGGAGTGGCGTCTGAGGAAGCATCTGAGAATTAAACAAAGGAGGGAGGCCTCTCACTCTTCTACTGTAAAATGGTAATAATTAATATTTTGATGAGTTCTACAAGTGGCACTAGAGGTAAAGAACCTGCCTGCCAATGCAGGAAATGTAAGAGACTCAAGTTTGATCCCTGGGTCAGGAAGAGCCCCTGGAAAAGGAAATGGCAACCCACTCCAGTATTCTTTCCTGGAGAATCCCATGGATAGAGGGGCCTAGAGGCCTGTAGTCCATGGGGTCACAAAGAGTCAGACATGACTGAAGCGACTTAAGAGGCAACACACACACACATATGCATTACAGAGTTTGCACAATTAAGTAAACTGATCAATCAAACCAATCCTGATGGAACAAAAAGCATAAGAACATGAACTCTCAATAGATTTCAAGGCATTTAAAACAAAAAATTCCAGCTGTTCTAAACCTGAAGGGATGAGGAACCAGGAATGATGAGAGCCAAGTAGCACATAACTTAGTCTGAAAATAAGCCACTATGGGTATATTCTGGGGTCTTGAGACATCTCCGCTTTTGCCTTTAAAAAAAAAAAAAACTCTTCATGTATCTCTCTTACTCATATGTTTGTCTCTGACAGAATTTGTCATCCCCTGCTTTGTCCACACCTCCAGAAATCATTTGCACCTTCCCCAAATCCATTAGCTGCCTCTATAACAATAATTCATTCACAATGATTTCCACTGTACTCCCACTGACTACAGACTGTAGAAAGAAGCTCCCACACAAGTGGAATTTATTGAGTCTCATTATGAATTTAACAAGGATGGGGTTTATAAACATAGCTAAGATGAGATGCCCGTGTTTAAGAATCTCAGAGGTAAATTAAGTGGCTTTTCTACCGGTTTAGTCATCACGCCAGAAGGCTTTCCTCTCCCGAAATATTTGAGACTCAGCACTTCCACAGTCCTTCTGATGCTCCTGACACTGCTATGAGCACACGGATCATCTTGGGGTTTGGTCAAGTGCAGGTTCTGACTCTAGGGATCTGTGGGGGGGTTTCTAGATTCTGCATGTCTAACTGGCTCCCCATTGATGCTAGTGCTGCTGGTCCATGACACACACTTTGAATAAGGAGGCTCAGACTGTGCCGTAAGTATCACTGAATCCTCTCCCATTCCAAACATGACTGTGAGTGGTAATGGGTTCACAGTACATGTACTTCTTTGATCACAAGCTTCTTGAGGACAAGATCTGTCTCCTCCTCCTTTTCAAATTCCGCACAGCAGGTGCTCTATAAATATAGTTGACTGGCAGGCTGTTTCTACCCACACAAAAGCCCCTTCTGCTCACTGCCAAGAAATCAAGAACCATCCCCTGGCACTCCAAGGGCAGCTTTCTTCGTCTGCCTTTCCCGCAGGGTACACTATGTCTCCCACTGGTGACCCTTTCGCTGGCTGACTTCGCTCAGGCACACACCCAACTTCATCATTTAGATTCTTCTTATTGTCAACATACCTTCTATCTTGAAAGAGCAATTAGGACCAGAGTTTTGACCTCCAAAACACCCTTTGGGGACTTCCCTGATGGTTCAGTGGCTAAGACTCTGACCTCCTAATGCAGGGGGCCCAGGTTCAATCCCTGGTCAGGAAGCTTGATCCCGTATGATACAACTAAGACCCAACGAAGTCAAATAAATGAATAAATAAAATTACCACCTCTTGCCTTTCTAAGGCAGAGAAGGCAACGGCATCCCACTTCAGTACTCTTGCCTGGAAACTCCCATGGATGGAGGAGTCTGGTAGGCTGCAGTCCATGGGGTCACTGAGTCAGACACGACTGAGCAACTTCCCTTTCACTTTTAACTTTCATGCATTGGAGAAGGAAATGGCAACCCACTCCAGTGTTCTTGCCTGGAGAATCCCAGGGATGGCAGAGCCCAATGGGCTGCCGTCTGTGGGGTCGCACAGAGTCGGACACGACTGAAGTGACTTAGCAGCAGCAGCCTTTCTAAGGATTCTCCGTTTCAAAATCTAGGCTAGTTTTCTCAGCAAGTAACCCTCAGCCAACTACACCAATCCCATTGTCACTCAGCTTTATCATGTTGCAACAGTCAGAAAACACAAGGCCTGGGAAGCTCCCTAATTTCTGAGATTTGAGCAAATGGGCATCTATTGAGGTTGTTGTTTGTTGTTTATTCAGTTGTGTCTGACTCTTTGTGACTGTAAAGAGGAGCCCACCAGGCACCTCTGTCCACGGAATTCTTTAGGCAAGAATACTGGAGTGGGCTGCCATTTCCTACTCCAGTGGCTGCTATATTTCTGCTTATTCAGAAACCAAAGGGCAGGGACTTCCCTGGCTGCCCAGTGGTTAAGACTTCACCTTCCAATGCAGGGGGTGTGGGTTCAATCCCTGCTTGGTGAGCTGATATCCTACAAGTGGCCAAAATTATCTTGTGGCCAAAGATCTTATCTTGTGGCCCAAATAACCAAAACATTAAAACAAACGAACAAAAAGAAGCAATATTGTAACAAATTCAATTTTTTTAAAAAAAGGCAAATTCTGTGGGACTTTGCTTCCAGGTGAATAAAGTTGGCTTTTTGTCCCCCTCATCCATCCATCCCCATTGTCTCCACTGGGAAACAGACCAACAGGATGGGCTCAAGAAGCAGGGTTAAGTAAGTTGCTGTCTTTAAATAATTTTGAATTAAAAAGAAAGAAAGAAAGAAATCCATATATTCTGAAAAATTAAACCCAGGAAACACTTTCATGGACAACATAAAAATCAGCCAGACTCTGACCCAGCAACTAAGGCTCCTTCAGCAAGGGCGGCTGTCCTTGATCCTCCCTAATTCACGGATATAGCCTTTCTTTCCCTCTGCGACACTGACATGCTTTCAAAGGGCTTGATCTATTTATGGTGGATTTTTCCTATGACCACCTACTGTAAGAAGCACAGGTATGCCGCCAATGGCAGGCCCGCACAGTTAGTGCCAGGGCCTTCTAATTGACGGGCACTGGTGGCCGCTATGAAAGAGACAGCCCATATGTGGTTCTTGTCTCTGCTGAAAGACTAGGCACCAGTACTCCATAAATGGTTGGCTCCCTCCAGTGCAGTCTATTTCTATTTTCCATGATCAAGGGTTCCATGGTCAATACATTAAAGAGGAAAAAATGCTAAGTTTTAATAAGAGGCATTAATCTGCCTCTCTTTCTGTGTCTATACACCAAAATGACATAAACAACCCAGGTCTCTTCTTCCCATGGGCTCACTGCTCAAATAATATACTGTTTGATTTACTTAAAAATTATTTTATAGGCCCTCATGTGCAATTTAATTTAGGCTTTTAACAGCACAGAGAGCATAATTACATTATATGAATATGTTAATAGGCATAGAAAAGATAATAAGAACACACAATAACAGTTTTTATCATTAAACGTCTATTTTTGTGTTTATGTGGCTTTCTGTCACTTTTTTTGGATAAAACAAATGTGCTAAAACCATCCTTTGGTAACCTGGGGTGCAGGAGAAAATTGCATGCTATTCTTAATTATTATTTCTTATTCTCAAAGTCAAATTCTCATTTTTTCCTTAATTTTTATTTACTTTTGGCCACCCTACATGGCATGTGGGATCTTAATTCCCCAACCAGTGATCAAACTCACATCCCCTGCAGTGGAAGTATGGAGTCTTAACCACTGGACCCCCAGGAAATTCCCTAAAAGTCAAATTCTTGGTTTGAAATAAAACATGTGAATGCTTTATATATTGCAAACATTGTGGTAAATAAGGTTTTATCTGGCCAACTCTTGTAACTTTTGGTACTATAGCATTGTCTTCTCTTTTGGATTAAATATACAATAAACACCATTGATAGTGAAGTATGGCACAAGTCACGTCACAGCCCATCTCTCATATGCCTAGATAACAGCACAATGGAAACCATTCCACTTTAATATAAAATGTTGTCTGCATGGGGACATTCATTGCACTCAGAGAAGTTTTTATTATATGAATCAGAAAAGCCACCAAAAAATTAGCAAACAGGGATGACAGTAGATTTGCACTGACCATATTGCTTATGCATCAGAGATCAAGATTTTTGTACACAAATTAGATGTAATTTAATGTTTTCACAATTATATGATTGTTTTGTCTCTTGTTCTATTCACTATGGGCCACAGGTCCAGATTTTATACCTTGGAACTTAAGGGGGAATTATACACAAGCTCCAAAGAATTGATGCTTTTGAACTGTGGTGTTGGAGAAGACTATTGAGAGTCGCTTGGACTTCAAGGAGATCCAACCAGTCCATCCTAAAGGAAATCAATCCTGAATATTTACTGGAAGGACTGATTCTGAAGCTGAAACTCCAATACTCTGGCCACCTGAAGTGAAGAGCTAACTCATTTGAAAAGACCTTGGTACTGGGAAAGATTGAGGGCAGGAGGAGAAGGGGACGACAGAGGATTGGATGGTTGGATGGCATCACTGACTCAATGGACATGGATTTGATTGAACTCCGGGAGTTGGTGATGGACAGGGAGACCTGGCGTGCTATGGTTCATGGGGTTGCAAAGAGTCAGACATGACTGAGCAACTGAACTGAACTGATACATTTTTTAGAGGCAATTATATACTGACTTACAACAGAATTCTCAAAGTATGATCTGGGATCCCCAAGAGCCCCTGAAATCCTCTTGAGGAGTTCCTGTGGTCAAAACTGTTTTCATAATAATGCTCAGACATTTTATGCCTTTTTTACTCATTCTTTCACAAACAGGCAGTGGAGTTTTCCAAAAGATATATAATGTGTGATGATGTTAACACTCTGACAGCTAATAGAACATGTGCTTTGTACTCTTATGCTTTAAAAGTTCATCCATTTTAATTTCAAATTCAGTAAGTATTAACAGAATGCACATAAACACATACTCTTTAATGTCATCAGCAATTACTGAAGGCCAATTGATCTGAGACTGAAAAGTTTGAGAATTATTTAGAATTTATGGTAAATCTTTGAAAATTATTTTGTGTGTGTATACTTAAAAAAAATAAACTCATGTCATATGCATCATTTAGGAAAAATCCATGGCCTTGCTTAATAAAAATGAGTGAATAAGTAAAAATAAAAGCCACAGAGTGATTTGGAGGCAGTAACTTATTCTACAGTGTACATAATTAATAGGAACAAAATGGTGATATTGTCTGGTATCACCTCCCTTATTTAGAATTCAGCTATCTAACAACCTTACTTATCCAGATAACAGCTGCTGATCAGCAAATTGTAAGGGCTTCTGAAGAACAAAATGAATTGTCTCAAGCTCCTCCTCCCTGGCACTCTCAGAGCTCAAATGCTTTACTCCCAAGAAGACCTCTCACCTGGGTCCCCAGCCCTGGAACTGGAACTAGGGTGAGGGGAGCCAGGTGACTAGGGAGCATCACCTACAGAGGCACTGACACTCAGGTCTGGACCTTACATTTGTACGACCTTGAGAATGAGTTCCTCCTTAAATGGGGTACTCTGCAGTGTAGTCCTGTGTAGTCCAGTGTAGTCAACTAGATTATTGGCCTGGCCAGGATCCAAAGCAAACAACAGAGGGAAGAGAAGGGGACAGCTTCACACACTGACTAGCAAGAGTAATTAAAGAAGACAGCAGCCTTCTGGCAAGGGATGAAACAGGAAAGCTATCCAAAGTTGGACACAAATTCAGAATACAAACCAATGTGGCCTCATTAACAAAAAGACAAATAATTTGAGCTCTGTGGATATCGTGTGATAAGATAACTGATATCTATAAATAATGACAAAGTTAAATTATATCCACCATACTTTGTTTTTCAAAACAAGGAGTAACACATTGCATCTTAAGTCTGTTTATATCCAAATTGGTTGAAATAATAAGATTCAAGAACAAAATGAGACATTAACTATCCATCAACTCCAGCTATTCAAAATTTGATTCAGTCAATTTAATATTTATTAATATTTACTGTGGCCAAATATCCCCAAAGACTATATTTTAAAGTTGTGAAAAGGTGGCGTCTATTTGTACATCAAGTAGTAAATTTTCAGCGACTCATTAGTTAACTTGATGGAAATTCCCTGAATCCACAGGGTTTTTTCCCTTTCCTAGTTAACTTGTTCTTCCATTGTTCAAATTACATGGTTTTAACTTAAGATGTCATTCCACACAGGAAGATTAAAGTCTGGTGATTATCACAGAGCAACAAATAGCTTCTTGCTGTTAACATGGGGCTGGATGAAAATGGGATCTTTTGCTAAGATCTGATTACTTGTCTCTTTATTGTTCTTCTTAACATAATTTTAAAGTAAGAACAAAGTGATGTTGGGAGTAACCTAGGTGGGTATAGTGGTATAGAAGAAGCTTTCCACAAGCTGAAGTTTAAAAATTTAGCACAGGTCAAAGGGATTTGAATCATTAACAATTTCTCCCTTTCATCCCATTTGGTCTTTCCCTGACAGGTCTGCTCCTGAATAGACCATCCCTACAATCATATCACTCTTCTGTGGTTATAGGGTTATCAGAATAAACCACTTACAGGCCTTTCCCAAGCCATTGCTGGGCCCCTAATTGGGTGACTTTTTAAAAATAGAGGAACGACAGGCCTGATGCCAGGTGGGGTCATAAAAATAAAATTCCACAGCAGTAAACACAGCCACACAATCAATCACCCACTATATTCATACACGGTCATGGAGAGTTCTTTATGTGGCTATCTCAGAAATGTTCAGACCAGAGGAAAACTCCCCACCTGCCAATAGCTCCCCGGGTGGAAAGAGAAATCTTAATGCCCACCCCCAACACCCAAGCCTCATAGCCCTTGGTGGAGGATACAGTTACATGTTCAACTGTGCAGGGTGACTCTTTCATCTAACTGGGAAAAGCCATGCCCCCACAATGGTTATCACTACCTCACTAACAACTGGGGACCTCCAGCTGGACATGACACATTTCAGCGTGGACACCACAGACGCTCTAAAGTGTAGGCCTCTGATCTGAGCCTCCATGGGTGAAATTTATACTTCAAGTATAAAAAGAGAGAAATACTTATGGTGGTGGCAATGATGGCTATGATGGTAACCACAGCTGTTTGGGACTGTATTATAAACATTAACACCAGGCAGAGAGGTGAACTGTGGTTGTAACATACCTTACAGTGTTTGATATGTGTTGGCAGAAATGCCCTCAAAGTTTATATTAAGCTTTAGGCATTTAATACCTTAGGCTCAACAAAATTTTTTAGGTTGCTGCTTTAGAAGGAAAGGATTTAAGTTCTTATTACGTGCTAATGGTTTACTCTCAGCTTTTCACCTAATTTATTTAATTCTTACAAAAAAACCCAGTGAGATAGTTACTATTATTATTCACATTTAACAGATGAAGAAACTGAGACATGTGAAATGTAACTAACTCAATTCATGATATAGCAGGAATCTGAGCTGTCTAGGATGTTCTGTGAATAGTTAACTTTATGTCACTATGCTTAATGATGAATATTACCTAGTATACGTAAGAAAAAAGCCAAAATACATACTGGATGAAGAATAAGTCTAGAGACATGTAACTTAAAAAATGAGAAATTAAATTGAAGAATTATATAATAAGGCGAATTTTTAGTTAAAAGCAGAACATTCTGTTCCAAGAGATATAAAATTTTATAGAAGGCGAAAGCTAATACTTGCTGCAAGCAAAGAATTCCTGAGGAACTTAGAGATTTGATGCTGTTTAGAGGAAAAACTGGGTTTCTTTGGTGGCTTAGACATTAAAGAATCTGCCTGCAATGCAGGAGACCTGGTTTGATCCTTGGGTTGGGAAGACCCTTTGGAGAAGGGAATAGCAACCCACTCCAGTATTATTGTCTGGAGAATTCCATGGACAGAGGAGCCTGGCGAGCTACAGTCCATGGATCACAAGGAGTTGGATACAAATGAGTGACTAACACATACACACACAGAGAGAGGAAAAACTGGATGATACGAAGAAAAAGAAAAAAAAAATTGAACCCCAAGCTCTTGTAAATATCTAAAGTAAAAGTCAAAAAACAAAATTAAAAGACTTGACATATAAATAAACATAATTTGGAGTGTTGTATTGGTGTGCCAAATTGGTCCATAAAAAGATTTCTTAGGCAGTATAAAAGAGCAAAAATCTTATCAAAGTGGAGTTCAGACTTGAAAGGCATAATGAAAGTCAGATTTCAGTTAGCTTATTGGGAACTCAATTTAGAGAGAAAAATACACGTGGGATTAAATGATCCTGGTCTTTTTTTCTTTGCCAAATAAACCACTTCATGGCCCAGTTGGGTGGAATCTAAAACTTTACTCTGAAAATGTATGTAAAAGTGCATAATTAATCTGCCCCTTGCATGGGAACATCCTGAAAATTTGGCTTATTTTCTATCTGAGTGGCTGTCCAAAACAAACATACTCTGTAAATTATAATTGGGCCTATCCACAAAGAAGAGATTTGGGTGTGACAGTGTCATCACTTTGATATTTGGGGCTGTCTTTATAAAAAGCTGTGGGGACAGATGCTTCCTCTCAAATACAATACAATTTGCATGCATGTAGGAAATTAAGCGGTTTCCCCAGTGGCTCAGTGCTTTGTAAAGACTCTGCCTGTAATCAGGAGCCACAGGAGATGCAGGTTTGATCCCTAGGTCAGGAAGAGTCCCTTGAAGAGGGCACAGCAACCCACTCCAGTATTCTTGCCTGGAGAATACCGTGGACAGGGGAACCTGGTGGGCTACAGTCCGTAGGGTCACAAAGAGTCGGACACAGCTTAAGTGACTTAGCAGGCACACACACAGGAAATTAAGTGATGAAGTCTTTTCTTCTTTTTCATAGTTTCGTTTTCCTTAATCACTACGCTTTAAAATTTTAGGAAACTGCTCTTGAATAAGCGATACCTTCTTCGTGATTAACCTAACTCAAAAACACTGTATTTCAATAGCTACCATTCTGCATATTAGTCAGGCTTCCCTACATGCGCTATCCATGGAGTCACAAAGAGTTGGACGTGACTTAGTGACTGAACACAACAATATTCTGAACAAGCTAAGAACTCCAGAAAAGACGTCTGTCCCCCTCAAGAACTGAAATGGGAGACTTTCCTGTTGGTCCAAATGGTTAAGAATTCTTCTAGTGCAGAGGATGCCAGTTTGACCCCTGGCCAGGGAACTAAGATCCCACAAGCTGTGGGGCAGCTAAGTCCATGGGCCACAACTACTGAGCCCACATGCTCTGGAGCATGCATGCTGCAACTAAGATCTGACACAGCCACAAATAAATAAAGATTAAAAAAAAAAAAAAGGGAAAAGACATGGTCATAGCTCTGCAGAAACACACATGAAATTAGAAGTTTTCTGCTTATTTTTTATTGCTAGAACTTTAATTCTGTTCTTTATTATCTAACACACTCAAGTATGTCTAGAAATGAGGTCTAGAATTACCACAGAAGTCATGGGCTGCCAAGAGTATTTTGTGTCTCTTAATATAGGTTTCATAGATTAATTAAGGAGGCAAGCATATAAAATTGCAATTATTAACAATAAAAATTCTTCGGTTTGGCCATAAAGAGTTGAAAAGTAAATTTTAAATTAAACAATCATAAGAGACTTCAGCAAAAGTAACAAAACTGCTTTCTAGGGCTGTAAAACAACAGCATTCTATTTCCTTTCATGGCAGCCTCTTTCCACAGTTTTCTCTAAAAGAAAGAATCTATGAGTTTCCAAAAAGATTACAAAAACATCATTTTATGTTCACTCAAGCTTTTTAAAAGATGGTTTATTTCTTTATTTTTAAGTCCAAGCATTTCTTTAGAGTAATTTCAGCCTAGGCAGTTTATTCTAACATTCATGTCAAATTCAGGAATACTTTTAAATTGCTAAAAATAAGAGAACTCTGTGAAGTGTGTGTCCACGAGGAATCTAAAATGTTTCAAGGCTCTATCGCAGGCCAGAATAAAGGGTGGCATTGAGAGAACAAAGATTATGTTTTGCTCTTCTTCCTTTCTCTTGGGATCCAGACCAGCCAGAAAGCCTAACCTTTGTTCATCTCAGGAACTCCTTTACCCCTGCTCTTTGCAAGGTCTAGAGAAGACTTCTTCAAACTTACTGGATGAGAAACAAAGATACAACTTGTTTTTTCAAAGTTTTTTTTTTTTTTAAGAGATATATTTAGGGCGCTTGAGAGGAAAGAATTGGCCAGTCCTTTATTTATCTTCCTAACAGGTGCAGTCGGACAGTCATAAAAGCATGCTACTGAAAAAGAATGATTTTGCCAAGTATTAAGCCCCTCTAGCGTGCGTTAGCCCAAGAGTATTCCTTCTCACAGCAGATAGCTCAAATCTACACTGCATGGCCAGTGCAGCCTGGCAAAGTTTTTTCGGGGTGGGAGTGGGGGTAAACATTGGCATTCATTCATGCAACTTCTTTATTCTTCATCCAAATCTTCAATGTGGCCTAAATGAACCACAAGAAGTTTGGAGGAAAATAGCCGCCCTCAATCAAATACCTCCTCTCTCTTCCTTTCTTTTCATTACTTTCAACAAATGCAGTTTTCCCTAATTAAAAAAATATATATTTATTCATTTTTTTGGTTGTGCTAGGTCCTATTTGCTGCATGTGGGATCTAGTTCCCTAACCAGGGATGGAACCCAGGCCCCCTGACTTAGGAGCACAGTCTTAACCACTGGACCACCAGAGAAGTACCTACTTTTCTCTGATTTGAGAGGAAAATAATATTCTATATGTAATTCGATTTCTCCAAAGACAAATTTACTTTGGTGTTTGAAACAGACCATCTAATCTCATCCAGGTGGAAACTGAAGGTCAAGGAGTGTATATGAGAGGGAGGTTTCCCATCACCAAGGCTCCTTTTCTGATGACTAAGCCTTGAGTGATGCTGGGAAATAGGTAAGAGGTAATGAATGCTGCTTTGCATTCAGACAGGTTTGGGGTTTAGTAGAACCTTAAAATGTAGTGAAATTTCTAGTGACCTACCCCTCGTCCAAGGTAAGGAGCAGCAGCTGCGCTTTGCTGGAGCAGCCGTGAAGAGATACCCAATGCCCAAGGTAAGAGAAACCCAAGTAACATGGTAGGTGTTGCAAGAGGGTATCAGAGGGCAGACACACTGAAACCATACTCACAGAGAACTAGTCAATCCAATCACACTAGGACCACAGCCTTGTGTAACTCAATGAAACTAAGCCATGCCCGTGAGACAACACAGGGCGGGTGGGTCATGGTGGAGGTCTGACAGAATGTGGTCCACTGGAGAAGGGAATGGCAAACCACTTCAGTATTCTTGCCTTGAGAACCCCATGAACAGTATGAAAAGGCAAAATGATAGGATACTGAAAGAGGGGACAGGGAGGCCTGGCGTGCTGCAATTCATGGGCTTGCAAAGAGTCGGACACGACTGAGCAAATGAACTGAACTGAACTGAAGAAAAAGAAATAGCAAAGGAAAAGCTTCTATGGACTGAAAAAATTATTCTCCATGACCATGTTCCCACCTAAGCTTACTGAAATAGGCCAAGATAGAATAGATAGATATTGCATGTTGAAATAGCAAATGCATCTGTAGCAACAATGCCATGCTTTTGATTCTTGGAGTTATTAGAATGGCCCCTAAAGCTTATCATCAATGAAGGCATGTTTTACTATATGTTTGAGTTTTCAACAAAAGATCTTACAAGGAAGATGAGAAATCCACCACGACACTCTCAAAGTGTTTTGAATGACCAGCAAGCACCAATAAGGAATTTTTGCCTTTTTTCTACAAATTAAGTGGATGAAATATAAGAGGGCCTGATATATTACAAAAAGTGAAATTCACATTAACACTTTAACTTGGTGTTTTAGAAAAGAATTTTTCTAGGTTCTATAGAGTCTGACAGTTAACAATTTGTTTAAATATATTAAAGAACCATACTTTACGGTTTTAATCATTACATAGAACAAAGCAAAAATTCTTAAGAAATTATTTGTAGGCAAAAATATTATTAATAGCATAAGATTCTTGCATGTTTCTAACTTCATGTTGATAAAACCACTTTTTGACAGGAAAAGAGAGTTTCAGCAAAAGATGACTTCTTTACACAGTGAGACCCAGGGGCAATTCACCATAAGGGTTTTTAGAGCAGAGACCATGTTGCATATATCTCTGAAATCCCAGCAACCAGCTCATAGTAAGCACTCAATTAACTGATGATAGGTAAATGAATGTATCAGCAAGACATCCTGGGAGATTCCCACAAATCTGAAACTTCCTTCTCACTGTTTGATTAGAACATCTTACTTTTACTGGTGTCAGATCCGCATCAATCTAAAGTGTAAGACAGATATTTCCTTTGGAACTGGCAGTACAAATAGTATAGTTCTACAATGAGTAAATATATAACATAGAGGTGGAGAGGACAAAGGGAAGTGAAGCGAAAGTGTTAGTTGCGCAGTCATGTCCACCACTTTGTGACCCCACGGACTGTAGCCCAGGCTCCTCTGTCCATGGGATTCTCCAGGCAAGAATACTGGAGTGGGTTGCCATTCCCTTCTCCAGGGGACCTTCCTAACCCAGAGATCAAATCTGGATCTCCCACATTGCAGGCAGATTCTTTACTGTCTGAGCCACTAGGGAAGCTATTCCTTAAAAATATTTCTTTCTCAGAAAGAGCTTACTGAGCCATCCAGAATATTCTGAAGGGTCTAAGTAANTAACCCAGAGATCAAATCTGGATCTCCCACATTGCAGGCAGATTCTTTACTGTCTGAGCCACTAGGGAAGCTATTCCTTAAAAATATTTCTTTCTCAGAAAGAGCTTACTGAGCCATCCAGAATATTCTGAAGGGTCTAAGTAAGGGCTGTTGACTAATTACTTCCATTAGAGTCCATCCATGAGGTTTAAAGGTACAACCATACTTCCTTCTTCTCCTTAGAAGGACCAACTCTCCCAAGACCAAATTTGAAGCTCCCAGAATTAGGCTGCTGTAGGTTGGGAGGCATTTGAGAGAGACATCTTTTGCACTTTCAGGTGCTGAAAACCCAGCCTCTTTTGAAGAGTTGTCAAGTGCTCCTGGATCCTGGGAAGGTCAAAGCAGCTCATGTGTCATCAAGATTTACAGCAGGCAGTCATGCTTTGCCTGGGGATGGTTCTTCCAGCTAAGGAAGAGATGTAAGGAGATCCATAGTGGCTGGAGAAACCTGCTTGAGGGGGGTGTTTCTGCAGATAGTTTGAAAGGATTCTGTAGAACTGATTTGGCGGCACATTTTATTCTTGAAGCTGTGTTTCAGAGGCATGCGTATATGGAACAAAATCAACCCCAGTATGTAGTGAAGTGAAGTCGCTCAGTCGTGTCTGACTAATTGCGACCCCATGGACTGTAGCCTACCAGGCTCCTCCGTCCATGGGATTTTCCAGGCAAGAGTACTGTAGTGGGTTGCCATTTCCTTCTCCAGGAGATCTTCCTGACCCAGGGATTGAACCCAGGTCTCCCNCGTGTCTGACTAATTGCGACCCCATGGACTGTAGCCTACCAGGCTCCTCCGTCCATGGGATTTTCCAGGCAAGAGTACTGTAGTGGGTTGCCATTTCCTTCTCCAGGAGATCTTCCTGACCCAGGGATTGAACCCAGGTCTCCCACATTACTGTCTGAACCAAGGTAGTTCAACCTCAGTAAAAAATGACATTAATTGGGAGAAGGTGCAAGGACCAGGATAGCCCCTGACTTGCCATACTCCTTACGTTTCTGTTGTAAACAACAGAAAAATGCAATGATTTCATTAAGAAAACTCTTCAAGGTATAGTTCCTTTAAAAATCAGTTCTGCTGGTAAGGAAACCAAAAAAATCCCTGCACTTCCTCAAAGGATTTTAAATATATCAGTAACCTTCTTCTTATCCTGACTCCCCACCATCCAAATTTAAACTAACCAAAGAATCCGAGTATAAAATTACTGTGCTGGGGGCAACTCCTACACAGAATATCCACAGTGCTTTCATAGCAAAAGATTATGTGCACTTTGGTATGTATGTTGATTTATAACCAAAATTTATACATGGTTTTTTTGGGGGTGGGGGAAGGGCTGAAGTTAAAGATATATTTTTCTCCTGTCTCACTAGTTTCATTGTCTTTAAAAGTAAAACGGATCAGAGAGTTGTCAGACAAAAAGTAAAACTTTATCACATCTAGCAATCCAAATAATTTAATTAGCTTTATAGGCTCTACAGCTCTTCATATTACCTCTTAGTTTCTCAGCTTTTCTTGTCATTTTCCAATAGGCTTTAAAATAACACATGCAAATTTATCCACTAAATACAGGATAATTAAAACAATATTCTGTCCTCAGTCAGGAAACATAGAATGCATTTCATCCAAATAAGCCTTGAAGAGGCTAGTCAAGTGACAGATCAAATGAAAAGGACACTTAATACACAAGTAAATCATTTGCATTACAAATAAGACACTTCAGCAGGGACTGGACTCACTGCTTGATAGTCAGGATTAAGTTCCCATATTAATGCATGCATTTGGTGTGGTTATTTTGGGTAGAAGACTTCATCCATCAATGCCCTCCGCCACTAAGTAAAGCCAACCTGTAAACTGATCACCACAGCCTGTCAACACTGGTTACTTAATTACATAAAGAAAATATATTTCAAAAACTTTTGGTAATTTGGTTAGTATTTCAACTTTGGATTCAACATCTAGCATTTTTTTCAAGGCTTTTCAAAATAATAGTTAAAAGCAGTTTTTAGAATTAAAAGTGAGAAAAAAGCTAAATACCATATTTATGCTCTCTAGCTCTCTGCTAATGTTTGTCAGTTTGTTGCTTTTATTTGCAAAAGTGAAAAACAAAGATTTAGTAGGCACTAATGAAGACTAAAACAAATGAAAAAAGTATTTTTAAAAGATGTTATCATTTAAAATGAAATTCAATATTTCTGCTGTTAATTTGTCTTTTTCATTAGTTATTTTAGTAATTTTGAATTTCAGCTTATTTATATTATTAATAAGTAGTTTTAAGATATTGATTTTTCATAGATAGGAGAAGCTGTTTATTGGAGGAAGCATTTTTCCTAATGAAGACTATTTTCATCTTAATGATTTTTAAACAATTACTATGAAATTATCTACAATAAATCTCACTAAAGAACACAGTCTGTCATTGACATTCAAAGATATTCTTTAACCCAGGGGTGTGATTTTTTTTCCCGTGCAAATTATAATAATGTCATACATAATTAATAAAATTNGCAACTTCGCTTTCACTTTTCACTTTCATGCATTGGAGAAGGAAATGGCAACCCACTCCAGAGTTCTTGCCTGGAGAATCCCAGGGACGGGGGAGCCTGGTGGGCTGCCATCTATGGGGTCGCACAGAGTCAGATACGACTGAAGCGACTTAGCAGCAGCAGCAGCAGCTAGTAGATATGAAGTTTCTTTAGGGAATGATGAAAATGCTCTGGAATTAGGTAGTGGTAATGGATGCTCAACTTTGTGAATATGTTAAAAACCACTGAATTGTATATTTAAAAATATATGGGGCATGGGCAAAAAAAGTCGGACGAGTAGCCATTGTTTTGTTTCAACATGGCAAACATGTACACAAATCTAACTTAAGATATTATAGACTGTTATCCACTTTCTCCCCAAATTCCCATGGAACTGATGGAGAAATATGAATTACCAACTGGTCAACCTAAGAAAAACATCTTATTGGGTTGGCCCCAAAGTTCGTTCACAGTTTGTGGAAAATCCTGAATGAAAATTTTGGCCAAAACAATCATTTCTTTGTCCACATCCGTGGCATCTTATGGATGAGGACTAAAATTAGTTTATATGAAAAGACAACTACCTGTGTGCTTTTATTGATATGTGTTTTCAAGACCATTTTCAAAAGACTTTGATTGATTTGTACAGAACCAGCCATACTGTCTCACTTAATTTCCCCTGTGGCTAAGAGCGCAGCTGGTCAGACGTAGCTCTGCCAAGCTCTGTGCCAAGCTAACTTTTCATATAAGGATGGAAACTCAACTTAGAATCAATATCATCATGCTTTAGCTATTTGGTGGGGAGGAGGTGGAAAACCAGTCAAGAAGGTTAATGAACATCTTCTACAAAGAAAGCCTTTTCTCAATCACATAGTGCTATTGAGCATGTTGTTTTGCTTTCTAAAATATTCCTTTGCTTTTAGATGCTAAACAGCTAAATGTCAGCCAGAATACAGTACATTCTGTAATACAAAGTTAGATGTATTGAAAGAAAAAAACAGTAACTGTCCCCTCCCCACCCAGTCTATCATTAGAGTATCCATTAATAGATGAAACAAATTAAAAAACCTAGAATTTGAAGTCAGTCTCTTGGTTTCTATTTCAGGACCTATCACTAACCAGAAGAGTTTAAGAAAGTCAAATGGCCTTTCTGGGCCTCTGATTCCTTTTGTGTAAAATGAGGAGTCTGAAAAAATGACCTCTGAAGCCCCTTCTAGGTTTAACATTGTGATTCTATATGACTAGTCTTTAAAAAAAGAATCATTTTTTTCCCCAGCTTTCCCATCACACTGAACACCACATATGAAATGGACATAAGGGCAAAGTGTCATGTTGCAAAGAATGTTTATAGTGATGGGCAGATTTCACACATGCCATAAAAGAGGTGCCATGCCATCACTGGCTTCTGCAGACACTTGGTTGGGTTTTTAATACACTGATCATTTTACTGAAGTGAACATGTGCCAGGACATACTGCAATCCATGGAGAAGATATTTTATAGCCCAGGGAACTTTTTGGTAATTAAGGACTTGATTTTAAAAAGACAAAACATTATTGAAGGAATTGGAAGTATGAACAGATCCCAAGATAAATAGTTGTAGAATGCATTATATGGTTAAAGTAAGATTCCAAGTTAGAAGAATAACTAGACATGTGTAATTTTCCCAGGACTGTATTTTTTTTTTAAGAACTGTTTTGTTTTAAAACCTGTAACCTCTATTTCTGATGTTACATATTCAGATGGAAGTTTTCAGATTTCTTATCTCCATCAGGAAAGGGAAAATTGGCCAACAGGACTCTTTTTATTTTAGTTTATTAAGTCCTTTACTGGGTTTTCCTTTTTGTATTATTTAGGATGAGATTAGGCTGAATATAACACAAAATCACAAAATAAAATAATGTCAATTGAACCAAGACAGAAGTATTTCTCACTCACTTAAAGCAAGTCCAAAAGGAATTAGAGTCATTGTTGTGACTCCACACTGGCATCAGGAATCTAGACTCCTTCTTTCTGTTCTGTCATCCCAGGTAACTTCACGATCCAAAATGGCTGCTAGAGCTCTAGTCATTACATCTACATTCCAGGCAGCAGGAAAAAAAAGGACTCACTTTCTGATTATCTTTGTGATTTCTTTGAAGTCCCACATAAAACATCTAATACATCCCACTGGCTATAACTTGATTACATGGTCATATCTGACTATAGAAGAAGCTGAGTGGCGTTCTCAGTGGTAATAAGCTTCTTTTATTAAAGAGAATGAGAATGAATGTTAGATAGGTAAATATTAATCTCTGCCACATCTTTCAAAATAAAACCAGTAATGTTCCCTGCACCAACCACAAAGTGCAGAGAAATATGTTATAAGCGTATACTATACAGCACAGGAAATATAGCCAATATTTTATAATAATTACCAATGGAGTATAACCTTTAAAAATTGTGGGTCACTCTGTTTTACACCTGAAATTTATGCTATTTCAGGTGTATGATATCAATTATGCCTCAATTAAAAAAAAATTCTAAATCCTATATCCTTCATGTTGTTTGTGCCTAGACATTTTAGTCGCTTCAGTCATGTCCAACTTTTTGCAACTCTAAGGACTGTAGCCCACCAGCCTCCTATGCCCATGGGATTCTCCTGTAAAGAATAAAGGGTGGGTTGCCATGCCCTCCTCCAGGGAATCTTCCTGACCTGGGGATGGTCTCCTATGTCTCTTGTACTGGCAGGCAGACTCTTTACCACTAGCGCCACCTATGAAGTCCTTGCAACTGGTTGTTGTGCAGTTGCTCAGTTGTGTCTGACTCTTTGTGACCCCATGGACTGCAGCATGCCAGACTTCCCTGTCCTTCACCATCTCCCAGAGCTTGTTCAAACTCATCTCCATTGAGTCGGTGATGCCATTCAACCATCTCATCCTCTGCCGTCCCCTTCTCCTCCTGCCCTCAATCTTTCGCAGCAGCAGGGTCTTTTCTGATGAGTTGGCTCTTTGCATCAGGTGGCCGAAGTATTGTTAACTGGTTACTGAGAGTATAAAGAAAAGCTATGAAGTTATTCTTATAATTTTTTTGTATCCAGGCACCTGGGCTTCCCAGGTGGCCCAGTGGTAAAAGAATCCACTTGCTAAGCAGGAGACATGGGTTCGAATCCTGTGCTGGGAAGATCCGCTGGAGAAGGGAATGGCAACCCACTCCAGTATTTTTGCCTGGAAAATCCCATGGACAGAGGAGCCTGGCTGGCTACAGTCATGGGGTCACAAAAAGTTGGACACGACTGAGCGATTGAGCACAGCACATGACAATTATATAATATGCAAAATGATAATTTTATTTAATTTTCAACTTTTATTTATTTTATTTTCTTATTACATTAGCTAGAAGCCCAAATATAATGTTATAATAGTGCAGAAGGTGAGTCTTCCTCTCTTATTTTTTATTTTAATAGAAATGGATCTAGATTTTGAACTTTAATATGACATTTGCTATTTGTAGTAAATAGGCTATTATTTTTATGTAGTTTCCCTTTTTTCCTATTCAGTTAAATGTTAGTAATGACTATTTATGTTTAGCAAATGTATTTTGGTATACATTGTTGTAGTCACATGTTTTTCTTTTTTAATTTATTTATAGAAGGAGTTCTATATTTTGAAAAATTGCCAAATGTTGGACAATCCTTGCCTTCCTGTAGTAGTAACCCTATTTCATTATGGTGTATTACTCTATTAATACCTGTCTCTTATACANTTTTTAATTTATTTATAGAAGGAGTTCTATATTTTGAAAAATTGCCAAATGTTGGACAATCCTTGCCTTCCTGTAGTAGTAACCCTATTTCATTATGGTGTATTACTCTATTAATACAATTCTGGATACATTTGCTAGTATTTTGTTTTAGATATATTTGAAATTTGTTGATGAAATTACTTTAAAAGTTCTTTTTGTGCTATTTTTATCAATAAGTTATATTAGCAACATAAAATTAATTTAGACGTTTAAAACAGTGTGAATAACGGGAAAATGTGTTCACTGAAAATAGATGATATTTGGTTATAAAACAGTCTGGCCTGGTGCCCATTTAAATGGTAAATCTTTGACAATAATAATTCAATATCTTCTATGGACTTTGAAACAATGTACAATGTTATGTTAGTTTCAGGGGTATATCCTTTTTAAATTAAATTTTTTGCTTTACAAAACCTTTTAATTCTTCTAGATTTAGGAAAACTTTATGTACAATGTTTTATTGGTAATTTTTGCCATTTTTCCGACCCTTAATTACTAATATATATTTTTATTTTTCCTCTTTCCATTAATATGTTTCTCTAGTGTATAACTATTTTTATTGGTGCTTTGAAAAAAATAATTTATGATTTTACTCTATTTTCTTCTAACTTCTTTTGGTCCAGTTTGTTTTGTTGTTGCTTTCTATGTTGAGAATTTGATTTAGACTTTATTTACAGCCTAGGTCTTTAGTTATATCACTCATATTTTGATTTAGAGTACTTACTTTTTCATTAATTTCTGAATAATCAAATTTTGGTTTTAATTTTATCATTGATTCAGGAGTTATTTGAAAGGGCATTTATAAATTTCTAAGGAATTAAGGGGTTTGTTACTTTTTAAATAAATTTTTTATTGAGGTAAAATTCACATCACAAATAGTTAACCACTTAAAGAGAAAAATTGAGTTGCATTTAGTACATTCAGAATGTTGCATAATCACCTCTATCTAGTTCCAAATGTATTCATCACCCTAAAAGGAAACCTGGTACCCACTGAGCAGTTACCTCCCATTCACCTCTCTTCATTCTTGGGCAACCAGTGGTATGTTTTCTGTCCCTATCAATTTATTTGTTCTATATATTTTATATAAATGGGGTCATATAATATGTGACCTTTTGTGTCTGACTTTTTTGCGTAACATATATTTTCAAGGTCCATTCACACTGTGTTATATAAAAAGGAATATTTGACTCCTTTTTATGACAGCAATATTCTAGCATATGAATATACCACAATTTACTTATCCATTCATCCCTAATGGATATTTAGGTTATTTCCACCTTTTGTGACTAATGCTGCTGGGAATATGTGTGTATGCATACTTCATTAAATACTCATTTTCAATTTTTTTGTATATATACTTAGGAGTAATTGGTGGATCATGTGGTGATTCTAACTTTTTGAGGAAGCACCAACTGTTTTCCTTAGTAGCTGCACTATGTACATTCCCAGTGGCAATGTACAAAGGTTCAATTTGTTCATCTTTGTTACCACTTATTATTTTCGTTTTTAAGAATGATAGCCATTCTGGGAGTTCCTTCGTGGTCCAGTGGTTAGGACTCCATGATTTCACTGCCAAGGGCCCGGGTTCAATCGTCTGTCAGGGAACTAAGATTCTAAAAACTGCAGGATGTGGCCAAAACAAAAATAACCATCCTGGAAGATGAGTTATATATCACTGCTGGTTTTGATTTGCATTTCACTGGTAACAGTTAGAACTGGACATGGAACAACAGACTGGTTCCAAATAGGAAAAGGAGTGCATCAAGGCTGTNCTGGAAAATCCCATGGACGGAGGAGCCTGATAGGCTGCAGTCCATGGGGTCCCTGAGGGTTGGACACGACTGAGCGACTTCTCTTTCTCTTTTCACTTTCATGCATTGGAGAAGGAAATGGCAACCCATTCCAGTGTTCTTGCCTGGAGAATCCCAGGGACGGGGAAGCTTGGTGGGCTGCCGTCTGTGGGGTCGCACAGAGTCGGACACGACTGAAGTGACTTAGAAGCAGCAGCAGCGGGGCAGGGTTGGGGGGAAAGGTAGGATTCAACACAGGAACTGGAAGGGGAGTGGGGCCACAATTCAGCCCATAGCCAAAGATATGTGTAGAGCTAAAGGACTTCGTTTAGATGACTGAAAAGCGATCAGAAGGAAAGGGCTTATGGCAGTAGATGATAGACCCTACATCTCCCCCAAGGTGGCACTAGTGGTGAAGAATGCACCTGGCAACGCAGGAGACATAAGAGATATGGGTTCAATCTCTGGGTTGGGAAAATCCCTTGGAGGAGGGCTTGGCAACCCACTCTAGTATGCTTGCTGGGAGAATCCCATGAACAAAGGAGCCTGGGGGGCTACTGTGGTCCATAATGTTACAAAGAGTTGGACATGACTAAAATGATTTAGTATGCACACATACACATCTCCCCCAGCTCTCCCTCTTTTCCTTGCTAGGCCCCTGGCCAAGGGTGAGGTAGGGAACTTAGACTAAGCTTCTGCCTCCAGACCCTTTTCTCTCTGTCTACATTCTCCACCTGGATAAGCTCATCCCCTCTCCCATCCTCAACTGTTACTGTGTGAATAAATTTCGGAACTCATCTGTGTTCTTGATCCTGAGTCCTGCTTCTAAACTTACAATTATATTAAATATTAAAAATTTAACCAATTAGAGATTAACATTGCTAAAATTGTTGCATTTACTTCCAGTTTTTCCTATGCAAGTTTTGTGATGATTTATGAGCTTTAACTAAGTCACTGGAGAAACAGTGGAAACAGTGACAGACTTTATTTTGGGGGGCTCCAAAATCACTGCAGATGGTGACTGCAGCCATGAAATTAAAAGATGCTTACTCCTTGGAAGGAAAGTTATGACCAACCGAGACAGCATATTAAAAAGCAGAGACTTTACTTTGTCAACAAAGGTCCATCTAGCCAAGGCTATGGTTTT
>SJYV01004121.1:770664-797438 GCA_006410875.1 Neotragus pygmaeus | reverse complement strand
TTCTTGCCTGGAGAATCCCAGGGACAGGGGAGCCTGGTGGGCTGCCATCTATGGGGTCACACAGAGTCGGACATGACTGAAGCGACTTAACAGCAGCATACTGCAAAGCAGGAGACCTGGGTTCAATACTTGGGTTGGGAAGATCCTCTGGAGGAGGGAACACTACCCAATTCTATATTCTGGCTTGGAGAATTCCATGGGCAGAGGAGCCTGGCGGGTTACAGGCCATACGGTTGCAAAAAGTCGGACACAACTGAGAGAACTTCACTTTCACTTTCTTCCAGTTGTCCCAGCAGCATTTGTTGAAGAAACTATTCATTTCTCATTGAATGAATGGTCTTGGCTAGTTGAAAATCGTTTGGCCATAGATGTAAGGGTTTATTTCTAGTCTTTCAGTTCCACTCCATTGGCCTATATGTCTCTCTCTTATGTCAGTACCACCTTATTTTTATTACTATAGCTTTATAGTAAGTTTTGGAATTGGGAAGCGTTAACCTCCAACTTTGTTCTTCTCTTTTAGTATTATTTTGGCTATTCAGGGTCCCCTGAAATTTCATTTAAGCTTTTCAGGACCTGAAGTGGGTACTTCAGTTGCTAAGTCATATCCAACTCTTGCAAACCCAGGCTAGCCTGCCAGGTTTCTCTATGCATGGGATTCTCCAGGAATGGGTTGCCATTTTCTTCTGCAGGGGATAGTCCTGACCCAGGAACTGAACCCCAGTCTCCTGTATTGTAGGTAGATTCTTTACCAAATGAGCTACAAGGGAAACCCCAAGGACCTAAAGTTAGTGGTTTCAAAAGAAAAGGAAAAAAACTGTATAAATATGTATGACTGAGTCACTTTGCTGTATACCTGGAATAAATACAACATTATAAATTAACTATAATTCAATTTTTTAAAATTGAATTTATAAAAAACTAAAATGTATAAAGATTATCCCCCCAAAATTGTTTTGAAGGTAGATTAGTCAACTCAGGCTGCCATAACAAAATACCACAGACTGGGTGTCATAACAGTAAGTCATTTCTCACAGTTCTGAGGCCAGAAGCCTGAGTTCTGAGTGCCTGGTCAGATTACAGTGAGAGCTCCTTTTCTGGTGTGTAGATGGCTGCTTTCTCTTTACGTCCTCCAGAACACAGAGACAAAGAGCAAGCTCTCTGGTGGCTCTTCTTACAAGGATACCAATCTCATTGTGAGGATCACACCATCATGACCTCATCTAAACTTAATTACATCTCAAAGGCCTCATCTTCAAATACCACCCTATGCAGTGGCGGGGCTGGAGAAGGCAATGGCACCCCACTCCAGTACTCTTGCCTGGAAAATCCCATGGACGGAGGAGCCTGATAGGCTGCAGTCCATGGGGTCCCTGAGGGTTGGACACGACTGAGCGACTTCTCTTTCTCTTTTCACTTTCATGCATTGGAGAAGGAAATGGCAACCCATTCCAGTGTTCTTGCCTGGAGAATCCCAGGGACGGGGAAGCTTGGTGGGCTGCCGTCTGTGGGGTCGCACAGAGTCGGACACGACTGAAGTGACTTAGAAGCAGCAGCAGCGGGGCAGGGTTGGGGGGAAAGGTAGGATTCAACACAGGAACTGGAAGGGGAGTGGGGCCACAATTCAGCCCATAGCCAAAGATATGTGTAGAGCTAAAGGACTTCGTTTAGATGACTGAAAAGCGATCAGAAGGAAAGGGCTTATGGCAGTAGATGATAGACCCTACATCTCCCCCAAGGTGGCACTAGTGGTGAAGAATGCACCTGGCAACGCAGGAGACATAAGAGATATGGGTTCAATCTCTGGGTTGGGAAAATCCCTTGGAGGAGGGCTTGGCAACCCACTCTAGTATGCTTGCTGGGAGAATCCCATGAACAAAGGAGCCTGGGGGGCTACTGTGGTCCATAATGTTACAAAGAGTTGGACATGACTAAAATGATTTAGTATGCACACATACACATCTCCCCCAGCTCTCCCTCTTTTCCTTGCTAGGCCCCTGGCCAAGGGTGAGGTAGGGAACTTAGACTAAGCTTCTGCCTCCAGACCCTTTTCTCTCTGTCTACATTCTCCACCTGGATAAGCTCATCCCCTCTCCCATCCTCAACTGTTACTGTGTGAATAAATTTCGGAACTCATCTGTGTTCTTGATCCTGAGTCCTGCTTCTAAACTTACAATTATATTAAATATTAAAAATTTAACCAATTAGAGATTAACATTGCTAAAATTGTTGCATTTACTTCCAGTTTTTCCTATGCAAGTTTTGTGATGATTTATGAGCTTTAACTAAGTCACTGGAGAAACAGTGGAAACAGTGACAGACTTTATTTTGGGGGGCTCCAAAATCACTGCAGATGGTGACTGCAGCCATGAAATTAAAAGATGCTTACTCCTTGGAAGGAAAGTTATGACCAACCGAGACAGCATATTAAAAAGCAGAGACTTTACTTTGTCAACAAAGGTCCATCTAGCCAAGGCTATGGTTTTTCCAATAGTCATGTATGGATGTGAGAGTTGGACTATAAAGAAAGCTGAGTGCAGAAGAACGGATGCTTTTGAACTGTGGGGTTGGAGAAGACACTTGAGAGTCCCTTGGACTGCAAGGAGATACAACCAGCCCACCCTAAAAGAGATCAGTCCTGGGTGTTCATTGGAAGGTCTGATGTTGAAGCTGAAACTCCAATACTTTGGCCACTTCATGCGAAGAGCTGACTCATTGGAAAAGACTCTGATGCTGGGAAAGGTTGAGGGCCGGAGGAGAAGGGAACGACAGAGGATAAGATGGTTGGATGGCATCACTGACTCAATGGACATGGGTTTGGGTGGACTCCGGGAGTTTGGTAATGGACAGGGAGGCCTGGCATGCTGCGATTCATGGGGTCGCAAAGAGTCGGACACGACTGAGCAACTGAACTGAACTGAGTGGCTTAGTAAAACAAAGAGGAAAAGAGACTCTCTTTCTCTCTCATTTCTACCTGTATCTGTATGTGTGTCTCAAATTTACTCTGCGTGCACTTGAAGCTACCAGAACACTGATGTTTTGACTCACAGCATCATAAATTGCTATTATGAATAATTGACCTTTAAATTTAGCACTTCAGTGAATGGATGGTGATAAAACTGGAGCTGTTCCCCCAAATACTTATAGAAGTCCATTCCATTTAGAAAACAAACAAAAAAAGCTTTCTCACACAAAATATTCCTGGACTCAACCAGGAAAAAATAAAGGAACCCGCCTTCTTGACATTCCTTAGTGTGACTTTGGATTTTATCTCACACCAAGTACAAGTTCATACTGGAAGCCTTGCAGGCTATCAATAGAACTCTACTCACCCGCCTTATTTTAAAGCTGAAGCATGTTAAGCCCTCTAAGCCTCTCCTCCTAAGACATACCCTTCATCTCCCAAATTAGTCCCGGTGCCTTTGCTGGATCCTTTCCAAGATTAGGATGGTCTTTTAAGTTTCATGTCCTGCCGCACACTATGTGAGAGTTCCATTGCCTTAAAATCTCTTTTAATTTATGAATCCTAACGATTTTCAGTCTCCATATCTTCTCCATGCTTATAGTGTTTATTGCCAACACACAGACATTTTTCTAATTCTGATGACTATGGGTTACATGGGCAGTAAATATATTTTTACTAAGAAACTAAAAAGCAAACCAAAATGAAACAAATAAACAAGAATATCAAAGTACAGTGTCGCTCAGAGGCCCCTGACTTATGGTTTCCCATCCGCAGGTCTTAGCTGGTACTATTTCCTGCAGCTGAAGCACTGTTCATTCCCACTGTAGTGGTTCCAAAGCTGATACATTTCGGAAGGATAAACTGAAAGGTGACATCCTTCACAAAGTCTTCTCTAATGCTCCTGCTGGATATTATCTCTGACTTTTCTGAATACTTTACATGTATTCCTTGTGTGCCAATTACAGTCTAGCTCCTATTCTCCATATTTATGTGTCTTACTGTTTAAACCAGAGGTCTCAACCTGGTAGCCTGTGACCTAAAACCAGTCTGCAAGTTAATTTTGCCTGGCCCACACACTAGTTTCAGGTAAAAACTATAAAAAGCATTCAAATCATGAATTTTTGGCTTATCTTGGAAATACTGGGTGCAGGTAGAAACAATCAGCTGGAGCTCAGGGAGGGGGTCACCCGAGTTGCTTCTTAGGCCACTTCACTCATTTGTATTAAGTACCAAGCCCAGGTGGGCATTTCAATTTGCAATACTTAGTCAAAACTTTGGTATTCTTGAGGTAGCATCTTGTCTTATCTTAATAGTTTGTAACCAGCATTTAGGCTTCCCAGGTGGAGCTAGTGGTAAAGAGCCCACCTGTCAATGCAGGAGACACAAAAGTCACAGGTTTCATCCCTGGGTGGGGAAGATCACCTAGAGGAGGGCATGGCAACCCACTCCAGTATTCTTGCCTGGAGAATTCCATGACAGAAGAGCCTGGCAGGCTACAGTCCATAGGGTCACAAAGAGCCGAACACGACTGAAGCGACTTAGCACGAGCACGCAGCTGAACAAAAAAAATGTAAATCAATTGACAGGTTAAGTCTTTCTTCTTTTTTCTTTAAGTAACTTTGAGGTAATGTCAATGAGATCTGACCAATTTCTCCCAGTCCCCTCTTCCATCATAACATCTTATCTATCAATAAGTATCCACTCACTTCTTACTAAGAATTGAAAGCTTAGAGATACAAAACAGACAAGTGTGGCACCTTGCCCCTTCTCTGAGGTAACAAGAAACAAGCACAGGAAATAATTTATGAGCAAGACATCATTGTCATTCAAGGAAGCACAGCAAAGTTTTAACAATAAGACATTGGAGTTGGTTTTTACCTTGCCTCTGTACTTAGAATCTTCCAGTGTTCAGTCAAGTATATAACCTGAGCTTTAGCTGCTTCGTCTTTTGCTGGTCCCTTTTCAAGGTCTAGCCTGGGACAATAATCACACCCACCCCATAGAGATGCTAACACATGTGAAGTCCTTGGCTACGTCTGAACCTGGTAAATGTCTTACAGGTGGAAAGAGTTACTATTGGCAGCTAAACAATCCAGAAGCCTCTATTACTACCTATGAGAACATCTAGGCAGTATACAAAATTCACCAAGCCCTCTCTCCCATATACATAATCTGTATTCTCAGTTAGTCTGCTGTTCTCTACTTAAAAAAAAAAAAAAAAATATATATATAGCTGCTAAACGTTCAGAGTTTACTCCTATGTACGATTGCTGGCTTTGTGTGGGTGTGATGGAAAAGACCGGTTTGTCACAATGAATCTTTTCACACTGTGGACATGTAAAGACCAGCCGTTAGTCTGCAGCTGCAGCTGCTATTTGCAGCACTGGGGCCTCTGTGATGGGATTCTGCAGCTCAGATTTATTTTCTGCCTGCTGCCTTTGTTTGCAAAGACTCTGGTCCTGCTCAGCTGCCCTGACCACTGCTGCTGTCACACATTGCCCTCGTTTTCCTCGCTGGCTGAAGACGTGCTTCTTCTCTCTTCTGATGCCCAGAAAATTCAGGGAAGTGACCATCATCATTCAGTAAACATTTCCAGAGCTTCCCTGGTAGCTCAGAGAGTAAAGGATCCACCTGCAATGCAGGAGACCTGGGTTCAATCCTGGGTTCAATCTCTGGGTCAGGAAGATCCCCTGGAGAAAGGAATGGCTACCCATTCCAGTATTCTTGCCTGGAAAATCCCATGGACAGAGGAGCCTGGCGGGCTCCATAGGGTTGCAGAGTCAGATATGACTGAGCGAGTAACACTTTCACTTTCACACTTTCCAATATCCCAGGCAATCTGCTAAGCATTTTACATAAATTATCTCCTTTCACATTCATAAAATGCTACATTCTATCTACATTTTAAGATGAGAAAATTATGGTACAAGGAGGTTGGATAATTTTCCAAAGCTCACAGTTAGGATGGACCCTATATTTGAAAGAAGGTATGTTTTTTGTAACCCAAGGTCTTAACAATTAAATTGTATTTCCTCAAATAAATTTAGGTGAATATCTTTCCTTTGAAAACACATGTCTCCTGATCCTGAGATGTTTACTGCTCCCTTAGCATGATGAAGAAGGTGGCAGAGAGGTATCCTATTTAGGCTCAGTTCATAGATCTCTGTAGTGTGATCTGCAATGCTACATTTTAAGGGCTCTGGGGAAAATGAGGAAAATGCAGTGATCAACTAGCAAAGTCTGCAAAGGACTGTCATTCATAATAGCTGTCTATTGATAATGAAGGGGCAAGTTTGACATATAAGACTTTCAGTGTTTTACTTTTGATGGATGTAGCAATAGAATGATTTCATGACTTAGGACTACAAGTCAGATAAAGTCATAAACATCATATAAGATATTCCTGAAAGTTATACTAGCCTTCAGTTCAGTTCAGTTCAGTTCAGTCCCTCAGTCTTGTCCGACTCTTTGCGACCCCATGAATCGCAGCACGCCAGGCCTTCCTGTCCGTCACCAACTCCCAGAGTTCACTCAGACTCACATCCATTGAGTCCGTGATGCCAACCAGCCATCTCATCCTCGGTCGTCCCCTTCTCCTCCTGCCTCCAATCCCTCCCAGCATCAGAGTCTTTTCCAATGAGTCAACTCTTCGCATGAGGTGGCCAAAGTACTGGAGTTTCAGCTTTAGGATCACTCCTTCCAAAGAAATCCCAGGGCTGATCTCCTTCAGAATGGACTGGTTGGATCTCCTTGCAGTCCAAGGGCCTCTCAAGGGTCTTCTCCAACACCACAGTTCAAAAGCATCAATTCTTCGATGCTCAGCCTTCTTCACAGTCCAACGCTCACATCCATACATGAACACAGGAAAAACCATAGCCTTGACTAGATGGACTTTAGTCGGCAAAGTAATGTCTCTGCTTTTGAATATGCTATCTAGGTTGGTCATAACTTTTCTTCCAAGGAGTAAGCATCTTTTAATTTCATGGCTGCAGTCACCATGTGCAGTGATTTTGGAGCCCCAAAAAATAAAGTCTGATACTGTTTCCCCATCTACTAGCCTTAGTTTCCGTTAAGTAAAATAGAAAAACTTTTTTATATCTTAAGATTTAGTCCAGCTCAAAGTCTTTTAAGAGGAAGAAAAAATTTATGTATCTTCAAATTCTGTTCAGTCCTCAGATCTTTAGATATAAATGAGAAACCTAGCCACATATCTTAAAAGCTAAAGGAACATGAAATGAAAGGAAGTGATCAGCTGGGTGTGGGGTTGGTCCAGAGTTGTAGATACTTGATAGAAAACCAGGCAAAACAGTGATTAACAGGGGCAAAGAAGTGGTAGGATAAGGCTGATAGTGTTTAAGGGTATAAACTTGTAACAAATACTAAAATAGAGACAGGGGATTTAATGTACAGTTTATTGGAAACAGACAATAATATTATACTTTATGTATTATGGTAAGCTTTTGAACTGTGGTGTTGGAGAAGACTCTTGAGAGTCCCTTGGACTGCAAGGAGATCCAACCAGTCCATTCTGAAAGAGATCAACTCTGGGATTTCTTTGGAAGGAATGATGCTAAAGTTGAAACTCCAGTACTTTGGCTACCTCATGCGAAGGGTTGACTCATTGGAAAAGACTCTGATGCTGGGAGGGATTGGGGGCAGGAGGAGAAGGGGACGACCGAGGATGAGATGGCTGGATGGCATCACGGACTCGATGGACGTTGAGTTTGAGTGAACTCCGGGAGTTGGTGATGGACAGGAAGGCCTGGCGTGCTGTGATTCATGGGGTCGCAAAGAGTTGGACATGACTGAGCAACTGAACTGAACTGAACTGATGGTAAATATTATTACAATGTCAACCATATTTAAAAATATAAATGTTATCAAAGTAACACGATGTATTCCTTAAATTTACACTATGTTACATATCAAATTTATCCAATAATACCATGTANGAGCAACTGAACTGAACTGAACTGATGGTAAATATTATTACAATGTCAACCATATTTAAAAATATAAATGTTATCAAAGTAACACGATGTATTCCTTAAATTTACACTATGTTACATATCAAATTTATCCAATAATACCATGTATATCTTAATATCTTCATTTACCATTTGACATGTGTACTGTGCTGTTTAGGAGACAGCCTGGTAATTCCAATTTGAAATATATAATTGAATAATTGATTTAGATTTGTGGTCTTAAGCTGAAATCTCTTAGACTTTATGGGCAATATTAGCATATCTCAGAGAATTTTATTTTATACACACACATGGGTTTACTTTAAGTTTTACTTAATTCATAAAAATAAAATATTTTTACCAAGTATATTAAATTTATGAAATCTGACCTGTTAGAGCAATGTGCTGTTTAGAAAGATAATTTAACTAACCAGATTCATAAATGGAACAATCTATTTATGCTATCTCCTTAAAAGTGCTGACTAAATTTTGCCAGAGATAAAAATATAATTATTAGATTTGTAAGCTCAATTAAAAAGCTTTAAAAAAAAAACCCTAGGTCTATGAATGTATGATTATAATAAATTTAATACCAATTGTTTATTCCAAAGCAAATTCTGAATAATCTTTTCTGTATACAAAAGCTTTCAGCACCACCCTAAACCTTCCTGTCATTCAATTGAACAACAGTCTGGAGATAAACAAGACTCCCATTCCTTAAAGGGACCTCAGTTCAGTTTAGCTTAGCATCCGTTTATGGAGTGTGTCCTCTGGGGCTAGCACAATGTCAGCACTGGATTTTCAACAATGAAAAGATCACCGTCTGCCCTCAGGAGTTTGCTGGGGAGACAGACACAGACACCCACAGTTCACCTTACAGTTCACTGCACTGTGAAATTTAAAGTACTCAAGGCATGAGTTGACACCTTTCTATACCACCCAGTGGACTACAACTCATGAACTCATGGTTGCTGATGCCATCTTGCCGTTGCTGGCTTAGAATGTTTTTTATTTTTTTAATCTATTTATTTTTAAATTGAAGGATAGTTACTTTACAGAATTTTGTTGTTTCCTGTCAAACATTAACAAGAACCAGCCATAGGTATACATTTGTCCCCTCCTTCTTGAACCTCCCTCCCATCTCCCTCCCCATGCCACCCCTCTAGGTTGACAAAGAGCCCCAGTTTGAGCTCCCTGAGCCATACAGCAAATTCCCATTGGCTCTCTATTTTACATATGGTAATGTAAGTTTCCATGTTCAGTTCAGTGGCTCAGTCATGTCCGGCTCTTTGCGACCCCATGAATTGCAGCACCCCAGGCCTCCCTGTTCATCACCATCTCCTAGAGTTCACTCAGACTCACGTCCATCGAGTCCATGATGCCATCCAGCCATCTCATCCTCTGTCGTCCCCTTCCCCTCCTGCCCCCAATCCCTCCCAGCATCAGAGTGTTTTCCAATGAGTCAACTCTTCGCATGAGGTNATGCCCTCTTGCAACACCTACCATGTTACTTGGGTTTCTCTTACTTTTGGCGTGGGGTATCTCTTCACGGCTGCTCCAGCAAAGCACAGCTGCTGCTCCCTACCTTGGACAAGGGCTATCTCCTTACCACAGCCGCCATTCCCGACCTTCAACATGGGATAGCTCTTCTAGGCCCTCCTGCACCTGCTACTCCTCGGGTTGCTCCTCCCGGCTGCCGGCCCTGGCCTCCGGCTTGGGGTGGCTCCTCAGGGTCACCGCCCCTGACTCAGACGCGGGTTTTCTCCTCCTGCCACCCCTGACCTCAGACTCGGGGTGTCTCCTCCCTGCGTTTCCATGTTACACTCCATGAATCTCACCCTCTCCTCCCCTCCCCCTCACCCCCCATGTCCTAGTACAGTTTATTGGTAAATCCTAGGAACTCTTTAAGAGGCCAGACTCCTTTCACTGGCAAAGAATATGTTCCCACCAACATAGAAAGACTCCTTGGAGTCAGAGCTGCATTAGCCACACAGCATGACTTGCTTCTCCTATATTCTTTATCAGGATGAATAAACCCATCATTAACCCAATCGTCTGAGCCAGAAACTTTGACCCCACAGTTCTCCAAGATCTATTAAGACTATTTCCACCATAATACTGTGATCATTTTCCTTCTCAGAGACAAGAGCAATGATCATAACTGCACACAGAGATCAAGTCTTCTGTTACATTCAGATATCTTTGCTTGTGTATAACTTGCCTCCTGTGACATATTCCCAAGTAGAATATCAACAGAGTCTCATTGCAAACTAATTTTGCAGAAATGACCTAAATCTCCAACAGTACTTTTAAAATTCTGCAGTTTGGATACATCTTGGGCTCTCCACACAGAATGCTGGCCATCTCCCTTGAAGTGTGGATCTGTTCTATAATCCCAATTGATGGTGGTGGTTTAGTCACTAAGTCGTGTCTGACTTAGTGAATAAATGGACTTTAGGCTTCCAGGCTCCTCTGTCCATGGGATTCTCCAGGCAAAAAAATACTGGAGTGGGTTGCCATTGTCTTCTCCAGGGGATCTTCCTCACCCAGGAATTGAATCCAGGTCTCCTGCATTGCAGGCAGATTCTTTACCAACGGAGCTACAGGGAAGCCAATTAGGGAATTTAAATTTTTCTCCAGAAATATCTCAAAGAAAGAAGAGTTTAACGCATGCTATCTAAGAGACTCTTGGATGAAGAACTTTCAAACAGAGCTTCTTCTGACCCTCATGTGCTGTCTGAACCTCACAGGCTAACACAACAAAGCAAATATTTTAAAACTGAAACTAGAACAACCAGCTTGAAAAAAAATACATGGCATCATTTACAGAAGTTGATTATGACCCAACAATTTCACTCTTAGCAACCCAAAGAAATACAGTCACATGAGATAAATAACAGCAATATTCATAACATAATAAAAACTGGAAATAATCCAATTGTTCAACACTATAATGGATACATTGTGATATACTTATACAAGAGAATATTAGACAGGAATGGGAATAAATAATATGGATGAATCTCACAAACTCAATGCTAAACAAAAGCTACTGGATACATAGAGAACACATATATACTTCCATCTTGCAAAGAACAGAATAGGTAAAAATAATAATCTATGCCATTAAAAGTTGTAATATTCTGCATCTCAGTCAAGATGCTGCCTACACAATTGAGTCTGTATGATAGATCATTATACCTATAGAATGGAGATTCCTTATAATATTCTTTAAAAACTTGGGTAATAAAATGCAAAGACAGGAGAAAAACATCTTCTCATCCATCTCATGTTAATTTTAAAGAAAGAGTCTACTGTGAAGGAACAAATTTATCTTTTCTACTTTCCTCTAGTGTGAAATCTTTGGAATGTGATTCAGTAAAATTCCCTTTATCTGATATGACAAGATGGTGGGTTAATCAAAAAAAGATCTGATAATTTTTGAAAGTGGTATGTACCAATATTTTAATATAAATTCTCTAAGTGCATGCAATCATCAACCTTTTGATGTAAGACCAAGTCTTTTTTCCTTATTAGTTAGACTGATTAGAGATTCTTATCATTATTACATAAATGATATTCATATGACTGCCAATATTTGTTTTTCAAAAGCAGAGCCAAAACTTAAGGTCATTTAAAAGTCAAATTGTGCCTAAATTGCTTCTAGATTTTCACCATTTTCTAAGTCCGTTATAGTCAGTTGTTTTATCACAACTACTTTTTTTCTTTGCAATGTGAATTTACTTATGTATTCAACCTAATTTTCATAGAAATAACTCTTCATATTCATATTTCATCTGTTTACTTAATATTTAATTAAATTCCAATAACAAGAATAACTGGCATTAACAGGTTTGGGAACAAATAATACTCTTGATAAGTCTATAACTCAGCTGGTAAAAGAAGTAAGCCTGTGTGCTTAAGAGTATTTCAGGGTGCTTGGGGCATGGGTCAGTATGTTTTTTTAGAGAGAGAGGTGGTTAATTTTTCCAGTCAGTTAAGTGGAGTTGGATAAAGACAGTTAAGATGATAATACCTCTTATTTCTTGGCTACTAATTCTGAATCAAATGCTATGCTGAGCATTTTGCATACATGATTTCATTTAATCCTTACATTCTGTATTCATTATTCCATTTAATTCTTATAATATCACTGAAAATTAATACCACCATTTCACAGATAAGGAAAACAAACTTCAGAGAAATTGAGTAATTTGATCTAATATTTAAATATTCAGCAAGTACAAAAGTCAGAATTTGAATCTGGTTGGTCTCTAACCACCCTAACTCCCATGGTGTACTGCTTCTCATGCTGACAAAAGCTGGGAAGAAATGCTAAGATGTTTTCCCATTACCTAAAGCAAGAGGACTATGTTTGATCAGAAACGTTCTTCACTTGAAAGTTTCACAGGCTCAAGTCATCTTTAGAGTTTACTAAATAGGGTATAAGACAAGATCCTGGAGGAAGCCAACTGTCTGGGTTCATCCTTTCTGAGGAAACTGTCTCTGAAAGGAGAAAAATATCTTGGCAAGCATGATATAATAAATAGTAGCTATGAGGCACCGTGGGCCAGAAAAGCTTACTTTCTTTAAATAATTTCTGTGGATATCTTTGGACCTTCCCATAAGTCACATTCTCTTCTCTCCCCAACTTAGTTATATCATTAACACAGTCCAGTTGCCCCCTCCTAAGAAAGGGAGGGAAAAACTTCAAATTTTAACCAGACGCTTGTAAGTTTTTCAGAGAATGTGAAATGGAAAATTTATTTTAGATTTAGATAGGTAGTTTGTGGGGCTTCTCAGCTGGCGCTAGTGGTAAAGAACCCATCTGCCAAAGCAGAAGACAGAAAGAGATGTGGTTCAATCCCTGGGTCTGAAAGATCCCCTAGAGGAGGGCAAGGCAACTCACTCCGGTATTCTTGCCTGGAGAATTCCATGGACAGAAGGGCCTGGCGGGCTACAGTCCATAGGGTCTCAAAGAGCTGGACCTAACTGAAGCAATTTGGCCCATAGAAGGCAGGTAGTTTGCTAACCCTGATAGACGTCAATCTCTCCAGTTCAGTTCAGTTCAGTCGCTCAGTCGCGTCCGACTCTGTGACACCATGAATCGCAGCACACCAGGCCTCCCTGTCCATTACCAACTCCCGGAGCTTACTCAAACTCATGTCCATCAGGTCGGTGATGCCATCCAGCCATCTCATCCTCTGTCATCCCCTTCTCCTTCTGCCCCCAATCCCTCCCAGCATCAGGGTCTTTTCCAATGAGTCAACTCTGCGGACTATGAAAAAATGCCCATATTAGCACTTTCACTGCCTTGTCCAGACCCATATTCAGATTTAATTGGGGTGGATGGGATAAGGCTAGGAGTCAGTCTTTTTTTTTTTTTAATTAATATTTCCCCCAGTGGTTAAAATGTACAGCCAAGATTGTAACCACAGGTCTCAATAGTCAGACTTGACTTCCCTGGTGGCTCAGACAGTAAAGCATCTGTCTACAATGCGGTAGACCCGGGTTCAATCCCTGGGTTGGGAAGATCCACTGGAGGAGGAAATGGCAATCCACTCCAGTACTATTGCCTGGAAAATCCCATGGACAGAGGAGCCTGGTAGGCTACAATCCATGGGGTCACAAAGAGTCGGACATGACTGAGCGATTTCACTCACTCACTCATTCAATGGTGTAGTTGATTGATTCAGAGGAAGGATATCTGTAGGCATTGCTGACTTGATACAATGGAAGTATTTCTGAAAGGTCACTGGACTAGAGCACTCCCCTCACTCCTTATAATTTCAAAAGACTTATTTTTTTCATTTGTGGTGGTTTATTGATGCTTCAGCTTCTTTGTCAAGTAGCTTTTTGACCTAATAACCATCACTAAATCCTCCAAGAAAGAGGATATAAAAAGAATCTTTTAATGAACAGTTTTGTGATTATTTTTAGAGAGCTTAATACTGAGCTGAGTATAAAAGGCTATATTCTGTTCATGTCACATTAAAAAAAAAAAGTGTTCTCCCCCATTTCATACCAAAGTTATCACTTACTTTTACTTTAAAAACTCAAGTTAGGCTAAGATGGGATTTTGATATATCAGACTTAGACTGCACAGGAGTGTTTAAAAACACAATGTTGTCACCCATAAAGAATGTTACATGAATATTGGAGCAAATAATTTTACATTTTATCATGTTCAATTTGAAAATTCCCCACTTTTTTCTTTTTCCTGAATGTCATTATCAGGATATTCCCAGGGAAGAGGCATCTACCTACTGATGTGCTCAGCTAACTTAGAACAGAACACATCTTGGTATTTTACCAGGTCATTTCACCTAATCGTTAATGAAATATTCAATTAGAAAAGAACCTAGCTTTACATTCTCTATCTGGATTTGAAAGGGAAAAGGGAAGAGGGGAGGAAGAAGATCTAGGTGTATTTTTAAGGACTAAAATTTTGCAAGTTATGGTGACAATAAGTAAATTCTGTGTGTCATAGTGCAAAATGGTCCCCAGAGGGCTCGATGTGGAATTTTTACAGTACTCAAGGTACAATTAGTCAAATGCATCATAATTCCTAAGTTTCTTCTCCTACAAAACCCAAAACTCATCTTTCTTATTTTTCTGAAAAAAACCCATGTGTTTGAATTGTTTTTCAGGAGAGACAGGAACGCTATCAAGACATTTCCATATTTATAGAACAGGCAAATCATGAATTTCCAGTTCTGTCCTATATTTCTCTTAAAGGTTTATTCAAGGTCATCCTAATGTATTTTTTGGTGGGGAAAAAATTTACAGTTGTTCTGATCAAAATGGTTAAGAAAGTAAAATGTTAAACTTTTACCCTGAGCTTTCTGGATATATTCATTTTAAAGAAAACTGACACCTACCCCAAAACAAAATTACATGTCATCACAGTTTTTTAACATTACAGTTTGCTGTTCCTTTCTCCCTGGCCATTTTAAACATGTATATTTATAGGTTTGATGAAATGGATACTTTGTGTACATTTGAACCATCAACTCTATGTACTTAAGGAGATTTGTAGAGTCACTTTCCTAAGCATAATCGACTGAAATTACTCTCAACATGACCCCTCAACCCCCCTGCAGCTCTGTGTTCCCCTCTACAAATTGAGTAAATCTGATCAACACAGGAGTCTGACATTTTCTAAGAAAAACAAGCAGTTCTGCAGATTTAGAAAACATTTTCTCTTCCAAAATTTCCCAGTTTCTAAAGACAAAGAAATAGAGACACTGGTTGAGAGGCCCTCCTATGGGGGAAGATTCTTCATCCCAAAATAAACTCTTCCTGCTCAAGTTAGAGCCTCAGGCTTAAAGTCTCAGCGTCCTGGAACCAGAACAATACAAACATGGGATAAGTGGAATGAGACAGGGGCATTTGTACGTGATGTGATCATTGCTTTGTTAGTGCAGGCGCAGTGTCATGCTGGGAATGTGCTGAAGTTACGAGGGATTTTAGTCAAGATAAAGAAAGACTAGGTGCCATCTACTGGTGAAGAAACTGAATTTTTTTTCCAATTTTCCGACAAAATTGAGCCTCTTTTCAGACAATGCAGTATACAGGTTACACACATCATTGTCCCATGGTCATGATAAGCTGACTGTCTAACCCATTCCCCAATATGATTTAGAAACGTCCATTTCCAGTTTCAAATACTTACAAGATGGTAAAGATAACGTAAAGAGATGCTTACTATGGCACTGTTTGCAATTACTAAGAACATGAACCAAGTGCTCAGTAATCAGAGTCTGATTAAATATATACTACACAATAAAATGGCGCTACAAAGGAGCTGATAGCCATCCAAAAATAAAGAAGCATGTATATGTTTATGTGTGAGTGTGGGCCAATATGTCAGAGATATGTCGAGAGAAATAAGCAAGTTGTAGGACAGTATTATAATATGATTCTGTTTTGTAAATAATATTAAATAATAACATGGAGGATTGCTCACTTAAGTATTAACAGTTTTCAGTCACTGTTACAGTTACTGTTACAGTAAAGTAGTAACACACACCTACTGTTTGTTACTAGGATACAAGGAAACCAGCACAAATGATTTTTAAAAGAAAATGAAAAAATTTTAAGTTTCAGCTATGTAACATTTTAATATTGAAATTTTATACGTTTTTAAAATAAAAATTGTCACAACCATTCTAAAAAAAACCACTTTGGTTTATATATATGCATTTCCTTTCCTAGGAATTTATTCTACAGAAAACAACCACACAAAATAGCAAAGATTGCATAAAATCACATAGATATAGAGAAAATATAGAAATGCTATAGAAATGAAAAGGGGAGATAGTCCACACTATATACAAAAGAAAAAAAAAAATCACCCACCACATACAATTCCATTATCCAAGTGTTTGATGTTATTGGTATATGTTCTTCCTTTTGGTGTCAATTTCACAGTGTTCTGTTCACATATGTATTTTAAGTACTGCTTTTTGTAATGTTTCACTTTGCAAAACTTTAGAAAATCCTAGTTTTAAAGGCACATTATTTTTCATTTTCCAGCTGCATCTTGAGATAAGGTAAACCAAAACATTTCTTGTTTTACCTCCCATCTCAACCCCTTCTCTTTGTTAACCTAGTTTAGGTATTGTTTTCATGCTGTCACCGAGGCTAAAACACCAGCATCTTCCAACATAGAGACTAAGGAAATGATCAGATTTCTTTAATGCTCAACTCAGCACAGTAACTTGGCTGGGGGAATAAATATATGTTGAACAGTGGCAAACACTGTTCCTTGAATAAAGGACTGGTGGAAAATTTCACAATCCTTGCAAAATCTGACAAACGAAGAAAATAAGATCCTCTGGTAAAATGAAAGCAAATGGGAAGATGGGCTTAATCTGATTCAAATCTGAGTGAAGAACAGTATTAGTCACTAGGAAAACTTATTTAGAAGAGAAGTGCTCGTTAAGTCCAGCTTATGTACTTTTCTCTTTAACTGACAGGGAGACTCCTAGTGGATTTGGAGAAGCAAAAAGAAGGGGTTTATGCAACTCTGTGTGTTGACGGAAAATTTTATTCAAGTGCCTGGCTTGCCTAAGAAAGGAGGAAAGAACGGTTGGGGTGACAATGATGACAGGTCAAAGGCTTGAGGGTTTAGCTACGTGAGGCCCTACTGTATTACACTCAGGGTTATTTTGGGATGGTCACAAGAGTACTTGAACCCTGAACAAAGAACTCTTCCTTGCCTTATCCTATTGCAGATGGGAGTAAAGTGTTTAAGTGCCCCAAAGCTGAAGCAACTGTGAAACCCCAACCAAAAGGTTAGTGAATGGGAGGCTCTTCCATTCTCTTGGGCTGCCTTTCTCCTTAAAAACCATTGCATTCACATACCAGGGTTAGCCTGTTTCCTCCATAATATTGATAAGAGTCTGCTACAAGGAACACTTAATAGTACTGATGAAACACGAGTGGGTATCTGATATAGCTGGTGACAGGTACAGTAAAAAAAAAAAAAATCATAGTGACTCTAGTTACACTGGGTTTTAGCCAACTTTGTCCTGATAACACTGCCCTGGGTACTGCTGGGAGTTGAATTTAGAAAAGGAAAAAATTGCAGAACCAAGACTCTATGATCAAAGTCAGTTTTCCTTGTAGATAAGCAACTAAGAAAGATCAAGCCTTCAAGCCTCTCTCCTGACAGATACAAGAGAATAAGTTTTAAATAATAATACAGACAGTACATACAAAAACACTTCAAAAAGAATAAACAAGTCACACTATAGTTAGCTGGATAATATTAACTTCCCTCCAAGTTCAACATTTCTCAGTATCTGCTCTGGAAAATATCTCTATGATCAGTAAAGACATCGGTCACAAGCCCTGTGTTAAATTAGCCCCAGCTAACTGAAGTCTTTCATCTCTCCCTTCCATTAGCCCGAACTTGACAAAGATCCCAAATGAGTAAGAATCTTTCATCTCAGCAACAGACTTCCAGGACAGTTATAAATATAAGCTTACTCGTGGGGTGAGGTTTTAACTTCTGATATACAAAGTGTTAATGGTTTCAGTGACTACTTGGCCAAAACTCTGCAGTACTCTATTTGCTTGTGATATATTATGATTGTATTATCGAAGCTAATAACTACTCAGCCAAATGAAAGTTTCTCCAAGCCTTTGTGCTTTCTTTCCTCAACCCATTCAGATTTAACTATAATGTTCAAGATCTAGTTCATCAAAAAATTTAGTATAAAAAGACCATTCACAGCTCTCCATCTCCAGCAGGCAATGTAATATTACTGGTTACTCTTCATCAAGTACAGCAATTCTATGTGGTAGGTAGAGTGATTGTCTTCATTTTACAGATGAAGAAACTCGTGAATAGAAGAAGTTTCAGTATTGGCCCTCCACCACAGCTATGAAGTGGGCTTCCCTTGTGGCTCAGCTGATAAAAAATCTGCCTGCAGTGTGGGAGACCTGGGTTTGATCCCTGGGTTGGGAAAATCCCCTGGAGAAGGGAAAGGCTACCCACTTCAATATTCTGGCCTGGAGAATTCCATGGACTGTATAGTCCATGGGGTTGCAAAGAGTTGGACTCGACTGAGCGACTTTCACTCACTTCACTTACAGATATGAAGTGATAGAGATGAGATCTGACTCTAGATTTTCAGGCTCCCAGCCCATATTCTGAACCTTGGAGAAAACATAAGCTAAATAACACCCTCAGTCTCTCATTTTTCCTTCCAAATTACCTTATATAACCATGGCTAGAAGCCATTCATCAACAGTTCAAATTCTACCACACTAGGAACATCCAATATCAATTGAGTCAAAAGATATTTTAAGTTACAATCAGATGGTTGGGTCGCTCCCTCTCTCCATCCTGGCAAACCCATCTGTTGTTACTCCTTTTGTGTGCCTTTCCACTCCTAATTTGGTTTTCCTTTTACATTTGACTCTGGCACATTCTTTCCTGCAGGTTGCCAAACATCCTTGTGATGAGACCAAAAAAAAAAAAAAAAACCCTGTAACAATATCTATAACTTTCCTTTCCTCTCTGTCCTGTCAAGAAAAATTCTCCTCCTGTCCAAAGCAGAAGAATTCTTGCTTTGTAAAAGAAAACCTAGGTCAATTAAAAGATAAGGAAACTGGGGCAGAGAGATCATTTCCCCCAAAGTTTGTTCTACTCTAAAGTTATAGTGGCAAGATTCTACATCTAAATACTACAGGAATTACATTTTATTAATGCTTGTACTCCCATATCATGATGCTAAGTAAACATTAGGCGCTTGGTCAAAATTTGTTATATGAATGAAATGAATAAAAGGAAAAGATAGAAAGAAAGAAAGAAAATTGATATCAAGTGGTATATATTACTATGTTTAAGTTAATGGAAGGCAGAGACAAAATTAGGTGAAATTATTTTCACAGTTTTTTGTGCTTCCTATTACTAGCACCCTCTAGGTGACATCTGAACGTGTCCTGGGTTTATACTTACTTCTGTGTTAGAATTGGTTGTGCAATAGTGAGGTGCTGAATTAAACTGTCCTTGAATATCACTGAATAAGCAGTTCTCTTGCTGTGTTTTCATTTCCCATGTATTTTGTCAACCAACAGACTTGGATGCCCACTATTTACGACTGACAGCGCAGGGTGAAAGAGAAACAAAAAAAGTGGGTAAGGATGCCATTATAGTTGAGGGTGTTACATTATAGAGCCAAATAGTTACAGCACAGGATGGATGGACATGGGTTTGGGTGGACTCTGGGAATTGGTGATGGACAGGGAGGCCTGGTGTGCTGCAGTTCATGGGGTCGCAAAGAGTCAGACACGACTGAGTGACTGCACTGAACTGAACTCTCCTTTCTTGCCAGTTTTTTTTACACTAAATGTTGATCCCAGGAACTTTGTATTTTAAAATGATATCCAATAAAAGAAACATCTTGGATCTTTTTGAAAGTATATTCTTAGAAATATTATGTAACATAAATTGCTGTTATAAAATGTCATGGCTCAAAAGTGAGAGAATACATTTGTTTCATGGCATCCAGTCCCATCACTTCATGGCAAATAGATGGGGAAACAGTGGAAACAGTGGCTGACTTTATTTTCCTGGGCTCCAAAATCACTGCAGATGATGACCGCAGCCATGAAATTAAAAGATGCTTACTCCTTGGAAGGAAAGTTATGACCAACCTAGACAGCATATTAAAAAGCAGAGACATTACTTTGTCGACAAAGGTCCATCTAGCCAAGGCTATGGTTTTTCCAGTGGTCATGTATGGATGTGAGAGTTGGACTATAAAGAAAGCTGAGTCCAGAAGAATTGATGCTTTTGAACTGTGGTGTTGGAGAAGGCTCATGCGAGTTCCTTGGACTGCAAAGAGATCCAACCAGTCCATCCTAAAGGAGATTAGTCCTGGGTGTTCATTGGAAGGACTGATGTTAAAGCTGAAACTCCAATGCTTTGGCCACCTGATGCAAACAGCTGACTCATTTGAGAAGACCCTAATGCTGGGAAAGAGTGGGGGCAGGAGGAGAAGGGGATGACAGAGGATGAGATGGTTGGATGGTATCGCTGACTCAATGGAGATGGGTTTGGGTGGACTCTGGGAGTTGGTGATGGACAGGGAGGCCTGGTGTGCTGCAGTTCATGGAGTCTCAAAGAGTTGGACATGACTGAGTGACTGAACTGAACTGAACTGAGGATGGAGGTGCTCTGGTGGAGAAATGTACCCAGTGCTGGAGACAGTGGACAGGGATTCCGTCTTTTGCAGAAAAAATCAAGAAGATGACCAGGGAAATGGTTACAGAGGAACGTGCAAGGTGTGAAGGATGTTCCCAATGAGAAAATAGCTTGGGCAAGGGCGTAGCACCATGCACATCATGCCGTGTTCAGGGACTGGCAAGAGGGCTTGGTAGAGCAAGGGTGCATGGCAGGGTCCTGCCTGGTGCCAGGAGTGGAGACTAATGGGGAGGCTGAGACAGATTCAGAGGGGCCTTATCTGCCCTGCTAAGGAACTTGGGTTGCTTCTTCTGTTTTACTTTATTTATTTTTGGGGTGACACCACATGGCATGCAGGATCTACTTCTCCTACCAGGGGAAGCATGGATTCTTAACTACTGGGCCACCAGGGAAGTCCCTCTTCTTCTAGCATTTTAAACCAGGCTTAATTTTCCTAAGTACACAGTGTCTGTGTGTTCCTTGCTCTCTGATTTCTGTCTAAGTGAATCTGATCCAAACGTGTCTGCCAGCCTGGACCTTGGTCTTTCTGGTAAGTCATCCTAGAAGGCTCCATATTTTGGTAAGACTGCAACTGCCAGCCACAAGCTTGATGGGCAGCCCAGGGACCATGGGGATATTCTGGGATACCTGTGTGAAGTAGTGTGAGAGAGGCATAATAAACATTTGTCCTAAGCACACCAGAAAACATTATTCTTTTTGTCAAAGAATAGCCTGGTAAGTAATATTGTTTGTTGGATTTGCTTTCAATATTATACATATATTTAAGTTACTACATAATTAAACTTCAAAATGCAATATCAATAAAATTAAAGAGGCAAATGATTTCATGTTAAAATACCAACCACAAAATTTTTGTGGTTGCTATTTTAACATGGAATCATTTGCCTCTTTAATTTTATTGTGTAAATAAATTTTACATAATATAAAACATACATGTCCCATTCCACTTTTTCACTTAGCAGTGTCTCACATAGAGTTCTTCATGCATTTATTTATTCACTCATTCACTTTAGAAATATTAAGTAGTAGTAGTAATCACATCAGAGAAGGCAATGGCATCCCACTCCAGTACTCTTGCCTGGAAAATCCCATGGATGGAGGAGGCTGGTGGGCTGCCGTCTATGGGATAGCACAGAGTCGGACACGACTGAGCAACTTCCCTTTCCCTTTTCACTTTCATGCATTGGAGAAGGAAATGGCAACCCACTCCAGTGTTCTTGCCTGGAGAATCCCAGGGACAGGGGAGCCTGGTGGGCTGCCGTCTACGGGGTCGCACAGAGTCAGACACAACTGAAGCGACTTAGCAGCAGCAGCAGCAGTAATCACATATTGGAGAAGGAAATGGCAATCCACTCTAGTATTCTTGCCAGGAGAATCCCAGGGACGGGGGAGCCTGGTGGGCTGCTGTCTATGGGGACGCACAGAGTCGGACACGCAGACACGACTGAAGCGACTTAGCAGCAGCAACATTATTGCAGCAGCAGCAGCAGTAATCACATGTTGTACATGTCTCATCTAGTCCTCAGAGCAAATCTGAATTAGATACTATTGTTATCCCCATTTCAAAAGGAAGAAACTAAAGCTCAAGGATGTTAAATGACATGCTTAAAATCATACAACCAGCAAGCAATAGAGTCAGAATTCAAACAGACCCAACAGATATTACATAGTTTTGGCCTTTACTATTCAATTACAATATACTTAGTAACTTATGATTTGTTTAATGACTCTAATCTGAGGCCATGTGAGTTTTCTATAGGGTTTCTGAAGAAAAATTTGTGCCATTGTTTTTTTCAAGAAGTTCAAAGAGAGGGGAGAGGTAGCTATTTCTTTGGGATATATTCCCATTTTGAGTATCATCTGTTTTAGGATCCTTGTTTATTCTGTTCTGATCCTTTCCACAATGATTCCACCGATTCTCAAGGCCCCCAATTATCTGTTGACATATCTGCTAGTCCCATCAGCACTGAGGGTTTTTTCTTCACAGTCCATTTGATTTTCTTTTTAAACTTCAAAAAGAAAAAAAAATACCTGCACTTTGCCATAAGCTGAACAATATAATGGAAAAACAAGCATTTATGTCCACAGTAACCCTTCCACTACAAATCTCACCAAGGCCCCCAGCCCAATCTCAAGTAACAGCTGAAGTGTATTCTTCCATATCGTTGTTCTCTAGCTCATACAATTATATTTGTTTATATGTAAAGCTTTTATTTTTCTTTTACTCAGATGAGTGGAATATATACAGTGCAACTTGTCGATTTCTCTCACTATGTCATGACTCTTACTCAAATCAATACATACAGCCCTAATTTATTAATTTTACTAGTATGAATATGCCACAAATTTTCACTTTCCCCCCATTTTAATGGAATTGATATTTTTACTTAAACAATGCTCCATAAACATCCTTTTATAAATATGCTTATATTCTGGTGCTATTATTTATTCAGGAGAGACTCCAGAAAGAACAAAAGGATACTCATGTTTTGTAATCTGAATGTATGTTGTTACATTTCTTTCCCCAAATGTAAGTCAAATTTCTAACAGTGATGTATGACAAAGTCCCTTTCCCCATATCTTTGTCAAAGGTGAATATCATTAATTTTCCAAATAATTCCACAGATATTTCCCTGCAAATGGTATCTCATTATTTTCATATGCATTTTCCTGATTACCAATGAGGTGGAATGTCTTTTCATGTATTTATTATGCTAATTAGCCCTTTAGGAAATTTTCTCTACTATGAATCCATGTTTTATAAATACTTTATAATATATTGCTGTATTTAAAAATTCATGCAAGAAAATAATCTTTATAAATTGATAAAATGCTTATTTCAGATGAAGAGAATTCTATAGAGGGTTTGATTGTGTGGTGTTTCTATTTATTATTTTAAGTTTTTTGTTAATAGATCTCATTGCTACAAATGCACACACACACACACACACACACACACACATATATATATACTGTGTCATTCCTATCTTATTCCCTTCATATTTGCTCTTCACTCTTCTTTTCTCTAGAGCAAATCTTATAGTTCCACCCATGTACCCTGGGCACCAGCCATTCCAGTACATGCCTGCAGGAGTCATCTTCCCAAAAGCCTTTCCCCACCTGCCCTCCCTAGGGGTTCCCTTCCTCCCCAGAGGGAGGTAAAATGGATGGGAGTTGGAGGATAATGGCCTTAGCTTTCTTTTCTGGGAGAGAAGAATGATTTTGAGATGCCTTTGATATGTTTCCCAGATTTCCCCAATAGGACAGTCTTGGGTGCCCATTCACATGCCTTTACTGACTCCCCCATTTTGCTTCCCACCTCTTTATTAGTGCTTCATTTGGGAATATCTACTTTTAGTCAGGCATGTTGTGAACTGCTGACATACTCTGGTGATCAAGGTGCCCAGAGTTCCCCACCATGTGAACTTAGTCTTATGGTTTTTCCATTCTTTTGATTCTGTGTTGGTTGACAAGTGTTAGTATGGAAAGCAAATGCTGCAGAGCCCAACACGATCCTAAAGGAGGTCTAATACTCAGATGGTGTTAGAACGAACTCAGAGGGGCAAACAACTTGGAATCTGCTTGTTTTCTCTTTCTAGGAGTCTGGCATGAGTGTGTTTAAACTGACACATTTCCATCATCAATCCCAAGTGTTCGCATTCCCTATCCCAACTTACTTCATTTACTTCTCCTGATTGGGAACCCAACTCTACTGATATGTAAATTCTGAGTCATAGGAGATCTAAGGGTACAATGTTGATCTTGACATCATAACTTGTTTGATGGATTGTAAGGCCTCCCCTCTACAAACACACACACATATAAACTACCTCTTGCAAACTTCAGAAAACTGTCCTTTGGATATGTGGGTTGCTATGGTGATGAAAGCAGTGGAAGTGAGAGGCACTTACAGAAATGACTGTAAATGAGGCTTAAATAACTTTCAAGAACATTTTCCTAACTCAGTCTTGGTCAAGAGCATTGCTGGGTTCTCTTGGCCTGTGGCAAATACATTTCTATGTTCATTCACTGAGTAGCTTCAATTGCCAAGTGATTGGTGTACATACAGTGGGGAACACATATACAAAACCTGCCCCTCAGGAATTAATGGTGAAAGAAAGCACCTTAACTAGCAAGTAGACACATAAGTAGAAGAATGGTATCAAGAAAAGAGTAGGGGCTATAAGCAGAATTATATCTTGGATTTGTTATTTACTTACATATTTGTGATAACACAAAAGGGAAAAAACAGGGAGTGCCTATTTGGTTTGGGGCAGGAGGCACTTTAAGGAAGTATTGGTAAACTAAGTTCAGAAAAATGAGTTAGAACCTGAGCCACAACTGAGGGTGGAAAGGGAGGACTGTTTCAGGCAGAGAAACAGCACTGCAAAGGTCATGAAGTGGGAGAGACCATGTTATATCCCAGCACTGAGAGCACAGTGAGAGTGGGGTGACGGTGTTGGAATTAGAAGTGGTGCACTGATGGCTTCATATCACATCTATTAGTAGGTCTGTCCCTAGAAGATATCGTCAAAGCTATGGTTTTTCCAGTAGTCATGCATGCATGTGAGAGCTAGACCATAAAGAGGGCTGAGTGACGAAGAGTTGTTTCTTCAACTTGTGGTGTGGAAAAGACTCTTGAGAGTCCCTTAGACTGCAAGGAGATTAAACAGTCAATCCTAAAGGAAATCAACCCTGAATATTCATTGGAAGGACTGATCCTGAAGCTAAGCTCCAGGAATTTGGCCACTTGATGAGGAGAACTGACTCAATGGAAAAGACCCTGATACTGGGAAAGATTGAGGGCAGGAGGAGAAGAGGGTGGCAGAGGATGAGATGGTTGGATGGCATCACTGACTCAATGGACAGGAGTTTGAGCAAACTCTGGGAGATAGTAGAAGTACAGAGGAACCTGGAGTGGTGCAGTCCATGGGATCCCAAAGAGTTTGACTCAACTTATTGACTGAACAACAATAACCCCAGAAGATTGTTATTTCACTCCTAGAAGAAGAGTCTCTTCAACTTGACTTCTATGTTTCAACCTCCCTCTCTGAACTATGTACCAAAATTGAGAACTGGATCACCTGTTTGGATAAAGATGCACCAGCTTTTGGGCAGGAAGGAATAAAAATGAAGTACATTTCAGGATTCCCATTAAACCTTGAGGAGCATATCCCTGTGTTAATATGTGAGAGCATTTGCCAGGCGCACCCACATAGATTTTCTGTGCTTCCTGAAACATTTCGTTCCTTTGGCTCCCATGACTCAAGCCTCTCCTGTTTTCCTCCTACCTTGACACTGTCTCCTCTTTCTCCTTTGCAGGCTCATCACTGTCCACTGGGCTTTGGAATTATGGAGTTTCTCAAAGCTAGTTAATGCTTAGTTATCCTCCAAATCTTATCTTAAGCATCATTTCCTTGGGCTTCCCTGGTGGCTCAGATGGTAAAGCATCTGCCTGCAATGTGGGAGAACCAGCTTCGATCCCTGGGTCAAGAAGATCCCCTGGAGAAGGAAATGGCAACCCACTCCAGTACTCTTGCCTGGAAAATTCTATGGACAGAAGAGCCTGGTAGGCTACAACCCATGGGGTCACAAAGAGTCAGACATGACTGAGCGACTTCCCTTTCCTTGGGGAAGCCTCTCCTGGTCTCCTTGACTAATCAAATCCCCTTGGTATGTACAAATGGTGTGTCCCCCTACCCTGAGTTTATATTCTGAAGCCCTCCCCTCCAATGTGATGGTGTTTAGAGATAGGTCCTTTGGGAGATAATAGATTTAGATGAAGTCATAAGAGTAGGGACCTAATGATGGGATTAGTACCCATATCTGAAGAGGAAGAGGGACTAGAGCTCTCTGCCTTTGAGGATGTGAAGAAGGAGGCCATTTGCAAACTAGCAAGAGAGTTCTCACCAAACCCCTTCTATCCTGGCACCCTAATCTTGGCCTTCTAACCAAAATCACTTCAGATGGTGACTGCAGCCATGAAATTAAAAGACGCTTACTCCTTGGAAGAAAATTTATGACCAACCTAGGTAGTGTATTCAAAAGCAGAGATATTACTTTGCTGACTAAGGTCCATCTAGTCAAGGCTATGGTTTTTCCTGTGGTCATGTATGGATGTGAG
>SJYV01004121.1:757112-770593 GCA_006410875.1 Neotragus pygmaeus | reverse complement strand
AACTCCAAGAGATGGTGATGAACAAGGAGGCCTGGTGTGCTGCGATTCATGGGGTTGCAAAGAGTCAGACACGACTGAGCGACTGAACTGAACTGAACCTGCAAACTGATAGGAAATAAATCCATTGTTTAAGCCACTCACATGGTATTTTACTGAGGGAGCCTAAGTTAATAAACCCACTCTGACAGGTATTCATAGACCCATGTTCCTGTTCTTCAACAGTTCTTAGAGAGTCATGACTTTAGATTAATTGGTTTGATTAAAGAATTTTAGATTAATAGGTATGACTAAAGAATTTTAAATTAGTTGGTATGTGTGTATTAAAGAATTTATCCCCAGAAATTCAGGTCCATAAGCACAAAGTCTCTTTCTCCTAAGGCTTATCATGAGAACCAGTTTCATGTAGAGTAGTTGCTCAGGGCTCCATGCTCAGATGGGCTCCATGCCTGGTTTAATACTCTGCTGTTGCCACGTTGAATCTTAATAATTTTTGAACAAGGGGATGTGCTTTTTTTTCCCTTTGGCCCCATACATTATATAATCAGTTCTGTTTATTATATATTATCATTATATATATATATATATCTGCTGATATATTATCATTATATCCCATCTAGCAGTGTCTGGCACATAGTAGAGTCTCAGTAAGTATCAGCTGAATGACTAACTGACTGACTGTCTATGAAGTGTCCAGACCTGAGAATGGTTGCTGGCTGTATCTTACCCCAAAGTCCAGGTATTTTCTGCCTCTCCATAGACCACTATTTACACTCAGATATGAGGCTGGGTTTGACTAAATCTGCTCAGGGACCTTCCTCTCTCACTCATTGCTCCAAATTATTTGCTGCTGGGGCATCTCTGGGGTAGTGTTGCAGTGGCAGCATTCTCTGGCATAAACATGCTTCTGAGTCATAGAGCAATGCCATCTCGAGGGGCCCGGACAGCTGCAGCTGTCAGGCATCTGTGAGTTACTTTGAGATGGCATGAAAAATATCTCCTGATTGGTTAAATCTGCCTTACGTCCTGCCCCCCCCCCCCCAGATCTGTAGAACTGACATTTGTACAGAATACTTTTTTTTTTTTACTTTATTTTACTTTACAATGTACAGAATACTTTTATACAACATATGAAAATATGAGACTGGCTACTGAAAAGAATGGACCTCCTCAAATTCAGTTGCAACAATCCCACTCGTCAAAATTAATCTGAATTTTATCTGAAGCTCTTTGACCTTCTCTAGTCATAGTTAATTTACAAAAGTAACATGAAAGGGCTACCCTTGGAATCAGTAACCTGGGACAAGAGTGGAGAATTGACTCAGGTTGTTGCTGTTCAGTCACTAAGTTGTGTCCTGTTCTTTGTGACCCCATGGACTGCAGCACGCCAGGCTTCTCTGTCCTTCACTATCTCTCAGAGTTTGCTCAGACTCACATCCATTGAGTATTGATGCCATCCAACTGTCTCATCTTCGGCTGCCCTCTTCTCCTTTTGCCTTCAATCTTTCCCAGCATCAGGGTCTTTTCCAATAAGTTGACTCTTTGCATCAGGTGGCCAAAGTATTGGAGCTTCAGCTTCAGCATCAGTCCTTCCAATGAATATTCAAGGTTGATTTCCTTTAGGATTGGCTGGCTTGATCTCTTTGCTGTCGAAGGGACCCTCAAGAGTCTTCTCCAGCACCACAGTTTGAAACCATCAGTTCTTCAATGGTCAGCCTTCTTTATGGTCCAACTCTCACATCTATACTTGACTACTGGAAAAACCATAGCTTTGAGTGTATGGACCCTTGTTGGCAAAATGATCTCTCTGCTTTTTAACACACTGTCTCAGTTCATCACAGCTTTCCTTCCAAGAAGGAAACATCTTTTAATTTCATGGCTGGAGTTTTCTGCAGTAACTTTAGAGCCCGAGAAAATAAAATCTGTCACTGACTCAGGTTATGGAAAGTGCGTTGTGAATTGTCTTGCCTTTCTAAGGGCATGAAGTGTATCTTATGGTTAAGGGTTCAGGAAGATAGATTTGCAAAATCTTGCCTTGAAACAACCATCAGGGCCATAAAACTGGGGCCACTTTTGGTGCAGGGCTCCCTGGGCAAAGTTTTTGCTCTTTCAGTGTTTCCAACAAGAGCTCTGTGCCCTTAAACCATCTTCAAATGGCAATGAGAAGACAGACAGGATCAAAAAGAATTAGCCGGTGTGCTTTCAGCCATTAAAAAAAAAAAATCTTCTTTATTTATTCAGGCCATGCTGGGTCTTCATTGTAGCACAAAGGCTTTCTCTAGTTGCAATGTGAGGGCTTCCTTTTTTGCAGCACATGGGCTCTAGAGCATGGGCTCAGTGGTCACTGTGGCTGGCTTAGCTGCCCTACAGCATGTTGGATCTTATTTCCCTGACTAGGGATCGAACCTTTGTTCCCTTGCATGGGGGACTGCTAGAGAAGTCCCCCAACACTCTTTAAATAAAAGCTGAGCAGGGCTTGTTTCATGAGGCTGTGCTTTGCCACACCAATTGTATCCAGCAAAGGTAATGCTACCTTTGCTTTTGTTTGTATTGTGGTTCTGGGATGGATAACCCTGTCTCCAGTGGGCTCCTCATAAGGTGAGTGCTATCTTTTGGATCTATAGGTTTAAATGGCAAGTGGTTAGAATCTCAAGGAATCTTTTGCCTGCTTGGTGACTCTGAGTACCCTGGAAAATCTCAAGGGCAGAGTTTAAGGTTCACATGAGTCTCGGGTGGGTCCAAAAAGGACGCCATTACACATTCATCCATCCTGGACTGATCAAGACCCTTCAAGCACCACTTCATTCTCTTTCTGATGTCATTTCAAGAGAATGCTGGGCCAGGAATGTCTCTTTCCAGCCACTCAGTCCTCATGTAATTATAGTGTTGATAATAATAACAAAGTATCACTAACACTTTTTGAGTGTAACTATTCTGAGCATATAGGCACTTTCTGTGTGTAGACTGATTTTTCTTCCTGCAACAACACTTGGAGGCAGGAACTATTATTACTCTCTTTGAGAGATGATGAAACTCATACACAGAGAGTTATGTACAGTCACTCCATCTGGAAAAAGGACTGCACTGGTTATCCTAGTGACATTTTCAGGGCTCTGTTGCAGGAGTTTGCAAAGATGACTTAAAAATATTTTAAAATGAACTCAAATTGCTGGAGCTTAAGGGATGGGGGTTTAAATAAAAGAAAGAAATCAGTAACTTGTTCTTGGATTTTTTTTAAAGGGGAAGGGTATGTACATCTTGAAAAAAGTCAACTTGAAGCATAGGGCCACTTTGGGAAATCATATTTCAAGAAGTTAACTTTTCATTCGGCACTATCATGTATATGCTCTCTTTTGATAGAGATTCTTTTTCACATTAGGGGTCAGGTCAACCTAAATACGTGTTAAATGTCGACTCAAACCTCTCAAAAAGTATGGACCAATGGACCATCTAACATTGTTCCTCTTTGCATCACCCATTGAAACAAAAGCTGCAACTTTTATTTTCGATCCATGAAGACACTTTCTTCAAATTCATTTTCTGAGTTTGGTTAGCCTGGGCTGCTTTCAAATCATGACCTTTTAGAAGGAACTAGTATCTCTTTACCCCTCCAAATTATGATGCCAGAATAATTGAGGAAAATTAATCAAACTTATGCAGAAATAATTAGAGGTTACCCAAACTCCCATCTCAAATTATTATTCTTTTTACCTCTTCATTTTTTGAATATCTGTTAGATACTTTCTTAAGTACAAGAAGTAATACCCATGGACACTGCATAGATGCACAGCAGAACTCAATTTTCATATAATATGGAGGAGTAGAAAAAGGGAAGAGGAGCCATCATATCAACAGAGGCAACAGTTGACAGATTTTGCTTTTTAAGTAGTGTTGGAGGGGAGGTCTTCGTTGCTGTTCTTGGGCTGCTCTCTCGTTGTAGAGTGTGGGCTTCTCGTCACACTGGTTCCTTTCGTTGTGGAGCCCAGGCTCTAGGCTCAGTTGCAGCTCTCAGGCTCAGTAGTTGTGGTATACAGGCTTCGTTACTCCGTGGCATGTGAGCTCTTCCCAGACTAGGGACTGAATCCGTGTCTCCTGCATCGGCAGGCGGATTCTTACCCACTGGATCACCAGGGAATTCCCTATTTTTTAAGTATTTATTTATTTGGCTGTACTGGGTCTTAGTTGCAGCACAGGGGATCTTCAATCTTCATTGCAGCATGCCAGACCTTTTAGCTCTGCATGGGGATTTTTAGCTGGGGCATGTGGGATCTAGTTCCCTAATCAGAGATCAAACCTGGGTCCTGTGCGTTGGGAGCACAAAGTCTTAGCTACTGAATCACCAGGGAAGTCTGCAACTGACAGATTTTTTTTTTAAGTATCTGTCTTAGTTCAGGCTTCTATTACAAAAATACCGTAGACTGGGTGCTTTCAACAACAAATAGTTATTTCTCACAGTTCTGAATGCCAGGAAATCCAAGATTAAGGCATCTGCAGATCTGAGTCTGATGAGAGACTGCCGTCTGGTTCATAGATGACAGCTGTCTCACTGTATCATCATACGAGGAAAGAAAAAAGGGAGCTCTCCAGATCTCTTTTTCATAAGGACACTAATCCTGAGCCTCTCCTCTCCATGACCTAATCACCTCCTATAAGGCCCTACCCCTCTAATACCATTGGGGATGATATAGACCTTCAGTGGAAACTGTACCTTGGATTTTAAATTGTGATCTTTTCCCTTGCTAGCTTATGTGGTAGGATACTCTCTCATGATGCTGAGCAGCAAGAACAGGGGCAACTGCCAATAGGCCAGGTGATTCCATGATCACTGATACACTTAACAACCATCCTGAACCCAGAGAACTATTCTGTTTTTCACTATCAATACAATATTCAATGAATTACTTGAGATAGTCAATATTTATTATAAAATAGACTTTATGTTCAATGCTTTTGCCCAACTGTAGGCTAACATAAGTGTTTCAAGCATGCTTAAGGTAGGCTAGGCTAAGGATGATATTCTGCAAGTTAGGTTATTGGGACATAACCCCATTGTAAATTGAAGAAGATCTGTATTTTTAAAGTGGCCCAAAACAATTGTTGCAAAATTAGTCCACTGTTTTTTCAAAAGCTGTCATACAAGTTCTCCAGGTAATAATTTTTATATCATGATGCTTAGGCCCTGAAATACATCATGTGACATTAACCAGGATTTGTAGCTGTAAGCCATAGTTTCAAGAAAATTAAAGCTATCTTCTTACTGTAGTAAAACATGGTTTCAATCTCTTAAGAGATCATCAAAAAGCAAGCTGGGATAATTTTATAGCTGTGAACCTAATTTTACCTCCTAATAAAAATATGATACTACCTATTTGGAAAATTTAAAAAGACTATATTTGCAGATTTAATAGTATTTTTTTTAAAGGTTGCTAAATTACAGATTATCCAGTTTTGTGAAAGCACACCTCAGGACCCAGTTCTCCTAGAAAATTTTTGTTTGAAGTGAAGTAAGAATTCTGAAGTGGCACATGATTTCATCATTGCAAGATATCAGACATGCAGTCCCAATTTAGAAAGCCCAGAATAAGCGCATACTGAAAGACAGCTTTGATCATTATAAGGATGTGGGCAAACATCATGCATCTGATGACGGTAAGAGCTAACATTTACTAATGGCCAACCTTGTGTCAGGCAGTGTTCTAGGTGTTCATTTAATCCTCATAAAACCCAGTTCTGAATGAGGCAGAGACTAACATTTCCTCCAGTTTACAGATGAGGAAACTGAAGCACTGAGATTACGTTACTTTCCTAGGATTATACCCGTAGTGTAATCCTAGGATTGGCTGCGGAGCCTACACTTGCACGGTTCAATATGGTGTTTGGTCACTGGCCCATGTGCCTGCTGAGTACATGAAATGTGGCCAGTGGGAACTGAGATGTGCTGTAAGTTATAAAACACACTCCAGATTTTGAAAGCTTAGTATGAAGTATATCTCTTATGTATATGAAGCATACTTAGTATGAAGTATAAAATGTCTCTTTAACAATTTTTCTAGTGATTACACATTGAAATGATATTTTGGATACACAGCATTCAATAAGACATGATCAGAATCAGTTTCATCTATTTTTTTCTTTTTCATGTGGCTATGAGAAAGTCTTCAGTTACACTCATGGCTTTTATTCTATTTCTACTGGAGAACTCTGATCCAAACACTTAAACAGGTCTCTTTCTCTGGTAGCAAAGCCTTTCATGGCTAATGGGTTTCATTTTGTATAAGACTATTAGCAATGTGAATAAATTGTCAGCCTGAATGATTCAGTGAAGAATGTGAAGAGAAACAAAAGAAGAGAAGCAGAGATCTCATCCGAAGTTATCAGCAATAAAATCTTGAAGCAGGAAGACACGTGGACTATTGTCTGCAGCACATAGAGCTCTGTGGTGCAAATTCATTTATAGAATGTCTCTTTATTTCTAGACTAAGTCCTGGCTGCAAGCTTTGATGAGCAAACACCAGCAACCAACTGACATATTTCTTATTGCCTTCTCAATGACAGAAGAAAAACACTTGATGATTTGTCTTGCAACCTGTCAACAGAACACTTGTCTGTCCATCAAAGACTACCCAGCGTTTTTATTCACTCGTGGATTTGTTCTTTTATTCCCAAATCATACAAGACCCCTGCCTTGCTGTTCTGAGGACATACAGGTTTCTTCTCCTCCTTTTTGCAGACCCTAAGGGGCAAAGTCTGTGGGGCACAGGGGTGAGGAGGAAGGGAAGAAATGAGAAGAAAGGGTCTCCATGTGGAAAGGAGTGGACCGTGGTGGTCAAGGCCAGGGCACGGAAGAGAACAAACAGCTCCTGCTCTCTGTCCGGGGCTACTTCCCCTCCCCAACTTCGTCAAAGTGCGAGCTGTGACCGCTGCCCACCACGCTCCTCACCACTCTAATTCAGAAGGCTCTTTCAGGATTTAAGTTTTAGTTGTTCTCATCTGAACCTTCAAAGAGGTAGAATTATTTTCCAGTTTGTCGTGCAGGAATAGAAGATGGTGGACCACAAACAATTTGAATCCTGATGACTCCAAAAAACTCTTTTTAAGTCCTAAAGGGGAATGTCCCTGGCGGCACAGTGGATAAGAATCCACCTGCCAGGACAGGGGACACGGGTTCTATCCCTGGTCTCGGAAGGTCCACATGCCGTATGGGCAATTAAGCCTGTGCACCACAACTACTGAACCCGTGCTCCGGAGCCTATGAGCCACAACTGCTGAAGTCCAGGCACCTGGAGCCCACGTCTCGCAATAAGAGAAGCCACCCCAATGAGAAGCCCACACACAACCAGAGTAGCCCCACTCTCTGCACCAGAGAAAACCCGCATGCACAACGAAGACCCAGCGCAACCAAAAATAAAATAACTAGGTAAATTATTTTTTAAAAAGAAAAAGCCTGTACTCTCTGCAGACCCTGAAAGCTGCTCATCCATCTTCTCCCTTGATTCCCACAAAGTGTTTCCACCTTTTCAGTGCCAACTTCAGGTAGAATATTTCAGAATAGGGAGAGCATCCAAGATGGCAAAGGAGAAGGACCCTGAGCACACCCAAATCACAGCTATCTGCAGAACAACTAAACCGAGAAGGACCCAGTGGGGCTCTTGGGCGTGGAAGCCTTTTTTTGTCCCCCATTTATTATAGCAAAATTCCAGCTTCCATAACCTTCCCTGAGTTCCAAGGGCGGATTCAAACAATTGCTCATCAAGGGAGGAGCGGCCAAGAAATCACCTGAGGCAAGATTAAAGGGAGGAGGACTTCCCTGGTAGCCCAATGGTTAAGACTCCAGACTTCCAGGGCAGAGGGTGGGAGTTTGATGTCTGGTCTGAGAACTAAGACCCTGCATCACGTGTGGCCAAAAATACTAAGGAAAAGGCAGGGGCTGGGGGTGACCAGAGAAGCTCATAAGATTAGGAGACTGACCCACCTGAGACCCTGCACACACCCTGATCTTGTCAGCAACCCTGTCCTTGAACTATTGGTATGAAACTCTACTAAATCCCGCCAGGCTGGGACACATAGTTTTCGAGCGCAGGAGCCCCCTGTGTATCCCTTTGCTTGGCAAAGTAATACCCAAAACTCTGTCTCTGATGCAGAGAGGCCAAGCTTTAGGCATGGCAACCAGCAGTGAAGAAGATAGGAAACTCCCAGGAAAGATCTTCTACAGCTAAAGATAAACAGAAAGAACCACAAGACAAGTAGGAGAGGGGGGACTCACAGTGTAATTAAATCCCATCCCCCCAGGGTTGGTGACTCACACATTGGAGAGTGATTATATTGCAGTTTCTCCTACAGGAGTGAGACTCTTGAGCCCCACTGGCTTCCTGGCCCAGGGAAATCGTACCTGGAGAACAAGCCCCCAGAGCACTTGGCATTGAGGGCCAGAGGACTTAACTGCAGAACCCCCGTCCCTCAGGACTAGGGAAATAGACTTCACTCTTGAAGGGAGCACCCAAAATCTCAGTGCACCAGGACCCAGGGCAAGAGCAGTAATGAGATGGGAGCCTGAGCCAGACCTACCTGCTGGTCTGCAGATATGCCGTAGGCCAAACAACTAAATCATTAGCCACAGGCTTTTTAAAAATTAAAGAGCCCACCACCACCTCTGGGCTCTTGCATCCCACAGGAGGGCCAAGACCCGATTCCACCCACCAGTGGTCTTGCACTGGCTCTTCCCAATCAGGAAGCCTGCCTGAGCCTTTTTTTCCCCAAGTATCTATTCTTCCCCACACTCCCCTCCCATCGAGGTTAAGAGGGTATTTTACCTCTTACCTCCCATCTAGGTAATTACCTCCCATCTAGGTAATTCCTTAAAGAGGTTGGAGAAATGTGTGTGTTAGTTGCTCAGTCATGTCCGACTCTTTGTGACCCCACAGACTGTTGTTTGCCAGGTTCCTTCATGCAAGGGATTTCCCAGGCAAGAATACTGGAGCTGGTTGCCATTTCCTACTCCAGGGGTATTCGCAACCCAGAGGTTGAACCCCAGGGATAGGCTACCCACTCCAGTATTCCAGCCTGGAGAATTCCATGGACTGTAAAGTCCATGGGGTTGCAAAGAGTTAGACGCCACTGAGCAACTTTCACTTTCACTTCACTCCTGCACTGCTGGCAGGTTGTTTACCATCTGAGCCACCAGGACCTGAGCCTCGAAACTGCCTCATCCACTGGGCTAGGGGCAGGTGAGGAGGGGGACACACACCGGAAACAAGAAACCGTGATCTCTGGATGCAGGCCAGACCCTACCCGGGGACTAGCTGGGCCCGCCTATGGGCCAATGCAACCTTCAGGACGCCCAAGAACCCACACCCACTTGTGTAAGGAAACACCCCCCACTCCTCAACTCATGATCTGAAACAAGCTCTAGGATCCCTGGACCCTGCAGCCAGACCCCAGGAACCAGCTCTGCCTGCCAGTTCAGTTCATTTGCTCAGTCGTGTCTGACTTTTTGCGGCCCTATGGACTGTAGCACATCAGGCTTCCCTGTCCATCACTAACTCCTGGAACTTGCTCAAACTCATGTGCATTGAGTTAGTGATGCCATCCAACCAGAGTCTGGGACTAATCCCAGGACCTGTTTTCATCACCTGAAGCGGTGGGCAATAGCCCCAGAGTCGTCTTAATTTTTTCTTTTTTTTTTTGCCACACCATGCGAGGCTTGCAGGATCTTAGTTCCTGACCAGGGATTGAGCCTATGCTCTTGTCTGTGAAAACCGAGAATTTTAACCGCTGGACCACCAGGGAAGTTTCCCCCAATAACTTTTTTAAAGGCATATTGGTGTATCTAAAATAACACAGATACTTCCTCTTTTCTACTTCATGTCCTAGATCACTGATATATGCTGGCCAACTTAGAAGACATTCTATCTGGAGGCTGCATTTTAGCTTAGGACCTATATGTCAGATGCTGTTGACACAGAAAGTTGAAGACTCATAACCTATAAAGCAGATCCTAGGGGGAAAATCTGAGGAAGTGATAAAAAGTTTTAAGGAAATCCTTGCAATTGTACTGCGTTTATAGTTTTACATTAATTATCCCTGTAAAATACAGAATACCTGACAAATCAGGACAGGTGTTATTGTTCCCATTTTACAGATGAGATTGAGTCACTGGGAAGTTGAGCTGTTTGCTTAACGTCAGCTGTTAGGAAGTGGCAGATTCATGCACACCCAGGTTTTCGTACCACTCTGAATTGTCAGCTTTGCAAAGAGCTGCTACCAAGAGGCTCTGACCTAGTCCTGGGGAAAATTCCAACTGAACATTCATGCTTTTCTAGCCACGTGAAGCTACTTAAATTAATAAAAATTAACTGCCACTAAGCATTCAGCCTTTCAATTGTGTTCAGTTCAGTTCAGTTCAGTTGCTCAGTCATGTCCGACTCTTTGCGACCCCATGAATTGCAGCACGCCAGGCCTCCTTGTTCATTACCATCTCTCGGAGTTCACTCAGACTCATGTCCATCGAGTCCGTGATGCCATCCAGCCTTCTCATCCCCTGTTGTCCCCTTCTCCTCCTGCCTCCAATCCCTCCTAGCATCAGAGTCTTTTCCAATGAGTCAACTCTTTGCAAGAGGTGGCCAAAGTACTGGAGTTTCAGCTTTAGCATCATTCCTTCCAAAGAAATCCCAGGGCTGATCTCNTCTGACACTGTTTCCACTGTTTCCCCATCTATTTCCCATGAAGTGATGGGACCGGACGCCATGATCTTCGTTTTCTGAATGTTGAGTTTTAAGCCAACTTTTTCACTCTCCTCTTTCACTTTCATCAAGAGGCTCCTTAGTTCTTCTTCACTTTCTGCCGTAAGGGTGGTGTCATCTGCATATCTGAGGTTATTGATATTTCTCCCGGCAATCTTGATTCCAGCTTGTGTTTCTTCCAGTCCAGCGTTTCTCATGATGTACTCTGTTATTGTGCTAGCCACATTTTAAGTGCTGTGAAGCCATGTGTAGCTAGAGGCTGCCGATTTGGACAGGACACTTTCATAATCCCTGAAATTTCTACTGGATAGCACTTTTATAAATTCATTTTAATAGGTTTTTACATTCAAATAATAGTCAAGGTGTAAGGCCTCATTTAAACCTCATAAAAACTCATAGAAGAAGACTCTGTTTTATCTCCATTTGCAGATGAAGGAACCAAGGCCAGAGGGATAAAGCAGCCCTCTGGATATCATGTATCTAGTGAGGTGATATAGCAAGGCCTTGAAGGAAGCCAGTCTGGCACCCAGAGTTCAGTTCAATTCAGTCGCTCAGTTGTGTCCAACTCTTTGCAACACCATGGACTGCAGCATGCCAGGCTTCCCTGTCCATCACCACCTCCCAGAGCCTAATCAAACTCATGCCCATCAAGTCAGTGATGCCATCCAACCATCTCATCCTCTGTCATCCCCTTCTCCTCCNTGGACTGCAGCATGCCAGGCTTCCCTGTCCATCACCACCTCCCAGAGCCTAATCAAACTCATGCCCATCAAGTCAGTGATGCCATCCAACCATCTCATCCTCTGTCATCCCCTTCTCCTCCTTCCTGCAATCTTGCCCATCATCATGGTCTTTTCCAATGAATCAGTTCTTTGCATCAGGTGACCAAAGTATTGGAGCTTCAGTTTCAGCATCAGTCCTTCTAGTGTATATTCAGGACTAATTTCCTTTAGGATTGACTGGTTGAATCTCCTTGCTGTACAGGGGACTCTCAAGAGTCTTCTTCAACACCACAGTTCAAAAGCATCAATTCTTCAGCAGTCAGCTTTTTTTATGGTCCAACTCTCACATCCATACATGACTACTACAAAACCCAGAGTTGGTGGGTATATTTAACCCCTGTCAGTCATTCTGAAAGTATGGTCCCCGGATCAGCAGCAACAGCATCACCTGGAAACTTGTTAGAAATGCCGAGTCTCAGGCCCTACCAGATCTACTGAATCAGAAACTCATTGAGGGACCCAGCTCTCTGTGGTTTAACCAGCCCTCTGGCTGACTCTACTGCACGCTTGAGTATGAGAACCACTACACTCTCACGTTGCACTCCCAATTTTTTTCTGGATTCCAGTGCCTCTCTCACCAGTGGACACTGTCCCTACCCCCTTTCCTCTCCCCACTGATAACCACTAGTTTGTTCTGTATATCTGTGAATCTGCTTTTTTGTTATATTCACTATTTTGCTGCATTTTTTAGATTCCATGTATAAGTGATATTATATAGCATTTATTTGTCTTTCTCTGTTTGACTTACTTCACTTAGCATAATATTCCATATTCCTATAAGTGGCCATTTTCCCTTTTTCGTGGCTGAGTAGTATTCCACATCTTCTTTATCCATTCATCTGTTTATGGACACTTAGGTTGCTTCTACATCTTGGCAATTATAAAAATGCTGCTATTAACATTGGGGTGTGTGAATCTTTTTGAATTAACATTTTCTTTTCCTTTTTTTTAGATCTACATCCAGGAGTGGAATTGCTGGGTCAAATGGTAATTCTATTTGTAGTTTTTGTGGGAAACTTTCATACTGTATTCTGCAGTAGCTGCACCAATTTACATCCACCAATGAACTCCCACGTTTTAAGCATCTGTGCCAGGTCATGGCTATTGTTGTCTTTTAAACTTATAATGGTAAGCCGAAAAAAATCTTTTCAGCAGAATAAAGAAGATACTTAATTAACCTGAACTGAATGCTTACTCTGTAGTGGACTCAGAGGTCCTTTTCTCCCTCCAATGGACTTGGAACCATTATCTAACTTGCTGGAGGTCACGCAGCCAGTAAAGGTTAAGGCAGCAATGTGAATCCGGCTCTTGGCGTCAAAGCCCATCCTCCTCTCCATGGACCCTATTTAGAGGATAGTGGAGAAGGAACTCACTGTGTCCCTAAATACAGATGAGTTTTAAAAGTCATTGCTGCTGCAACCTGTTCCACCCTGCTATTCTCCTAGAGGAGACTAACTTTCCCTTCTCCTTTCCAGGTTACATTCTATCCATTTTTTAAATTTAGTCCTACATAAAAATAGCTTTTCACATCAGAAGATATGCATCCTAGAATGTACCAAACTGGAGTTCAGAATTTCTATTCTTGGGAATATCTTGGCAGTTCAGTGGTTAGGACTCCACGCTTTCACTGCCAAGGGCATAGGTTCAATCCCTGGTTAGGGAAATAAGATTCTACTAGCCACACAGCACAGCTGCTGCTGCTGCTGCTGCTGCTGCTGCTAAGTCGCTTCAGTCGTGTTCAGCTCTGTGCGATCCCATAGATGGCAGCCCACTAGCCTCCTCTGTCCCTGGGATTCTCCAGGCAAGAATACTGGAGTGGGTTGCCATTTCCTTCTCCACTGCATGAATGTGAAAAGTGAAAGTGAAGTCACCCAGTCATGTCCGTGTCTTAGTGACCCCATGGACTGTAGCCCACCAGGCTCCTCCGTCCATGGGATTTTCCAGGCAAGAGTACTGGAGTGGG
>SJYV01004121.1:580752-752551 GCA_006410875.1 Neotragus pygmaeus | reverse complement strand
AGATCAGCCCTGGGATTTCTTTGGAAGGAATGACGCTAAAGCTGAGACTCCAGTACTTTGGCCACCTCATGCGAAGAGTTGACTCATTGGAAAAGACTCTGATGCTGGGAGGGATTGGGGGCAGGAGGAGAAGGGGACGACAGAGTATGAGGTGGCTGGATGGCATCACTGACTCGATGGATGTGAATCTGAGTGAACTCCGGGAGTTGGTGATGGACAGGGAGGCCTGGCATGCTGCGATTCATGGGGTCGCAAAGAGTCGGACATGACTGAGCAACTGAACTGAACTGAACATAAGGAATACCAAGTGGCTATTAAAATGATGGGTTTCCCAGGTGGCACTAATAGTAAAGAACCCAGCTGCTAATGCAGGAGGTGTAAGAGATGCGGGTTCAATCCCTGAGTTGGGAAGATCCCTGGGTTGGGAAGATACCTTGGAGAAGGAAATGACAACCCACTCCAGTATTCTTGCCTGGCAAATCCCATGGACAGAGGAGCCTGAAGGGCTACAGTCCATAGGGTCACAAAGAGTTGGACACAACTAAAGCAACTTAGCATGCATGCATACATTAAAATGATAATATAAAACTATTTTTGGCCACAAAGAAATATGTTCATGCTACATTCTTCAGTGCAAAGAGATTATTAGAAACATATGGCATCATGTGTAAAATATGTGCATGGCTATATGTGTATAGAAAAAATTTGGAAGGAGATTTTTTTAAGGGTGTTATTATGCCTTTATTTTTGTTATTTTATGAACTTATTGTAAGAATTAGTTGGATTATTTTTATTACAAGTTGAACTATTATGGATTTTGTATGTATAACCAGAAACAAAAAATGAAGCAGTTCCCATTTTGAAGGGAAAGTTGGTGATCAAAGGGGTCCCTGACCAAGTGGTTAAGGATAATCCTATAGAGTAAGTATTGGGTAAGAAAGGGCTAAAGTCCCTTACTCAAGCTTTATTTTTAATATTCTCATGAAATAAAGTATTTTATTCTAAAATTATTCCCAATTGTTTATATATTGTGTTGATTAGAGGTATATATTTGAGTTCCAAGAACATCTGAAAAATCCATAAAGGAAAAAAGAAATACACCTTAATCAGTTATCATCCCCACAAGTGTATAGTCAGTTAATAGGAACTAACTTTTGAACTGTGGTGTTGGAGAAGACTCTTGAGAGTCCCTTGGACTGCAAGGAGATCTAACCAGTCCATTCTGAAGGAGATCAGCCCTGGGATTTCTTTGGAAGGAATGATGCTAAAGTTGAAACTCCAGTACTTTGGCCACCTCCTGCGAAGAGTTGACTCATTGGAAAAGACTCTGATGCTGGGAGGGATTGAGGGCAGTAGGAGAAGGGGACGACAGAGGATGAGATGGCTGGATGGCATCATGGACTTGATGGATGTGAGTCTGAGTGAACTCCGGGAGTTGGTGATGGACGGGGAGGCCTGGTGTGCTGCAATTCATGGGGTTGCAAAGAGTTGGACACAACTGAGCGACTGAACTGAACTAAACTGAACCCCTATATTTTATTATGTGAATAATATTTTCTATGCCATGAGCCTCATTATAACACTTTCACCTAGTTAATTTATTTGTGATTTCCTTTCTTCTACAATATCCTTTCCACAATCCCCTTGTCAAAAGTCATATGGCAATCCAAGAAATGGTTTAAAAAGTTCTCTCATTTACTGCAACCATAATGAGTCTCCTTGTATTCCACAGAGTCAAATGATCTGATTAAGTTATTCAATATGGAGGTAATAAGATAGCAAAAATATTTTTATGGGTTGGAATGACATATTCCTTCTGCCACTCAGGGGACATGATAGGATATTCTTACTCTACAAAAATGTTTTTACATCATGGTGATATCATGTGGTCCCTACATATAATTACTTCTAAAAATATCCATTTAGAATGTTGGGTTGTTTTTGCCTCTGAAAAAAAGCATAGGGAAACCTAGGGAAAATGCTATTTTCTTGTGACCAAATGACATAGAACTGATAGTTTCCTTTGTATTTGAAAGTGCCTTACATATTTTAAAGTGTGGCAATATAATTATTCCTTTTAGATAGCCTAAGGATTACTAATGTCTCTTATGTTGATTATCTAAACTTGTATTAGATTAGGCTGATTTCCTAGTGATTTTAAGAAAAGTGCCATACAAAATTAAGAAGTCATGTCTCTGTCTTTGAAGAAAATCTCAAAATAAGCTTACCCAACATGGCAATGAGTAAAATAGTGTAACAGGTAGTTAAAAATAGATATAGTTTATGCACCCATCTGCTTCCCCAAAAGTCTACAAAGCAGCAGACAATGAATACACATAAAGGTATATTTGATAAATAAAGATAAAACAAATATAAACAAGAAGGATAATTAACTCAGAAGTCATGAATGAGAGTGTTTAAATAGATGGATTAAAAAATTAATAGGGTTGCTTATTACTGAATGTCTAAGATGTGATGTTTCAAATTTCCTAACCATCAGAGAAAAAAAAAGAGGAAGTGAACTTCCCTTGCAGTCCAGTGGTTGGGACTGCCAGGCTCCAACGCAGGGGGTGCATGTTCAATCTGTGGTTGGGGTCTAAGATCCCACATGCAGGGTGGCACTGTCAAAAGAAAGGAAGATTAAATGTAATCAGTATTTCTCAAATCTTCCCCCTAAAGTTCAAAGAGAATGATTACTAGGGTATGTAAACTGAAATAATCCACCAGAAGTGAAAATTACTTTATGATTTATCATAAGAATTCATGGAAACATTGTATTCTAACATTAATGCACTGAAATTTATTTTAACAAAAAATAATTTTTTATCATTTCTACCTGTGAGTTTAAATTTATTTCCAGAATAAAGTAGCACATTAATCTTATAGCTTAATACCAAATTCCAAAAACATGGTACATTTTCTATTATTCCTGGGAAGTAAGTATATACAGTTTGAAAAGCATATGTTTACAAAACTCTCATTACCTGATTTGTTTTCTAAAATCACACAACAGAATTTTTAAAGTGAAATCTTAAGATGTAAGTATAACATATATACAGGGATATACTTTAGAAGATAGTAGAAAAAATATGTTATATTATAAAGACTGGAACCCAGTCTTGTATGAGCTGAGTCCCTGCCTGAATTAAGGTGATCTCCCAATCTATCGTCTAATCAAAACTAAGAGAAATCCTTTCTGGGGGAAATAATATTATCCAGAATCTCTATAATTTTTCACATTCAGTGCCTGAAATTCAAATGCAAAGAAAAACAAGAGCTTGACTTTAGTCTCCCTTTTCTTGGTTTCTGAATTTCTCTCTTCTCTGAAAATGTAGTTTTCCACCTGAAGCTTGGCACCATATGACTTAGACTCCACCGTATCTGTTGCTTACAATATTCAAAAATAATATCAGTTGCCACCAAGGACAATGAATTTCTGCAAAAGAGAATCTATTGATTAGGGATCCTCTCTGTGAGCTCTTGTTACTCAACTCAGGTCTAGAGTGAGGAGAAACACTACATTCGATTTAAAATGACCAGATATACAGAGAAATGGAACCAACAGGAAAAGCAGACTATAGAAACCGACCCAGAAACGATTCCCTGGAGGTGCAGTAACTACCTTACCCAAGAAGAGAAAACTTCAAAAACCACAAAGAAGAAACATAAGAACAAAGTTGATTTGCCTCTTCCTGAGAAGCCCAAAATTTGGAGGCACCAGTTATCAGGGAAAGCAGAGAGCAACACAGAATTGAAAACAGAGTGATTAGTTGAAAGTCTTTAAAAAGAGAAATTGCATCCAGGTCCTTCATCCAGAAAAGTAATTCTTCTATCTAATAGGAGATCACAGATTTATGATGTGGAGAAATTGGATTAGAATGGCTCCAACTAAGGTTGGAAAGTAGAGTTAAGTGTGAAGATGAAAATACTAATATTAAGGGAATAACTGCTTACTGAATGGTGGGCTCTCCAGGCCCTTATTCAACCTGTTCTGAAAACCCCAGGAATCAGGAGTATGCCTTTTCTGTCTCCCTAAGAATATTCTTCTCAGGAAGATTCTTTTGTAGGTGATGATATTTGGGACCCCCAGAGAAATAGCCAGCTCCCAGCCAAACCACCTTGAAGTCCATAGCCAGCAAGTTCTACCCAAAAGTGATTTTTAGTGCCTTATACATTAGTAGAGAGACAAGAATCACCATATATTGGAAGAAATTCACAAACATAAAACAGAAGAAAAAAGCAAATAGGAAAAACAAAGCAGGGTTGAGGGTGGTACTTGGAAAGAAAGGAGATTATATTAGAAATGGAGAAAAACTGAAAGCTACATATACATATTTAATAACTCAGAAGAACAATTTTTTTAACCTTGAATGCTCTACCAAGTCAAACTAAAAATCAGATATGAGGAAAGGGAATTCTCTGGCAGGTTAGGACATCATGATTTCATTGCTGAGGGCATTGGGTAAACTCTTAGTGGAAACTAAAATCATGCAAGTCACAAGGCAAGGCCAAAAAAAAAGGATAAAATGAAGATGTTTTACATGTGTAGGAATTAAAAATGTTAACTTGCTAAGAAGTTATAAAACTGAGGGTCCTAAGTAATTATATTTAGTTTATGGCTTGTGTTGGATCCTCTCCCTCCTCCAGAGGCAAAAACTGAGATAAGAATGTGAACGCCAGTAGTTTGAGAGGTGGTTCCAGAAAACACCATTAGGGGAATAGGGACGTCTAAGAACACGTCTCAGCATTATTCCAACTAAGAGGTGAAGAAGCAGAGGTAAGTATCGATCAACCCCCAACCTTCACTGGTTGAGAGCTGGTCTTACAGCACCACTGAACCGTGAGCACTTTCAATATACTCCTCACATCCTCAGAGCCAGCTCTGGCAACCAGAAAATGCTCTTGAGAAAAGAATATCAGTTATCTCTTATACCTGTAACTGGCCGATTATGTTGTTTTGAGCTCTTCAAACATTCTCAGTGAAACTAAATCATAAAACTGGAACATTTTAAGAGTTTCCTGAACAAAGGAAAACAGATATGAGTGAAGCCTCCTATATTGTAAAAGCTACAAACTATAGGCTTTAATTTCTTAGATCAGCTTCAGTTATAGAAATATGTCACAATTTTACTTGATATCCAGAGAACTTAAATAACATGCTGAAATTACTTCTCAGAAAGATAAGGAAAAGTTGTTTAGAAACTGTTTAAATTCCTATGACCACAGAAGCACTAAGAACAAAGAGTATTTTTGGAGATTAGCCAGGTAGGGCAAAGGTCTTTAAAATTAAACTATACATGCTCTGATCCTTGTTATTGTAGTTTAAAATTCTAATGAACGTTTGTCATTCTTTTGGCTGCCCACTTTCTGAACCCCTTTCTATATTTGGGGAATTCTTGACCTAATGAGTCTCGATAGGATGAGAAACAGTCTCTCAGTATAAAAATTGAAAGCTCCAGATAATCACTTTTCTAGCTTTCTTTGCAGCCACACATGAACACATGACCAAGCTTCAGCCAATCGGAAGTTTCCATCACAGATTTCAAATACAGATCTAGTGATATACAGAAGCAGGGAGGGCAGACAACCAGCTCTGAATGCAGCAGTAGGTGCAGCGAGATAGTTGCTGGGGGCAGGAGTGATCTATGCCAGCTCTGTTCAATGACATGCGAGAGGATGTCAGCTGAGGCCTCTAGTGACAGTGATGTCCTCACTTGGTCAGATCTTTGGTGTGGTCTGGGGCTTTTTATCTGGCTGCTTGTTCTCCAGCATTCTCATAAATTTTGTAAGCAATCTAATGCAGTTGTGCTTAGCTGCTCAGTTGTGTCTAACTCTTTGCAATACTTTGGACTGTAGCCCGCCAGGCTCCTCACCATGGGATTTTTCAGGCAAGAATACTGGAGCGGGTTGCCATTTCCTCCTTCAGGGGATCCTCCCATCCCAGGGATCCAACACATGTCTCTGCACTGCAGGCAGATTCTTTACCACTGAGCCATCAGGGAAGCCCCAAGCAATCTAATACCTTTCAATAAATCCTAGTGGATACTCAATGAGTCCAAGTTGACTTCAGTTAGTAACAATCAAGGAAGTTTACTGCTTCAAAATTCAGTACCAGAAAGAAGGGTATTGTCAATAGCAAATGTTAAACGAGTTTGAGTCATGGTTTTTTGTTATATGAAGCCCAGGGCATCCCAACTGATCTCCCTGATTTTACTGACTTAATTAGAAGAAACAAAGTGTTCCAATAGCTATCAGTCTGACTCAGGACTTCCATGGTGGTCCAGCGGCTAAGGTTCCATGCTCCCAATGCAAGGGGCCTGGGTTTAATCCCTGGTCCAGGAGCTGTATTCCACATGCCACAACCAAGTTCTCATGCCGCAACTAAAAATCCCAAGGGCCCAAACTAAGACCTAGCAAAGGCAGAGAAATAGTTTTTTTAAAAAGATACCAGTCTGACTCGTAAATGTGATCTTTCATCACATGACTTGTTATAATTGCTTATGTAAAATTATAAATTAACAAACTGAATTTCCTATAATGACCATTTCATGATCTGGGTGAACAAATAATACTTTACATAGCTATGAAAATAGTTCGCCCAGATCATGAAATGGTCATTATAGGAAATTCAGTTTGTTAACCTAACAGTTTGTTAATAAGTGGTACATGAACTCTCTGGCCTTTCATTGGTTAATCCATCACTACACATCCTGGATGGGTTTGCTCATCAAAGAGAATCTTCACTAGCACCTGAATCTTCACTACAGCCCCTGAGAATAAAACTTCTGACAGCAGATCCAAACACTGCACAAAGTTTCGCTTTTACACAATTTGCATACATCTTATTTTGAACCACATCTATTTCTTTGATGCCAGTGATGAACTCATCACATCACCATTCAAATATTCATGGACACTCCATATTGGGGACCCACTACTGAAAACACCTGGACACTCTGGATTCTTTTTCCGCTTTCAGCTCTTTGCTAGATGAGTCCATGGCCTAGGTAAGTCAGGGACAATCTTGACAACTCTTGAGGTGGAACATTTCAAGCATTCATGGGGTACCTCGCTGTTCTTGCCTGACAAAGAACACACACTCCCTTTTTGTGTTGCAGTCCTCTTTCTTTTATATCTTCTGCCCTTAAAATCCATCCACATGTAAATTAGAAAGGCAGACTGGGTGTAAATACTGAGTCCTACCTTGACGTTAGCACTGATCAAAACTTTCTCAGTCTGTCCTGGCAGCTCTAACAGAATACTATAAACTGGGTGGCTTATAAACAACAGGACTTTATTTCTCACAGTTCGGGAAGCTGGGAAGTCCAACATCAAGGTGCTGGCAGATTTATTGTCTACTGAGGGCTTGCCTCCTGGTTCACCCTAGTATCCTCTCAGGGTGGGAGCAAAAAGGGAACTCTCTGTCATCTCTTTTATGAGGGCACTAAACCCATTCATTAGAGATTTCCTTCATGACCTAATCACCTCTCCAAAACCCTACCCCTAAAGACCATCACATTGGGGATTACGTTTCAACATGAATTTTGGGTAGACACAAAATTGTCTATAACAAACCTAGACTATGTGTGGGTATGGCCAATATTGAGTTGGTCTCCATTGAGTCACCTGGGATCTATCATGTTCTTTCCCAGGAGGGCACAAAGGAGAAGGGGAAACTGGGAATGCCGGACACGATGCAGAGTACCAGCCACTACATGGTCACAGCAGCTCTGCAGACCCAACACTGCCAGCTCCCCGGAGCTCCTGGCCTGCTGGCCAGGCCTTTTTGGCCCAGACTGAAGATGGCCCATTTAGTCTAGGACACTCTCTTGCTTCATGGTAATACACATGGCTTTCCAGGTGGCGGGAGTGGTAAAGAGCCTGGGAAGATCCCCTGGAGGAGGGCATGGCAACCCACCCCAGTATTCTTGCCTGGAGGATCCCATGGACGGAGGAGCCTAGCAGGCTACAGTCCATAGGCTCACAAAGAGTCAGACACGACTGAAGTGACTTTAAAAACCTGCCAAGCAGCAAGTAAGAAACAGAGTTTATTCTGGGAGTTTCTTATGGGACAGGTTCCATGCAAGACTGTCCACATTCTGGCTCCACTCCTGGGTTTATTATTTGCAAGCCTCCATCTTTTATTAAAGCCTTCCCCCCACCCTCCGGCTTCAACTGTTTCAGCCTCCTTTAACTAGGCTAGTTCAAGGAAAGATCGTGATCCGGGTTCGGGCTCCAGAACTAATGGTGCAAGAGCGCCTCCCTGTGGTTGAGCGGCAGGAGAGCAAGAAACTTTAGCTCCTGGATCTCCCCAAAGCAAGAGAGAAAAGCAAGGAAATGATCTGTGGTAAGTGTAAGCTTTGGAGTTTGTAGGTGACATTTTCCTTAGACCATCATTTCTTTAGTGCTGAAGGATTACAGACCATGATGTCCGAGGTGCAGAGAATAGCCACTGAAGTTTTTATTTTTTAAATCTTTATTTATTTTATAGAAATAGTCAATTTACATTATATTAGTTTCAGATGTACTACATAGTGATTCAATATTTTTCTAGGTTATACTCTATTCAAAGCTATTAAAATATTGGCTACATTCCCTGTGCTGTACATTACATTCTTGTATCTTTTTTGTTTTATATTTAGTAGTCTGTACCTCTGAATCCTCTATGTCTATCTTGCTCCCCTCCCCCGAGTCCTCTTCCTACTGGTAACTAGTTTGTTCTCTATATCTTTAAGTCTGTTTCTATTTCATTATTTTCATTTGTTTCAATTTTTAGACTCTACATATAAATGATAACATATAGTATTTTTCTTTCTCTGTCTGACTTATTGCAGTAAGCTTAATATCCTCTAGGTCCATCCATGTTGCAAATGGCAAGATTTCACTTTTTTGGCTAAGTAATATTCTGTGTGTGTGTGTGTGTGTGTGTGTGTGTGTGTGTGTGTGTGTACCACATCTTCTTTATTCACCTGTTGGCTAGAAGGTTGCTTCCATATCTTGGCTATTGTAAATAATGTCACTATGGGAGTTCCTTGGTAGTCTAGTGGTTAGGATTTGGCATTGTCACTGCAAAGGCCTGGTTGGGAAACTGATATCTGACAAGCCACATAGTGCAGCCCAAAAAAAAAAAAAAATTTTTTTTTTGTATCTTTTTGAATTAGTGTTTTCATTTTCTTTGGATATATACCCAGGAGTGGAATTGCTGGATCATATACTAGTTCTATTTTTAGTCACTGAAAATTTTAAAGCCCTGAATATAATTTAGTAGGAACACCATCAAAGGAAATCAGTTTTTGTTCTGTTGCTAAAGCTATTGGATATATGCTAAAGTGATTCTTTTTTTTTTTTTTTGGTCTGAGTGTATGACAAGAAAATAAAGTTTAATCAATATGCAAATTAAATGGTCTCCACTGGCATTATTAATCTAGAAAGAAATAATTGCATAGGGTTACTAGTAAGAGGAAGGACATTTAGTCTATACTTTCAAATGGGATAATCATTCTAAAGAGCTGTTCACTGGCAAAATTTCTCCCCAAGTTAGTATAGATTATATGCTATTTCATAAAAGATAGCAATCATGATGTGTTTTTTTTTTTTTTTCAGTATTTGCTTTTAGAGAAAAATCCTAAAACTTGTAGGGACTTCTGATGTCAGAAAATTATGAAATGTAAGAGTATATTTAGCAATCAGGGTGACTTAGCTCATGGTAATTGGCATATGTATAATTATAATTTGCATTCCAGGTATTTAAACTGAGGTATCCTTGATCAGGTTGAACATACTGTGAATAGAAGATTTCTTTTTCCAAGAAATAAGGTGCAGACAGTCTTTGGAGAACGGCCTCACTGAACTGGTAAGTTAGCTTCCTCCGGATTTTGATGATTTCCCCAGTTCTTCCGTAATTCCTCAGTGCTCTGGCCATTTTCTGATAAGTCATGGTCTTCCGGTTGCCTTTTCTTTTTCCCCAGAGTTGGGCAAGTTTTTCTTTGTTTTTTGATACAAACTGAAAGATGCCTTTGGTTTGATCTATCCACTGAATACAAGATGCCATCTCTGGATTACATAGGGATTCATGAAGGTATTCAAACAGTCGGAGCTTCTTCCTGCCTAAAACAGAGGAAAACAACGTCATACTTCACCATGGCTCTACACAAAGCACCTTCTCAGGAAGGATTTGTTGAGTGAATACAGAATTGAAAGTTCCATTGGGACTGGTTTTCCTCCTATTCACCCTCTTAGAACGTATTTATGGTATCATTTTATGGGACTTGGCCTAATGCAGTTCCAAATGAAACTTTCTTTGTTGGGGAAGTTGTCCAAAATTTTGTAGTCCTTCATTGGAAAAGGGAAGCATGGAGCCTCTTTACCCTAGTCTCTCATCTGTCATGTGGTCTTTCTGTACAGTTAAATCCTGACTTCTAGTTTTATGTTAAACTGTCTACAGAACAAGACTGAGCAAAATGTACTACAAAGTTCAGTGGTCCTAAAGAGAAGTTTCAGGACTTCCTCTGTGGTCTGGTGGTTAAGAATCTGGCTTTCAAAGCAGGGGATGTGAGTTCGATCCCTGGTCATGGAACTAAGATCCCACATGCCACAGAGCAACTAACACCCAACACAGACAAATAGTTGTTTTGTTTAAAGGAGAAGTCTCAAAAGACATTTCCAAAAAGCAACTCATTTGAAGCAGCTTTATTCAAGTAAGTTAAGTCAAATATGGTAAAGAAGGTGAATGCATTTTGTAAAATATAAAACGGTGTGCAAATACAAGTGAAATCAGTAATAGACTTATGTAAAAATGCTAACTCTGGTTCTGCATAATTACATGAAAAAAAATAGAAAAAAGGCAAAGTTGAAATGCCAAAATACCTTCATGACCTTCTGACATTATTAATGAGAAATGACAGCGAGCATTGTGATGTTTTTCATTGCTGTGAAATAAAATGATACTGCCAGAGCTTTTACTCTCTTTAGGAACACAGCGCTTTATATTTCAGAGTAACTAGAAAGGAAACATTGGGAAGATTTGCTGTGATTTTTGCTTGTTTGGTCGATTGGAGAACAAAGGTGACAGCTCGTTTTATGACTTCTGAATTGGCCTATAAACATCATGGTCCACCAGATCTGTCAGTAGCTAAAAGTTCCACAGTCAAATTCCATTTTCCCCTTGAGAAAGTAGAACAGTGGATTCCCAAACTGCTTTAAACAGTCTCTGGGGTGTAAGACTCATACATCGGTCATTATTCATCCAAAAGCCTCAAAGATTATCTTTTGTGTTATATTATCTTGAGTTTATGAATTGAGAAATGAAAGGGACTTACCAAACTACACATTATGAATTAAAGTCACAGACTTAAACAAGCTCTCTGGCTCTCATCCAATGGTCAAATCAATTATAATGGATCCTCATCTTTTAAAGTTTGTTTTCAATTTTGAAAAAAAAAGATGTTTAAACTTTTATGTTTTCAAAATAAAGGTATATGATAAAAAAAAATTCAAACAGAAGCACAAGCTGAAAGTAAAAACTCCAATCTAGTCTGCATATCTTTAGAAAATAATTTATTTTTTGCATATATAATCATATGCATATTGGAGAAGGGCATGGCAACACACTCCAGAATTCTTGCCTGAAAACTCCCACGGACAGAGGAACCTGCTAGGCTACAGTCTGTGGGGTTGCAAAGAGGCAGACACAGCCAAGCCACTAATATTTTATCCTTTAAAAGTGAAAACTGGTATAGTATTTTGTACTTTTTCCAGTGTCTAATATATCTTAAATAGATCATTGAACCATATAGAGACTAGCTATAGATAAAGAAAATACTAAAGTGTTGACAACAGTTACTTCTGGGGGATAGCATGGGAAGAACATTTTTTCACTCATTCTTCACATACTTCTGAATCATCTGAAATTTTCATGAGCATTATTACTCTTGAATTATGGAATTACAAAGGATTAAAACCCAAACCAAAATGGTATTCAGAGCTCATTCTGCTTTAATACTTAAAGTATGCCCTTTTGCATTTTAATAATTATATATGTTCTATTTGAGTGAGTGTGTGTTAGCTGCTTAGTCGTGTCTGACTCTTTGCAACCCCTTAGACTGCAGCCCCACCCGGCTCCTCTGTCCATGGGATTCTCCACTGGACACTGGAGTGGGTTGCCATTTCCTTCTCCAAAACGAACTATAGAAAGAAAGTGAAGTCGCTCAGTCTCCCAATAATGAATTCTTGAAGTATTTTGAAATTTCATTGTTTCAAATGTATCATGACTTCAGGTGGATGACAACTCTAAAAACAGAAAATAGTAAATTATATTTTCCCTAATTGCAAAGATCCACAGCCCAAAACATCAGTGAAAAGATATAGGCATCATACTCTGGACTTAGTTGATTTGTTAAAAAAAAAAAAAGTTTAGGTGACAGAGGTAGAAGCATTATTGTCCTAATATTAAATTACAGCCATTATTCAATATTCAGTAGTGATGTTCAGTAGATTTACTTTACTTCTGTGATATTATACATTATTCCTTTCTGGATTAGAGTATTACTGCATAGTTAGATTTTATAATTCTAGGATATAGTATACTGTGTTATAGGAACAAAACTAGTTATCTCAAAAAATATTCATCTAAAATAATTCTAAGTATGAACATGTAAAAGAATAAAATGGCAACCCACTCCAGTATTCTTGCCTGGAGAATCCCATGGATGGAGGAGCCTGGCAGGCTACTGTCCACGGGGTCGCAAAGAGTCAGACACGACTGAGCGATTTCACTTTTAGAACATTTTCTCACAGATTTATAAAAATAAACTCAAAATGGATTAAAGACTTAAATGTAAGACCAGAAACCATTAAACCCCTAGAAGAAAGCATAGGAAGAATGCTCCTTGACAAAAAATGTAGCAATATTTTTTTAATCTATCTCCTAAGGCAAAGAAAACAAGAACAAAAATAAACAAATGAGACCTAATTAAACTCAAACGCTTTTGCACAGCAAAGGAAATCATCAACAAAACAAAACAAAAAAATCTACTGAATGGGAGAAAATATTTGCAAATGATATGAATACATGGTTAATACCCAAAATATGTAAATAGCTCAAGCAAGTTCATATCAAAAAATAAACAGTCCCATTAAGAAAATGGGCAGAAGACCTGAAGAGACATTTTCCCAAAGACATTCAAATGGCCCCAGCAGGAACATAAAAATCTTCTTATACTCAACATTGATACTGATTAGAGAAATGCAAATCAGAATCACAACGAAAATCATCTCACCCTATCAGAATGGCTATCAACAAAAAGATAAATGGGTGGTTTCGAGGCTAAGACTCTATGACTGACATAGAGGCTAAGACCCCGCGCTCCCAATGCAGGGGGCCCAGGTGTGATCCCTGGTCAGGGAACTAGACCCCACATGCTGCAGCTAGGACCTGGCACAGCCAAATAAGTAAACAATAATTTTTAAAAAGACCACAAATAACAAGTGTTGGTAAGAATATAGAGAAAAAAGAGCACTTAGGCACTGTTGGTGGGAATGCAAATTGGTAGAGCCGTGTGAAAAGCAGTGTGGAGATTTTTCAAAAAGCTTAAAAAAGAACTACCAATGATTTTCCTGCCAGTCAAGCAGTGAAGACTCTGTGCTTCCAATGCAGGGGACTCAGGTTCCATCCCTTATTGGGGAACTAAGATCCCACATGCCATATGGAGTGGCAAAAAGGAAAAAAAAAGAACCACCATATGACCCAGCAATCCCACTCCTGGGTGTATATCCAAAGAAAATGAAAACACTAATTTGAAGATACATGCATCCCAATGTTCATAGCAGCATTATTAATAATAGCCAAATATGGATATAACCTAAGTGTGAATAAACAGATGAATGGATAAAGAAGATGTATATACACATACATCTGAATATAACTCATCCATAAAAATATAAAATAAAATTTTGCCATTTGCAACAATTAGATGGACCTAGAGAGTATTATGATAAAATGAAAAGTTAGACAGAGAAAGACAAATACTGTATGCTATTACTTATATGTGGAATCTAAAAAAATTTCTAAAGTTTAAAAATTAACAAATACAGCAAAACAGAAACAGACTCAAAAATATAGCGAATAAACTAGTGGTTACCAGTGGGGAGAGGGAAGGAGGGAAGAGCAAGATTAGGATAGAGAATCAAGAGGTGCAAACTACTATGTACAAAATAAGTTACAAGGATATATTATGTAGCATGAGGAATACAGCCAATGTTTTATAATAATTTTAAATGGAATATAATCTATAAAAATTTTGAATCAGTATGTTGCAAACCTGACACTAATATAATATTGTAAATCTACTACACCTCAATAAAAAATATAAATTTGAAAAACAAAATAATTTTAGCTATGATATCATTTTTTAAATTGCAGTATAAAGTTGTGATGCATCTTACATGTCTTTGTATTTAGTAGGTGTATACTATCACAAACAACATTGCAAGGAACATCCTAATACATATTTACATACACATATACACAGAAGAACTGTACAAAAAAGATCTTCACGACCCAGATAATCATGATGATGTGGTCACTAATCTNTTTATTTATTATTTATTTGGCTGCACTGGGCCTTAGTTGCAGCATGTGGGATCTAGGTCCCTGACCAGGGATCACCAGGGAAGTCCTCCAAATTTCTTAAATGTCAAAATAGCTAAATATGTATTGCTGAATCACTTTGCTTTACACTTGAAACTAACACACTGTAAAGTAAATATACTTCAATTAGAAAAAGAGATTAAAAAAATAAAATAGCTAAACAGTTAACCACGCAAACCACTTAACATATGAGAATACAGAAATAATTTGAGTATATTTAAGTATGTCAAGCATTTAAAAATTCCTGTAAGTATTAAAAAGTTCTGGAAATGAAAACCTTTTTAACCTTAGCCAGGCTGTCCATTTATAACAGTGATTTTGTTTTTTAACTTTTTGGCATTGTATAGACTTCTGAAAATCTGGTGAAAGACATGCTTTTTCTCTCATAAAATGTGAATTTACCTTACAAATAAACTGTACTCTATGAAATCCACCTGTGGACTTTCTAAAAATCCTACATTAAGAATCCTGGTCTATAATTTTACATTTACTTTCTTATCTCTGTAAGTAAGTTTTGTTTTAAATAGTTATTCTAATCCACATTAAATGTTTTAAAAACTTTCTGTTCTATGCACTACAAAAACCAAACAAATCCACATAAGAAAGAGCGGGTCGTGGATCTACATTGCTTACTATTTCATTTAGCACACCAAACCACACTGTTTATACAAGTTTTTAGAATTTATCCTCCAAACACAATAAGCTTTCTCTTTAATATTTAACTTTGCATAAGATGATACAATCTAATACTATCCTAAACATATCCATAACATATCAATATAATATGTCAAACATCAAAATTCTGTTCTGCTCTTTGAAATCACTATGTCATGTAAAAGAGCTCAGTCATAAGAATTCGCCTGCCAATGCAGGAGACCCAGTTTCAATCCCTGGGTTGGTCGAGAAGATCCTCTGGAAAGGAGCATGGCAACACACTTCAGCACTATTGCCTGGAGAATTCCATGGACTGAGAAGCCTGGTGGGCTATAGTCCATGGGGTTGCAAGGAGTAGGACACGACTGAGCAGCTAACATGAGAAGAAAAACCATTTAAGAAAGGTAACTATGGGAGGTGATCAATGTGTTAACTAATCTTATGGTGGCAATCCTTTCCCAATTTATACGTGTGTCAAATCATCATATTGTACACCTTACACAGTGTTATACATCAATTATATCTCCAAAAGATTGGAAAAAAATACAGCTTCTCAATGTGGAAGATGTTGAAAAATTTAGCAAAAACAACAAAAAAGGAAAATCCATAAATAATCTGAACTATGATTTCTAATGGATATTACCAGTACAGGTATATTTTAAAGGCCATATCAATAACTTTCAATTAATTATGACTCCAAAGGAAATACCTACCTAGGTGAGTGCTGTACTTCGAATTAAATACTTATATGAAACTACTCCCTTTGACTAAAATATCCCCCCAAACAATCATGACTCTTTAAAACAGCAAACCCAAATGGAAGAAAAATAGCTTGCAAACATTATCGATCACTTCAGTCGATTAATATGTCCAGTACCAGAATAGGCAGTCAATGAAAAACACTCATCAAGTCAAAAAAAGAAAATTAATAATTATTATAAGGAGTTTTGAAAAGCATAAATGAAACCACTTACCAGGAAGAGACTTCAGCCCTTTACCAAGTTCTTTCATTAATATCAGAATCGTTAGGACAGAATTGTCAGGAGCTCACTGTCAGAGTTGCGTTAAGTAGCTGTTTTTAAGGAAGTGCTACAAAAGGGGATTTTTTTTAAAAGATACAGTGCCTTCATTATTTCTCTTTCATGATATGGCCAGTAGACACCAGGGGCTATTATTTTGAAGTGGCACAGAATATTTGTATACTATGGGCCAAAACCATTAGAACAAACCCCATGAACCCCGACCCCACTCGGCATAAGTTGTGGCCCGCGGGCCCACACAACCCAACTGGGCACCTCTGATCTGTACAACCCTTGTTCATATTTCTTTTTTTTAAACAATTATTCTTATATTTCTTCCCTGCTTCTGGAGCCTGTGTTGCTTTTCTTGCCTGAACTATTAACAGCCTTCACTCTGGTCTTTCCTTTCAAATCATTTTCTTGATAAAGTCATTCAATGACCGCTCCCCCGCCCTACACATACACACCTCCTCAACTTAGAGATCTTAAAGGCATAGGCCCTGGCCCTGGCACTCAGGCTCCTAATTCCACCTTCTTTACCACCACTCCTTTGCTGCTGCTGCTGCTGCTAAGTCGCTTCAGTCATGTCCGACTCTGTGCGACCCCACAGATGGCAGNATTCCAAAACAGAAGCTTGTGGACATGTTTGAGGCTGGTGCACTGAGAGAGCACATCCAGCTCTCTTGTTTAGCTTGAAGGTTTATTTGGGTTGGTTTTGATGGATCTGATGGAAATTACGGGGGACTCCATCCACCTGTAATGCTTCCTTCCCAGCCCACCCCCTCCCCATTTACCCATTTTATCTTACCTGTCCATCAGAGGCCAATCCAACGTTTACAAGTGCTCCACGTGGAAACAACTTTCCCCTCTGTAGCACAGATCTGCAACACTCTCAAGTAACTGTAACCTTCTGTCGTTTTAATAGATGTCACAGTTAGCCAGGGGGAAAACCACCTAAGAATTTTTTGTAAACCTTGTGGGTGGGGAAGAGAGATTTTTCTGTTTTGCATAATTGGAATCTGAGCTCACCTTTGATATGGGACTATTGTTCTAGACCAATTACATTTCTTTGCCTAGTTTTATTATGCAAATATAAATATACATCCCCTCTTGTGAAATGTAGATGTTATAAGTAACAACTGTATAAAACCAAATTGCTAATGCTGATGAGTTTTTAATCTGTACCATCGCCAGTCTACGCCCTTTTCGCGCCTTTTGATTTTCTTTGGTTCATTTAGTCAACAAATACATATCAATGAGCTTTTTCCTCTGATGGATACTGTCCCTGAGTCCAGGGATCACAACCCTCAACAAGTTCTGATGAGGAAAAATGAATATTTTAAAAAGCAAACTAGAAAAATGTTATTAATGATGAGTACTAAGAAAACAATAAGAGAAAGGTCATAGTAAATGTATACGGTCATGGTGAACAGTCAAAAAAATTCTAAGGGAATGTGTGTGAGGTGAAATCCAAGGATAAGAAAGAGTGAGCAAAAGAAAAGCAGAAAAGCTGCGAAGCACCTCTCATCAGAAGAAACAGCAGATGCCAGGAATCTCAAGTGGAAATGAGTTTGGTTTATTTGAGGCACGAAAAAGAAAGGCAGTGGGGCTGGGCTAAAATGAGTCTGGGGGCCAAGAGGCAAAGGTAGCAAGAAAGGAGGATGGGTCTGGATCAAATACACACAAGTCCCCCCACCCCCGCCCAAAATATGAGTAATATAAAAATGTTCAAAAGAATCTAAAAATCACATGTGATAGTAGTTACTACTCTGCTCCATTTCACAGATGAAGTCTCTAAACCAAGGCTCAAACACATTTTATGATTTTTTTTCCCCCTAAAGTCCAATTGCTAGTGAGAGATGGGCTATTCTGGGTCCAGATTTGGGCCCAAATGACTTCATGCAGATACTCTCAACTGTATAGGTTCCATTGGATCAGGGTTCTCAGTATTCATGGCAGTCTCCATAGCACCCCGAAGAATCTCATAGCAGCACAGGCTTGGTATGTATTTGAAATAAAGGGAAAAAAGAACAAGCCAATATTCTAAGCCCACATTTTCCCCAACAGGTGTCTCCAAAGTTTTATTTTGCAAGATGTAAATAAATGGACCCTGAAGAAGAGTTGAGTGAAACCAGTGAGCACATGATGTTTGGGGGGCATGATTCTATATTATAGATGAAAAGTAGAAATGCAGTTTTGAGTCTTTTGTAAAGTATGAAAATGCTTCCAGCAACTTAAAAAAAAATACACTCTTTTAGCATTCTAGGGGTTAAGGCTCCTATTCCTTGAGAACCTAAGGAAAGTTAGGATCAGCTATTTCTTCAGGACAATGTCATCAGCACATTTTCAGGCAAGTTCTCCTAGTCAGGCCAACAGAACCCAGCTTAGGAACTCCTACTGTATTCTATTTTCAAAGCGTTCTTATCAAAGTATTGCTTCCTTAGATATTTGTAACCAGTGTACGCATAGAGCACCTTTTTAAAGGTGATCATCAGTGTTTCCCTTCTCTCTAGGACTGAGCTGAATAACAAGAGCTCTACAGAGAGGATCCCTAATCAACAGATTCTCTTTTGCAAAAATTCATTGTCCTTGGTGGCAACTGATATTATTTTAGAAAATTGTAAGTAACAGATGTGGTAGAGTCTAAATCATATGGTGCCAAATTTCAGGTGGAAAACTGCATTTTCTGAGAAGAGAGACTTTCAGAACCCAAGAAAAGAAAGACTAAGTTCAAGTTCTTTCTTTGTAATTGCTATTTAAATAGATTCTTCAGGGGAGTTAAGAACTAGGTCTTAATCTTGATAAGATCTCTGAAAACCTAATAAGCGAGTAATATTGCTAGACCAGGAAGAAGCTGCTAGAGAATTTGTTACATCTGAGTAGCATTCATAGAACCATAGATTACGAGATACATAGCTAACTCACCCTCATTTCACCCTCCTGCACTGGATTATTCTTTGAAATGTATTGAGACTTGTTTTGTCCTAGGCATAGGGCCTATCTTGATGAGTGCTCCACTTGCACTTGAAAGAATGTGTGTTTTACAGTTATTATATGTGGCACTGGATAAATGTCAATTAGATCAAGTTGGTTCATAATGTTATTCAAATCTTCCATATCCTTACTGATTTTTTTTCTTTGCATTTTCTGTCAGTTACAAAGACTACAGAGATTACAAAGAGGACTGTCAAGCTATAATTGTGGATTTGTATATTTCTCCCTTTAATTCTGTCAGTTGTGGCTTTCATGTGTTTTGAAGCTCTATCATTGAGGCAAACTCTTTTAGAATTGTTATGTTCTAAGTTATGCTCTAATGAGTTCAGCCTTTTATTATTGTAAAATTTCTTTCTTTCTTGTAATCCTTTCTGGTAATCCTTGAAGTCTACTTTGATATGAACCACACTAATTTTCATATTCTTTTTCCTTTCAACATGTCCAATTTGTTTGTGTCTTTGTATTTAAAGTATGTCTCTTTAAAGTTGCATATAGATGGACATTAATTTTTTACCTAGTTTGATGACCTCTGCCTTTTTAGTGCTTAGTTTAATTTAGTAATTACTGCCATAGTTAGATTTAAGCCTACCATCTTGCCATTTGTTTTCTATTTATTTTTTGTTTCTTTGTTCTTCCTTTCCTCCTTTCTTTTGGATGAGATAAGTATTTTACTATTTCATTATATTTCCCCCATTAGCTTTTTATTATGTCATGGTATAATAACGGCATGATATACTTCTGTACTTTGTCTTTAGTGGTTGCTCCAGGAGTTACAATATGAATTCTTAATTTATCGAGTCTACCTGCAGTTACTATTACATTGCTTCATGCATAATATAAGAAACTTATCACAATGTAGTTCTGTTTATATCCCCTCTCATCTTTTGTGCTACTCTGTCATATATTTACTTCTACATAGGCTATCATAATATATTATTTAATCCTCGCAATAATGCCCTAGGAAACTGTTACTATCCCTGAATTTCAACTGTGGCTCCATACATACCACCTATCTGTGTAAACTTGGACAAGTTATTTAAACTCCCAGTTTCCTCTACAAAGTGTAGATAATGATTTTACTTACCACATAGACTGTGAAAATCTAAGTGAATTCATGTCACATACTTTGAACAGTCCAAACATCTAATATATGTTGAACAAGTGTTAGGTCCTACTTTGTAATTATACCAGTATTATATATAAAGTAACAAAGGGACAAGGGAGTGAAATGACTTACTTAAGGTCAGTGAGTGATAGCAGTGAAGATTTTCAAACCAGTTCTACCTGACTCCAGCCAAAGGCTTTTAACCATTCAATCCGACTTTGTTTCTTTATCTATGGAATAAGACTGAGAATGAGCATAAGAACAAGAATTCGATAATGGCCTTATGTCAAAGGGCTCTTGAGAGGTTTTACTGAGATAGCGCAGAAGAGTAGTAAACACTGGTGGTAGCTATTAATCACCAAAACTCCTCCTATTTTACCGTACCTGAGACCTTCACCACACCTGTCCATGGGATTCTCCAGGCAAGAATACTGGAGTGGGTTGCCACGCCCCCCTCCAGGGAATCTTTCCTACTCAGGGATCGAATCCCCATCTCTTACTTCCAACCTGCATTGGCAAGAAGGTTCTTTACCACTACACCTCTTGGGAAGCCCATAAGCTCTAATAAAAAATTTTTTTAATAAAAGAAGCAAAGGCAAAAAAAAGCATTCCATAGGCTCTAGTATTTATTGTAATTACCGTAATAGCTCCCACAAGTATTCATACCAATGGAGGAAACTCCCCTGACACAGGATTGGTTAAAAACAAAAAAACGACGCAGCTGGGGACTCTTGACCCCTTCTCAATGTCTCTGCTGAGAGCTTTGTACTTTCCTTCTCTTTAATAATTCTAATTCGCTTCCTAATACAAAAGACAGGGAAAAACAAACAAACAAACAAACAAATCACGCAGCCATATAGGGAGATAACAGCCTGACTCTCCCGGTTTCCATGGAGGCACTGACTGAAGGGGTTGGGTTTGTTAGTCCTGTGTTCAGAGCCAGGACAGAGCCTGTGAGAAAGCCTTCTCTAGTCTTCTGACAGCTGAGTTCTGAAAACCTACTGTGTATTCTAGGCAGGGAGAGGTGAGCTCCTCCAACGGGTTACACTGTGAAATTCTTATACATCTTTATCTGAAACCTTAAGAGCATATATGCCTCTCCACTTCAGCTCTTCCAGCCTAGAAACTGCTAAACCTAAACCATTCACTGGCTTAGGAAAGGGAAAAGGAATGACTCCTCCCTAGTACTGCCATCATGCCAATTTTCACTTTCTAGTTCACTAAGAAGACAGGCTTGCAATTGATTCGGCTTCATCTCCAGACCCTCTTGGCTAGGAATTTTTTTTTTTTCCCTAGCTATTTGTGAGTGGTAATTCCCTATATTTTAGCAGAATCAAACAGCAGAGCAATGATATCTCTCACTATGGAGAAACAGGGATCCCATTCCCACAGAAGTGAACTGAGTAGGAACTGATAAGTAAAGTGGGATGAAGTGGGGAGGAAGTTCTCTGAGCTCAGAATAGTTTGGGAAACTGACAGATTAAAGGGATCCCAAGTTACAGCTGTGTGCCTATCGCAGCTTAGATTTTCTAGCTTCAGGTGCTTTTCATCATAAAATTTATAGTTTCTTTGTATTTAACTTTTATCAGAATACTGCAATTAGCAAAAAATATACTCATTTTTGACCTTCCCAGGTGGCGCTAGTGGTAAAGAATCTGCCTGCCAATGTAGGAGACAAGAGACCAGTTCAATTCCTGGGTTGGGAAGATCCCCTGGAGGAGGAAATGGCAACTTATTCCAGTATGCTTGCCTGGAGAATCCCATGGACAGAGGAGCCTCATGGGTACAGTCCGTAGAGTCGCAAAGAGTCAAACATGATTGGAGTGACTTAGCTTGCATGCATAGGCATTAAAAAAAAAAAAATCTATAGAATGCCTTTGGTATGGTTGGAAGAGAGAGAAAGCTTTGAAATATCTTCTTAAAGGGGTTCTCAGTATTGTTTTGCTCCAGTTTGTTTTTTTTTACAACTTTCATATAATCTTCATTATAACCACCATGATCAAATAACATTATACCTTCATAAAATTTTGTCATTTTCAGCATTATCTCTGCTATAATACTTTGCTAACTCCAGTGGGTAGGGTGTGGATGGGAAACAATTCTTACATGTTTTTGTTTTCCCAAAACACATGGTAAAATACTGTAATCCAACACAGGACTTCAGTGGAAGTGGGATGGGTGAGTGACTGCATTGTATCATTTAACTCACAATAACCTGTAAGGCTGGCAGGGTGTTATTTTCCTTTTGCTGGTGAGGAGTTCTACACCTAGGGAGATCAGAGATCATTCAGTGAGTGAGTGTTAAGTGAGTATTGAGATCTCAGTTTTTCAGATAATGTCTCTGGAAGATATTGGTAGATACCAATGGACTTTTAACTTTGTATTTTCTTGGGAAGCTAATATACACAAATGTAAACAGTTTTAACATATAAAACTAGGTTTATTTATACTAAGAAAAAATGTTTTTAAAAAACATACAAAAAAACATTACACAGCTGCTTTTCTACATTAAAGTTTTATGGTTGGGGTTTATGAAAAATCTATTTGAAAAGAAAGGAAGAAAAAAGAGCGTGTGTTATCAAAATATCATGAGTTTCTAAAAGGAGATCAGTCCTGGGTGTTCATTGGTAGGACTGATTTTGAAGCTGAAACTCCAATGCTTTGGCCACCTGATGCGAAGAGCTGATTCATTTGAAGAGACTCTGATGCTGGGAAAGATTGAGAGCAGGAGGAGAAGGGGATGACAGAGGATGAGATGGTTGGATGGCATCACTGACTCAATGGACATGGGTTTGGGTGGGCTCCAGGAGTTGGTGATGGACAGGGAGGCCTGGTGTGCTGCGATTCATGGGGTCGCAAAGAGTCGGACACAACTGAGCGACTGAACTGAACTGAATGCCCAGATTGGATATAGCTGAGGTCACTTTTAAGTGTCAATTGGTATACATTGCAATGTATACAAAATTAGACAGCTGCCAATACGACCAGCAGGGCTTCCCTGGTGGCTCAGTTGGTAAGCTGGAAATGAAAGAGACCCAGGTTCTATCCCTTAGTTGGGAAGAGCCTTTGGAGAAAGAAAGGGCAACCCACTCCAGTATTCTTGCCTGGGGAATTCCATGGACAGAGGAACCTGGCCAGCTACAGCCCATGGAGTCACAAGAATTGGACTGAGTTACTAAACCACCACCATCAATAAGACTATCAGGAACTGTGATGCTGCTTCCACCTGATAATGCAGGGACAAGTGGGAGCTGCCATGTGGGCAATCAGTTTCCGTGGCCAAGTGCTGCAAGAGTTTCAGTTTGGAACCAGATCCATCAACTTTGACAAAAGGTTTTATTCTGTTTTTAATGCTGTAGCTGAGATTAACAAAAATTAAGAAGTCTGATTTGTTGTTGTTTTGCTAAGTCCTGTCTGACTCTTTTGCGATTCCATGGATTGTCACCTGCCAGGCTTTTCTGTCCATGGGATTTCCTAGGCAAGATTACTGGAGTCAGTTGTCATTTCCTTCTCTAAGAGATCATCCCAACCCAGGTCCTGAACCTGTCTCTGGTGTCTCCTACATTGACAAATGGATTCTTAACCACTGAGTGACTAGGGAAGCCCAACAAGTCTAATAATACCAACTAAATGAAGAAGATGTGAATCAATGGGAATTCTTCCCATTACTAGTAGGAGTCTAAACTGGGACAACCATTTAGGAAAATGGGTATTTACTAGTAAAGCTTAGGAGTATGCACAAGTGATACTTTTGTACATGAAAGCCAGGATATATGTGAAAGATGTTAGCAGCTGTGTTTGTAATAGAAAAGCTCTGCACAACTCATCTCTCTCAATCTCTCTCTCTCTTTCTATATATATATATCATCATATATGATCTATATATACACAAACATAAGGATTGATAAATTATACATAGATGCTTACATACAGCCCAGATGGCAAAGTGGTAAAAGAATCTGCCTGCTGATACAGGAGACGCAAGAGAAGCAAGTTTGATCCCTGGGTCCAGAAGATCCTCTGGAGAAAGAAATGGCAACCCACTCCAGTGTTCTTGCCCAGAAAATCTCATGGACAGAGGAACCTGGCAGGGTACAGTCCATGGGGTCGCAATAAGATGGACATGACTGAGCACAAGCACAGTACATGCATTTACATGTACTGATAAGAGAAATGATCAACTGAGGTATGTTCACATAATGGAATAGTATACAAAAGTAAAAATGAATAGACTATAGCTAAATGAAATAACATGGAAGAATCTTGAGTATATAAAGTTCAGTGAAAGAAGTAAAACCCAGAAATTTACCAGGTTCAAAAATAAACAACTAAACAATATATATTTACTCAGGTTTTCTTTTTTTCTTTACAAAAAGGTTATCTAACAAAGCAAGTTAAATTCCAAGACAGAAAATTCTAAGGAGATTATTTTCCTTTGGAACACAAACTCACTCATCAGTCAGTATTATAAATTTACCTTTTTTTTTTTCCCTTATCACTTGTGGGATCTTAGTTCCCTAACCAGTGGTAGAATCCAGGCCCATGGCACCGGGAGCACAGAATGTTAGCCACTGGACCACCATGGAAGTCACAAATTACACTTTTAATTCTGTTAAAATTACAGCATGATTTAAATATAATCTACACATTTATATCATGAAATAAATATGATAGTAATAAAGATTTACAAAGCATAGAAAATAGGTTTTGTCCCCCTCATCTCAGCCTTCGATCAATTCCTAGTGTTAATTCTTATTTGAAGCCTTTTACTCAAATGGGAATAATTTTGCCATCAGTTCAGTTCAGTCCCTCAGTCATGTCTGACTCTTTGCGACCCCATGGACTGCAGCACGCCAGGCCTCCCTGTCCATCACCAACTCCTGGAGCTTACTCTAACTCGTGTCCATCAAGTCGGTGATGCCATCCAACCATCTCATCCTCTGTCGTCCCTTTCTCCTCCTGCCTTCAATTTTTCCCAGCATCAGGGTCTTTTCAAGTGAGTCAGTTCTTCGCATCAGGTCCAAAGTATTGGAGTTTCAGCTTCAACATCAGTCCTTCCAACGAATATTCAGGACTGATTTTCTTTAGGATGGACTGGTTGGATCTCCTTGCTGCCCAAGGGACTCTCAAGAATCTTCTCCAACAACACCACAGTTCAAAAGCATCAATTCTTTGGCACTCAGCTTTCTTTATAGTCCAACTCTCACATCCATACATGACCACTGGAAAAACCATAGCCTTGACTAGACAGACGGTTGTTGGCAAGTAATGTCTCTGCTTTTTAATATGCTGTCTAGGTTGATCACAACTTTTCTTCCAAGAAGTAAATGTCTTTTAATTTCAAGGCCTGAGTCACCATCTGCAGTGATTTTGGAGGCCCCCCCACCCTGAAAAAAATTTNGTTGTTGGCAAGTAATGTCTCTGCTTTTTAATATGCTGTCTAGGTTGATCACAACTTTTCTTCCAAGAAGTAAATGTCTTTTAATTTCAAGGCCTGAGTCACCATCTGCAGTGATTTTGGAGGCCCCCCCACCCTGAAAAAAATTTTTACCGTCAGATAACACAATATCTCAGGCTGCCCTGGTGGCTCAGCGGTAAAGAATCCACTGCAGTGGAGGAGACTTTGGTTCCATCCCTGGGTTGGGAAGATCCCCTGGAAAAAGGAATGGCAATCCACTCCAGAATTCTTGCCTGGAGAATCCCGTGGACAGAGGAACCTGGGGGGGCCACAGTCCATGAGGTTTCAAAAGAGCTGGACCAAGCACATATGCGAAAAGCAGACCCACCTTCCTTTACACGTATTTAGTAAGGCGTCTTATTGTGTTTAATGAGAAACCAAAGAGCTTGGCTATTTTTCTTTTGCATTCATGGTGTGAATTCCCGTGGTTTCTGTGGAAATTGTCAGGTTTACAGTGTATATAGCTGCTACTGTGCCAGAATGTTTGTGGGTGTGAGGATCATTACCAGTTGAGGTCCAAGTGAGAGACTCCTGGATCTTGGAAAAGGGAAAGCATAGCCTCCATTAGCTGAAAGAGCAAGAAGAAGAAAAACCAACCTCAAAGTCTCCTGAAAGAGAAGGACAAGAAGGAATATCTGAAAGGAGATGAGTCATTCAGACAGGAGGGCTGCTACTGAAGGAACAAGCCTATTCTAGAACTCCAGAAGGAGAGGTAATCTGCTTCTAGGCAAAAGAATCCATATCGTAATGATAGATGCAGGGCGTGGTAGTGCATGAGTATTAGAAATCTCTATCATCTTTATCTTGAGGTGCAGAGCAAGATAAAGGGTGGGCCAGGCAGGCAGGATCCAAGAACCTACAATACGTAAATCCAAAATAAGACCACAAACAGATGTAAGGGAAATGTTTTTTGTTTTGTTTGATTTTCAGCAAGATCCTTTATTTACCTTTTGTTCTCAACCACATCATATGAGTACAGGTAGCCAGGTACCTGTGTGGGCTGTTGGCTTTGTAAATGTAGAGCAATCAGTATGTGTAGAAACCATGCATCTCAATGATTCTTTAACAAGAAACTTAATGAGCAAAAAGACTTCATGTGTGTTTGAAATGTCTGCCCTTTTCTGCATTCCAATCACTGAAAATTATGTGTTGAAATTTTACTCGATGACATGCTGTCTTTTTTTTCTTTGGCCACGCCACACAGCTTGTGGGATCTAAAGGTATCTTCAACCAGGGATTGAATCTGGGCCACGGCAGTGAAAGCACCAAGTCCTAACCACTGGGAGTGATTGAGAGTCCTCTTGAGAGTCCCTTGGAGCAAGATCAAACCAGTCAGTCCTAGAGAAAATCAACCCTGAATATTCATTGGAAGGACTGATGCTGAAGCCGAAGTTCTAATAATTTGGCCACCTGATGCAAAGACTGACTCATTTGAAAAGACCCTGATGCTGGGAAAGACTGAGGGCAGGAGGAAGAGGGGACAACAGAGAATGAGATGATTGGATGGCATCACCAACTCAATGAACATGAGTTCAGGAAAACTCCAGGAGTCAGTGAAGGACAGGAAAGCCAGGCATGCTGCAGTCCATGAGGCTGCAAAGAGTAGGACATGACTTAACAACTGAACAACAACAACTACCACTGGACCGCAGGGAAATCCCTAAACATGTTTTCTTTGCACATTTGTTAGTAACTACCTAGTGTGTTTCAGGTCATCTTTACTTCTGACAGTTGTTCCTCCCAGAAGCTGCTGGTTTGCTCAAGGACGGGGCTGTATGTAGTTGGGGAAAAAAATGTTTGATAAACTGTGGGTTAGAGGGGAGAAGTGAGACATCTGAGATACTCCATTTCATATCTTTGATGTTTTCAGAATTGCCTTCATTTACTCCTTCCAATAGTTGCTGTGGGTTTCCCAGGTTGCTCAGTGGCAAAGAATCCATGGGTCAGGAAGATCCTGGGGAGGAGGAAATGGCAATCCACTCCAGTATCCTTGCCTGGTAAATCCCACGGATAGGGGAGCCTGGTGGGCTACAGTCCATGGGGTTGCAAAAGAGTCAGGCAGGATTTAGTGACTGAGCATGCACACCTATATAGATGCTATGCTAGGTGCTAGAATATATTTGTGGATAAAACAAAAATTCCCATCTTTGTAGCATTTCTATGGGTGAAAGACAGATAATGGGCATGACAATTAAGTAAATCACATAGCATCAGTTCAGTTCAGTTCAGTCGCTCAGTCGTATCTGACTCTTTGCAACCCCATGAATGGCAGCACGCCAGGCCTCCCTGTCCATCACCATCTCTCGGAGTTCACTCAGATTCACATCCATCGAGTCANTCATCCTCTGTTGTCCCCTTCTCCTCCTGCGCTCAATCTTTCCCAGCATCAGGGTCTTTTCCATTGAGTCCACTGTTTGTATCGGGTGGCCAGTGTATCGGAACTTCAACTTCAGCATCAGTCCTTCCAGTGAATATACCTCACTGTATCACTGCATTTAGAGATAGGACCTTCAAAGAAGTGATTAAGTTAAAATGAGGCCCTGCCAGTGGGTCCTACCCTGGTTTGAAGGGTGTTCTTATAAGATGAGGTTATTTGGACACACAGAGACATCTAGGAAGCACTTCATAGAGGAAAGAGCACGTGAGGACACGGAGGAGGCACCCAGGTCCAAGCCGAAGAAAGAGGTCAGAAAAAACACACAAACAGACACAGCCGCCAGCTTGATCTTGAACTTCCAGAACTGTGAGAAAATACCTTTCTGTTGTTTATACCACCCAATCTGTGGTATTCTGTTATGGCAGCCCTAGTGAACTGATACACATACCTATCACATTATAGAGCACATGTCCTCTGCTTTCTGGGCACTTACAGATTAGATCGATGAGTAAAAGAGGGTTTCCCAGATGGTACTAGTGGCAAAGAATCTGCTTGCTAGTGCAGAAGACACAAAAGATGTGGGTTTGATCCCTGGGTCGGGAAGATCCCCTGGAGGAGGGCATGGCAACCCACTCCAGTCTTCTTGCCTGGAGAATCCCATGGACAGAGGAGCCTGTTGGGCNTGATGGACAGGGAGGCCTGGCGTGCTGCGATTCATGAGGTCGCAAAGAGTCGGACACGACTGAGCGACTTAACTGAACTGAGCAACCAACACTTGGATTGAGAGCTTGCAAGCCCCTACTCTATGATTAAGTCAAAGTTGGAAGTCAAATTGCCTTACTAGAAGTTTTAGCCCAGTTTGTGGCTGTCATTTTAATTCCTGAAATTGGATTTAGGGACTCAAAGTTGATAATGCCCTGGGGCACTTTTAGATAGAAGATAGCACTATGGCCTCAGGGTTTCAAATACAATGCCCACAGGCATTAAAAAATCATTAAACCTGGAAGGAGATAAGGCAGTTTGAAGGAGAACAAGTAGTAATAGAAAATAGAGTTACCACACCAGGTCTTCTGATATTGGAGTTGTCGGCCACAGGCTTTAAAATAATTATGTTTGATAGTGTTTAAGGAGATAAAACATGAGACTGAAAATCTCAGCAGAAGACTAAAAATTATTTTTGTTGATAGCAGAGGTTAGGGTTATGGCAGATTTGAAGAAAAACCAGTGGACATTCTAGAACTAAAAGCATGCATTAATCTAGATTAAGAACTCAATACATCCATTCATGTCTTTTCTATCTTAGAAAATAGAAAAACAAACTAATTTTGTTCACCTTTTCAAAAAATTTTGGCTTTGCTGATTCTAATTATGCTCCTTCTTCTATTATTTGTTCTCTGTATTATCTATCTCCTTTCATTCTGTTTGGATTTATTCTGTTCCCTTTTTAATCTCTTATTTGAGATACATGTCTTTAATTTTTGTTTGTTTGTATTTTATTAGCTAACATGAGCATAAAAGGATAAAAGTATTTGCTTTATCCCACAAGTCCGTCTAGTCAAGGCTATGGTTTTTCCAGTGGTCATGTATGGATGTGAGCATTGGACTATGAGGAAAGCTGAGCGCCGAAGAATTGATGCTTTTGAACTGTGGCGTTGGAGAAGACTCTTGAGAGTCCCTTAGACTGCAAGGAGATCCAACCAGTCCATTCTGAAGGAGATCAGCCCTGGGATTTCTTTGGAAGGAATGATGCAAAAGCTGAGACTCCAGTACTTTGGCCACCTCATGTGAAGAGTTGACTCATTGGAAAAGACTCTGATGCTGGGAGGGATTGGGGGCAGGAGGAGAAGGGGACGAAAGAGGATGAGATGGCTGGATGGCATCACTGACTCGATGGATGTGAATCTGAGTGAACTCCGGGAGATGGTGATGGACAGGGAGGCCTGGCGTGCTGCGATTCATGGGGTTGCAAAGAGTCAGACACAACTGAGCAACTGAACTGAACTGAACTGAACAAGTTTTGTTTTTTTCTATTCCACAGTTTTGATGTACAGGGTTTTCACTATCATTCTGTTCCAAGTATTTATTAACTTTTCATTATTATTTCTTTTTTACCCTGGAGCAATGTATATTTTAAATTTCTAAGTACAGTATCTCAAAAGGCTTTTAATGTGTTTTTTGTTATTAATTTTTAATCCTGGGACCATGTTCTCTAATCACTCAGTATTAAGTTAAGAATTAGCAACAAAAAGAGAACCCAAAAAACTTCCTCTGTAAAAGGCCGGGTAGTAAATATTTTAGGCTTTGCACAATATATATAATAATTTCTGTGGCACAGTCTTTTGTTTTTGCCACACCATGTGGCTTCCTGGATCTTAGTTCCCAGGGCAGTGGTGCAGTGGTGTGTGCTCAGTCGTGTTCAACTTCTTTTGACCCCATGGGCTGTAGCCCACCAGGTTCCTCCATGCATGGAATTTTCCAGGCAAGATCCCAGACCAGGAATCTAACCCAGACCCACAGCAGTGAAAGCGCTGAATTCTAACCACTGGACTGCCAGGAAATTTCTGTGGCATATTCTTTAATGAACTGTTATGTAGCCATTACAGTGAGATATTTTAAAAATATCAATATGGAACTCTAAGTTACATTATTAAATAGAAAACGCACGCTCTAGTGTATATATGGTAATTCAATTTGTATTTTAAAGAATATATTAAATATATGTGCTTACATATGCATGGAATATCCTGAAAGGATATATAGGAAATTGTCAAAAATGAGTGTCTCTGGAGAAAACTGGGGACTGGGTACCAAAGATGCGAGACTTACTTTTCACTATATACTTTTTGTTATTCTGAATTTCTTTTTTATAACTTGTATTATCTAGTTTTAAAAGCATTAAACCTTTAAAAAATTATAGGCTGGCATTTTATCATATAACATTGTTTAATATATACTTTCCTTCCTTGTCCAGAAGAAATGTCACAAGTAGAAATAAAGGTTACTTTGAAAACAGGTAACAAGATTTTATTAATACCTATTCTTGGTAGAATAAAGAAATCTTAAATGTTGACAAAAGAAAAACAAAAAGCCTTAAGCATGGATTTAAAAACTGGCTGTTTGTGGCCTTTAAAAATTATATTTTAAACAGAATTACCTCTTTTCTGAAGTCTATTCAGATTCCAGAAGAGTTTAGCTCTTTTTTTTCTTAATATATATATTTTATAGAAGTATAGTTGACTTACAATATTTTAGGTACACAGCAAGGTGATTCAGTTATATATATACACACGTTATTTACAAATTATTTTCCATTATAAGTTGTTACAAAATATTGACCATAGTTCCCTGTGCTATTAAAAAAATTTTTTTTTTAAATTTTTTGGCCCTAACACGCAGCATGTGGGACCTTAGTTTCCTGGCTAGGGATCTCAGGGATCGAAGACACCTCACCTGCATTAGAAGCAGAGTCTTAACTGCTAGACCACTAGGAAAGTCCCAAGTTTAGCTCTTTTAAAAAGTTGAGCTGATGAAAGTTAAAATCTAGCAGAAAAAGTCCAAGAGTTATAGAATTTAATATGAGTTAAGAAAGTTAAATTTCAAAAACCTTACGTAAGAAGTAGCAGAGGGCACGGCAAGAGCATAAACTGAAAATCTTTCACCATATAATAGCTACAGGAATTTGAATAATGGCTTACCTATTGGTTCATTTTCTTATCTGTAAAGTTTATCAACTACCTGACTCCTTGGCTGTTTTGGATCAACTGAGAACACACATCCCAGAATGGAGTATTGAACAAAAGTTGGTTTTCTCTCTCTTCCCTTGCTATATTGTCACATAGAAGGAGCTATGATGATATAAATGCTGCTTTTACTTTTTTAATAATAATAAGAAGATGATAAAATAACACTAAAGAAAATATATGAATGATAACATATGAAATCTTGTTCATCAGTATCATTGTCACTCAGTTCAGTTCAGTTCAGTCGCTCAGTCGTGTCTGACTCTGTGATCCCATGAATCGCAGCACGCCAGGCCTCCCTGTCCATCACCAACTCCCGGAGTTCACTCAGACTCGCGTCCATCAAGTCAGTGATGCCATCCAGCCATCTCATCCTCTTTCGTCCCCTTCTCCTCCTGCCCCCAATCCCTCCCAGCATCAGCGTCTTTTCCAATGAGTCAACTCTTCACATGAGGTGGCCGAAGTACTGGAGTTTCAGCTTTAGCATCATTCCTTCCAAAGAAATCCCAGGGCTGATGAAATGCAAATTAAAAACCACAATGAGCTACATCTACACACATCCTAGAATGACTATAATTAAATAGAGTGATAATTAACAAGTGTCAGCAAGGATATGCAGCAATTGGAACTTTCATAAGTTGCTGGAGGGAATGTCAAATAGTATAGCCATTTGGAAAATAACTTGTTAGTTTCTTATAAAACTGAACATGTGTACCTCCTGTTATGACCCAACCATTTCACTCCTAAATAGTTGCCTGAGAGAAATGAAAACATGTTCAGATAAACACTTGTATGAAAATGACCATAGCAGCTTTATTCATAATAGCTCCAAACTGGAAAAACCCAAATTTCTATCAACTCATGAATAAGTAAACAGTTTGCTATATAGCCATGCAATGGAATTTTACTCAAAAGAAAAAGGAACAAATTATTGATGCACATTCATTCAATATAGATAAATCTGAAAAGCATTATGCTAACTGAAAGAATCCAGACACAAAAGACTACAAACTGTAAGATTCAATTTATATGAAATACCAGAACAGGCAAAATGATAGTGTCAGAGAGCAGATCAACAGGTGTCTAGGGTTGGGGACTGGGGGAAGGAACTGGCTGTAAAGGAGCACAAGAAAAATCCGGGGGAAGGGGATGATAAATATTCTATATCGTAATTGTGGTGATGGCTGCACAATTGTATGAGTGCTAAGTCGCTTCAGTCATGTCTGATGACTTTAAGAACTGTAGCCCTCCAGGCTCTTCTGTCCAGGCGATTCTCCAAGCAAGAATACTGGGGTGGATTGCCATGTCCTTTTGTAGGGGATCTTCCTGACACAGGAATCAAACCCACGTTGCTTACACCTTCTGCACTGGTGAAGTGAAGTCACTTAGTCGTATCTGACTCTTTGTGACTCCATGGACTGTAGCCTACCAGGCTCCTCTAGTCCATGGGATTTTCCAGGCAATAGTACTGGAGTGGATTGCCATGCCCTTTTGTAGGGGATCTTCCCGACCCAAGGATTGAACCCGGGTCTCCTGCATTGTAGACAGACGCTTTACCGTCTGAGCCACCAGGGACGTCTAGATGGTTCTTTACCACTAGCACTATAATCGTATACATTTGTCAAAACTCTTTGCACATTTAAAACTGATGAATTTTATTGGGTGTAAATTATACTTTAATAAAGCTGATTTTTTTAAAACTAATGATAGAAGATATAATGAACAACCTTATGTCCAAAATTTAAGTATAGATGAAATGAGCAAATTCTTTGAAAAACATAACTTACTGAGGTGACACAAATAGGAAGGTTTTCTAAACTAAGTACGTTTATGAAAAAGAAGCTAATACTGGCAAACAAACCAGCATCATACTTGTCAGGAGCATGTAGAGGATGCAATTAGGACTTGTTATTTTTTTGTTATTGTTGCTGTTTTGTTTGTTTTGAACTAGTATTTTGAAACCATATTTATCCCTCCTTTTTCTTTTTTTTTTTCCTGCACCAAAAGGCTTCTGGGATCTCAGGTCCCTGGCCAGGGATTGAACTCTGGCCACAGCAGTGAAAGTGCCTGAATCCTAACCACTAGATCACTAGGGAACTCATTATCCCTCCATTTTCTTAGGAACGTTATCAATGAATACTATATTGCTTTCAGAAAAAAAAAATTCAACTACATTTGTTTACCAGAAACCTGGAGACATGTATTGTTAAAATTAATTATGAAAACCACAAAAGAAAAACAAATGATTAAATATATGAAAGATATACATAACTCAGTGTGAAAATAAGTATATACTCAGGATATTAAAAAAATAAAAATTTTTCCCCTTTTATCCTGTCTTTGTAATTCCCAATTTGGTTTTGATAGAAAATAAAATCTTACTTAATATGTCTTTATGAACATCTGGTAGTGGGTAGGAGAGGAAGGTATGTCTCTGGATTGAATTTTTGCTTTCTTTAAACAGAAAACTATTAAAGAGATTATTCCTACCCCCGTTTTTCTTACCCTTAAAAAAGATAAAGCTAAAGTTGAATCTGTAAGTTATTGACCTTGCTTTGTACTGCATTCATGTAAACTCATTTACATAGTGTACTTCCTCTTGGATATCTTCTCATCTACTTTTGGTCTTTTTTTTTCTCAATTTAATAAATCAAGAAAAATTGTCAAAGCACAGACTCGTAAAGCTGGAGACAGATTCCTTGGGTCAAAATCTCAGTTCTTCCATTTTCCAAATTCAAATTTTCCTATGCCTAATATTAATAACAATAAAAACATCACTGACAGTTATTTACTATATCGCATAGAGCAGTTAAGTAACTTGGCCAAGGTCACATAGCACTTGCTACCTGGGAAAAGCCTCACCTTTATGGAAATTCTATGCAGAGGCAAATTAATCTAGACGCTCCCATTCAAGTCCGGGAAAGCAAAATTCCCTTCAATCCACCATTGTTGATTGAGCAGCCACAGAAACAAGACAAGACTTAACAACCTTAGGTCCTTGATCATCTCAAGGGAAGCTGAATGAGGAGACAGCCCAATAGTCATGTGTGAGAAATAGACATGGGAAAAATTTGGGGAGCTGATTTAAGTATGGATAGGAGGTCCTAGAATAAATCAGGAAAAGCCACGGGACATGGGAAAGGCAGCCTTAAAACGTGCTCTTTAGAATCACCTTGGGGCTTCCTAGGCGGTGCTAGTGGTAAAACAACCTGCCTACCAAGGCAGGAGACATAAGAGACGAGGGTTCATTCCCTGGGTCGGGAAGATCCCCTGGAGGAGGGCACAGCAACCCAGTCCAGTATTCTTGCTTGAAGAATCCCGTGGACAGAGGAGTCTGGTGGGCTACAGTCCATAGCGTCGCAAAGAGTTGAACGTGGCTGAAGCAACTGAGCACAGAATCACTTTGAACCTACAGATTCTGCCAGTGTCTGCTAACACAATTTTTGCAGTGTTTCTTCCAAAGTGAACTGACAAAGCCAGTCTGGTGAACACAGGGTTCCAAGCTGTTCACCTGGAACTGAATGGTCTCCCAGGATGTGGGACTTTCAGTTTTGAAACTGAAGAATTAAAGCAACCCTGGTCAAACTGGAAGAGTTAAGTTGCCACTGCAGAAGTAAACTATAACACTGTTTGCTAGCATCTGTTGACTACCTGCACTGTGTTAGGGGCTTCTCAGGTGGCTCACTGATAAAGAATCCACCTAACAATGCAGGAGATGCAGGAGATGCGGGTTCGATCCCTGGAGGAGAAAATGACAACCCACTCCAATATTCTTGTGAGGAAAATTCCATGGACAGAGGAGCCTGGTGGGCCACAGTCCATGGGGTCACAAAGAGTGGGACACGACTGAGTGACTGAGCATGGATGCCTACTATGTTAGATGGACACTGTTCTAAGAATTTTCCATATGTTTGTTTATTTAACTCTCCTAATAACCTCACCCACCATTTGAATACTATCAGTAGCTCCATTTGGAGAAGGAAACGGCAACTCACTTCAGTATTCTTGCCTGGAAAATCCCATAGATAGACGAGCCTAGTGGGTTACAGTTCATGGGGATGCAAAGAGTCGGACACGACTTGTTGACTAAACAACAACAATTAGCTCCATTAGGCAATGAAGGACACAGATGCTCAAGGTCATGGTTCCGGGAAGTGTTGGGACCAAATCCAGACATTGTCCTTCTGGGGTCGACCTTCACATTGTTCTATCCTGGACAAACATCCAAATATCCAGCTGTGCTTTATGTCTGAGGATCTTGGATCCCCAGGAAAAGCAGAAAGGTCAGACTTGCAGGGGACCAGTATTACAATGGATAATGCGTCTGACTAAGGATCAGAAGAAAGGTCAGACTTAAGAACCAAAGCATTAAAAATGTCTCTTAATTTGAACCCAGGACTGCTAGACTGCCAAGTCCACGACTCTCTAGGGCAAAATTCCTTCCACTTTGGATGAAGTTCTAGGTCCTTAGGACACTTTGCAATTGGTTCTTATGGGTTCTGACTTGTTCCCAGACAACAATGGTTTAAATAGGACTCAATCTCAATACTGCTTAGCCAATATTTTTCTCTCTTTTAAAAAACAAGTTATCACCAGTTGAGAATGTACTGTGTGCCTGGAATTGTTCTGAATACCTTGCCTATATTAAATCATTTAATCCTTATTTCTTGTAATGAGTCATATGCATGCTTGTAGAAGAGAAATTTGAAAGTTATCTCTTTACCCTCTTTTAAAATCGATGATGGCTCATGAGGAAGGGGAAATGTGTATACTTACAGCTGATTCACGTTGTTGCACAGCAGAAGCTAAACAACACTGTAAAACAATTATCTTCCAATTAAAATATAAATTTTTTAAAATTAGAAAAAATAAAATTGATGCTGGCTAGTTGGATAAAATAAATCGATGGAGAATGGAACATGTTGATACTTCAATTAATATTTCTCCTAGTATATAAGTAATTTTGTTTTCTCACAGCTAATCTCTGCTTTTGCAATATTCTGATTTATAACCTTTTTGTTTTCCTTTTAAACACAATTTAATTCTCCCCATCAAAGTTCTATAGAAGTGTTATTGGTGATTTATAAACTCATGATTTCGGTGTTAAGGAGCTTTGGAAATGTTGGTTTGCTTGTTCATAGAGATTTTATCAGGCAGTTTACATGCCCCCATGCTTTAGAGGAGAATGAGAAACCACCAGCATCTGTGGAATTTGTTGAATGATTTAACTTAGAGCACTAATACTTGGGGAAGAATGGATTTGAATGGAGAGGACTCCCCCCACCCTGCCCCTAATTCTCAACTACTCTACCAGAGCCTTGGATTTCTGTTGCTAGAATAGTCTTGCTTTCAAGTGGGATTTCCACTTCTCGATTTTTATGTTGCCATAGGACTACAGTCATAAAAATTCATGTCCCCTTCCAACTATCCCATTTTTTTCCTCCTTCAAAACCTCCAAGGAGGACTTTCCTGGTGGTGCAGTGGATAAGAATCTGCCTGCCAGTGCAGGTGATGTGGGTTGAATCCCCGGTTCGGGAAGATTCCACATGCCGAAAAGCAAGTAAGCTGATGTGCTGCAAGTACTGAAGCCCAAGTGCCCAGACCCCATGTTGCCGTAAGGGAAGCCACTGCAATCAGAAGCCCGTGCACACCAACAAGGAGTAACCTCTACTCTCCACGATTAGAGAAAGCTAGCAGAAAGCAGCAAGGACCCAGAGCAACCAAATAAATAAATTAATTAAAATTTAAAAAACCTTTAAAGAAAAAAGACTTCTCTGGTGGCTCAGACGGTAAAGCGTCTGCCTGCAATGCGGGAGTCCTGGGTTTGATTACCGGATCGGGAAGATCCCCTGGAGAAGGAAATGGCAATCCACTCCAGCATTCTTGCCTGGAAAATCCCATGGATGGAGGAGCCTGATAGGCTACAGTCCATGGGGTCACAAAGAGTCGGACACGACTGAGCGACTTCACTTTCACTTTTAAAGAAAAAACCTCCAAGGAGGGAGAGACCAAAACTTTCCTTCAGAAACCAAGACTAGTGAATCAAAAGCCTTTATGGTAAGGACAGGCAGTCACAGCTTGGATTTTGCCAGTTAGTCTCATGGTGGTTTATACCTATTTGTTTTCCTTTTAAACACAATTTAATTCTCCCCACCAAAGTTCTATAGAAGTGTTCTTGGTGATTTATAAACTCATGATTTCGTGTTAAGGAGCTTTGGAAATGTTGGTTTGCTTGCTCATAGAGGTTTTATCAGGCAGTTTATATGCCCCCATATAATTCAATGGTGAATTATATTTATAACATTTTGTATACATTCTTGCCAAAAATGTACTGTCCTGTGTCCAGAGCAGTGCCTGCCACCAACCAATAAATGCGTTGTGTTTTTTTCTTTAATATTTATTTATTTGGCTGTGCCAGGTCTGAGACATGTGGAATTTTTTAGTTGCAACATGCAGCATCTAGTTCCCTGATCTTAGATCAAACCTGGGCCCCCTGGATTGGCAGCTTTGAGTCTTAACTTCTGGATCACCAGGGAATTCTCACAACTTTCTGTTTTTAAAATAATTTCAAACTTTAAACAGTTGCAAGAATAGTACAGATTCAGCAATTCTTAATGATTTGCTACATTTGCTTGTCTAATTGTTTTTAATTTGGGGGGCCCCGCTGAGATCTATTTATTATTTATGCATAAATTTTTAATAAATCAACAAATATCATGCTCCTTTATGTCTAAATAGTTTGGTATCTATGTCCTATAAACAAGGAGACTCTCTTATATACCTGTGAGGCAACAGAAAACATATATTGGTCTCTGCCCCCAGTTCCTGAAATCTTTGTAAATTCCTTCATGATAAGAGAGAGTACTAGGTACATCTTTTGTTCTATTGATGTGACTGGATGACCTCCCTGGATGGCTTCTAGGTGTGGGCTGGCCACTAGAAAGACCAAACTGTGATTAGAGGCTTGGAATTTTCAGACCCTGTCTCCATCCTCCAGAGAGAGGAGAGGTTTAGAAACAAAGCTAATAACTGATCATGCCTACACAAGGAAGCCTCCATAAAATCCTGATAGTGTGCGGTTTGGTGAGCTTCCAGGTAGGTCCGCACTGGGAGGGTGACGCACCCCATCTCCATGGAGCCAGAAGCTTCTGCATTCAGGATCCTTCTGGACCTTGCGCTATACTCTTCATCTGTCTGTTTACCTATATCTATTATCATGTCCTTTAATAAACTAGTGAACATAAGTAAATACTTCCTTGAGTTCTGTGAGCTACTCTTACAAATTAATGGGCTCCAAGGAGGGGGTCTTTGGAACCTCCCACCTACAGCTAATAGTGAGAGGCACAACTGGTGTTAGAAATTAGTATGTTAGCTCAAGGAGTGAAGGGCAGTCTTGTGGAACTGAGCCCTTAACCTGTGGAATCTGATGTACCGTTGTAGAATTGTGTTAAATTGCAGGACACCCAGGTGGTGTCAGAGAATTGCTTAGTGTGGGGGAAAAAAAATTTTTTTTGGTGACCAGAAATGGAGTGTTTGGGACTTCTCTGGTTGTCCAGTGGCTATAACTTCATGCTCCCAATGCAAGGGGCATTGTTTCAATCCCTGGTTAGGAAATAGATTCCCACATGCTGCAACCAATGATCCCACATGCCACAACTGAAGATCCTGCATGCTGCATCCAAGATCAAAGATCCTGCATCTCTACAACTATGACCCAGCACAGGCAAATAAATATTAAATTTTTAAAAGTGAAGTATTTTAGTTAAGTAGTAAAGGAGACTCATAGGGAAAAAACATAAAGGTGGAAAACTGAGTTTTTTCCTTTTTAATAACCATCGTGTAATTTGGGAAATTTGTTATTGTTATAATACTTAATATATTGTTCATATTTGAATTTCACCAATTGTCCCCAATCCCCTCATTTGGAAACTGATCATGGTGAGAGTATATGTAGTTCATTTATCTGTAATGAGGTTTTGTAATAAAGCACTTAGCTCTTGGCTTGGCACAAAGTAAGTGCTCAGTAAAAATTAGTGATTGTTACTATTATCATCAACCTGTACAATGGCAGGCAGAGACAGCTAGTTCTCCTTAAAATTTTCTCAACTTTCGCCATTGGGATGGGGCCATGTGATCCAGTCCGGCCACAGGACTATAGGTGGAAGTGCCATGTGCCACTTCTGGGCTGAGGGAGAGCTTTACAAGCTGGGGCTCTTCTCCTGCCACAGTGACCCTGGAAGCTTTGTGTTCCAAATGGAGTATCTACAAGGTGGAGATAGGCTGCCTATTTAAGTTGGTGTTGGAAAAAACTCTCTTGGTGACCAAAGGTGTTTTAAGTGGGGTATTCTATACGAGTAGTAAAGGTGAAGAAACACACAGGTGGGAAACTAAAATAAATAAGAAGTAAACTTTTTTTGTCTTAAGCCACGGATATTATATTTTACTACAGTAACACTTAACATTTCCTTGATTAGGTAGCATGTCCATATAATATGTGAACAATAATTTGACAATTATTCAAAAGACTAAAGCATACTGTTAATTCTGTCTTTACTCCTGGTTGACTCTATGTTTATTGATACTCATTTAAATGTTTATTGAGACTGCCCGACTGTCCTGCCAAGTGGCAATGCCAAACCAGAGTTCCTGTAATCGTGAGTATAACAGTCTAGTGGGGGAAACAGGCATTAATCAAATAATGGCATAAGCAAATGCAAAAATGTAACCAGCTTATGCTATGAAGAAGGGAGAGGATCATAGTGCTATAAGAGGCTACGATTGAGAAACAAGATCTGACACTAGCAATGTCATCTTGGGTAACCTGGCTTGTTGTTTACTTGCTAAATCGTATCCAACTCTTTTGCAACCCCATGACCAGGCTCCTCTGTCTGTGGAATTTCTCAGGCAAGAATGCTGGAATGGGTTGCCATTACCTTCTCCAGGGCATCTTCCCAACTCAGGGGTTGAACCTGAGTCTCCTGTCTTGGCGGCAGATTCTTTACCATTGCGCCGCCAGGGAAGCAGCCTGGCTTAGTATCCTTAGTAGTTTCTCTATAAAATGAGTACATTGGCTTAGTTGATCCTGAAGGACCCTTCTTTTTTAACTCTCATATTCTATATTTCTGCATGGAGTCCTCCTTTTTTCTTGTTAGTGTGAGCACTTTTTAATTGAAAAAAACAAATTTAGCAGAAAATTTGGCTAGCACATGAGGCAATGTGACTTCTTTCCTTATAGTTAACTTAAATACAATAGTGTTAGGCAGCCTCCCTCAATGTTTTTGCTGAAACTTTGGAATAATGCTTACTAATCATCTGCAGGGGAAACTTGTGAGCCATGAGTAAGCAGTTTCATTGAGTGACAAAGGCAGGAGGCTGACATCCATTTAGCAAATTCTCTGGGGTAGAATTCGAAAAGTCCACGAAGAAATCTGAGGGTAGAGACAACATTTCCCCCTTTGGCTACCTGAATTCCCATATTATTCATAACTTCAGAAAATCTTGAAATAGCAATGAGTTTTCTCAGGAACATCACAGTTCTTTTTTTCTAATGCTTCAGTGTGAATGTTTTATGGTAGCTGGAAGTCACTGAGGGATAAAGAAGAGAAAGAGCTCAGAAAAACTGAGTCTATGGTAGCTCAGTCACTGAGGGACGTGGCCAGAGAATGTAGATTTGAGTCTGTGTGCAGAGGTCAAATGCTCTAAGAAGGCCCTGGCTATCAGGCTAAAGAGACCACCCACAACGAAGGATCCAGGGACACAATCCTACCTCACAAGGTTGCCAAGGACCAACAATGAGTACCTGGCTTGTTTAGTATCAAAGTTCACTACCTCATACCAAGTACCATAATAACATGAAATAGTGGACTTAACACAATCTAAAGAAAGAAACAAAGTACTCTGAGTAAGAAAAATAAAAGGCATGATTTTTCTCCCTTTTTGCTAAATGGATGTAATGATTGGAGGTCTTTGCTATGAGTTTCATAACACTTGTCTGCCCTAGATAGGTGTCAAAGAGGAAAAAAACGACAGAAAAAAATTAGCACAGGCTTAAGTTCATGTGACTTTGATTCCCACGTTGATGGCAGCGAAAAAAGCCAATACATAACTGCAAAATAACTTTAAAAAAATTACATGACTAAGCAAAACTGGTATTAATAAGTCAGTTCTTCTTTTTATAAAGGACTCGAAACTTGCTAACATAATAGGAGCAGTTTTCTCATGCCCATAGAACCATTTTCACATCCCACATCTTGCCAGTTTGGTATTTCCTTCCTTTATTGCTTAAAAGATTGTCAGACATTTTTGAAAGGAGAGAAGTCAATTAAAATACATTTAGACTATTCTTTAAAAATTCTGACAGGACAAGGAGAATTTAAAATATCAAAAATGATTAAATATGAGGAGTTTATTTTTTGAGAAGGCAAGGAACTTTGGTTAATGTTCTGTATCTTTGAGGGAAAATACTATATTTTGTTCAAAGTAAATATGGTTTTTTGATTCACTTAAGCAAAGAAATATACTTTACTTCATATTCTTGAGTTGTCTAAAACATTTTGTCCACATAAAGTTCTTCATGATAATACACATATCTAAGATTGTATGGAGACTTTGGGGGCCCACTGACTTTCAAATCCTTTTCTCTTTTAATCAATGGAACTAGTGTCTCATGGGAAATGTCAACATATGAAACATATGAAAGCTGCTTTGATGGGAGAGATGATTGAAGACCCACCTCAAACTCAATCCAATATTCATGTCAAATAAACTTTATTTCACTACTTTATCACCAGAAACCAACAAAGTATCTGGCACAGATATTTGCTGAAAGACTATGTTATGCTGCTTCAGTGAATATCAAATAGAGATCATCACTTATAATACATATTAGAAAAATCATAAAAATAAATAAACCCCAAGTATTCATCAACAGATAAAATATTACACATATATATTTTATATGTGCAATGGAATATTACTCAGCCATAAAAAGAATGGAATTTTGTCATTTGCACAACATGGATGAATGTGGAGGATATTATACTTAGTAAAATGTCAGACAGAGAAAGACAAATACTGTATGATATCACTTATATGTGGAATCTAAAAAATACAACAGACTAGTGAGTATAACAATAAAGAAGCAGAGTCACAGATGCAGAGAACAAACTAGTGGTTACCAGTGATGAGAGGGAAGGGGTAAGGGGAATATAGGAGCAGGGGCTTAAGAGATACAAACTATGAGGTATAAAATAAGCCACAAGGATATATTATACAACATAGGGAATGTAACCAGTATTTTGTGACTATAAATGGAGTATAACCTTTAAAAATTGTGAATCACTATTTTGTACACTTATGATGTATAATATTGAATAGCAAATATGTTTCACTATAGAAAAAACAAATTAAAAAATAATGTAATAACAGAAACTACCATTTAGCATATTCTTTTTAATAATAGTAATTATCCAGGTAACAGCCTTTGAATATGTTTTAGTTCTTGGCAAAGCAATGTGAATTCATTTTCATTAGAAAAATATATTTTGAGCTTGATAGGGTACGTGTGTGCATGCTAAGTCATTTCTCTTGTGTATGATTCGTTGGAACCCTTTGGACTGTAGCCTACCAGGCTCCTCTGTCTGTGGGATTCTCCAGGCAAGAATACTGGAGTGGGTTGCCATGCCCTCCTCCAGAGGATCTTCCCAACCCAGGGATCGAACCCATGTCCCTTATGTCTCCTGTATTGGCACGCTGGTTCTTTCCCACTGGCACCACCTGGGAAGCCCCTCTCGGATGCTACAATGAAATGAAGAGCTCAAGTAACCGGTGTCCACTTTGCCTGGACGCCCTTCTGTGTTCTTCACACGACTGGCTGCTTCTTCTCTTTCACCTTTTAGGCTTCAGCTAAGATGTTACTTTCTTCCAGGCCTTCAGGGATCCTTCTGTCTAAAATGAGCCTTTTCCCCCAGTTACATTTTATCACACTACCCTACCCATTTCCTCCACAGAATTTATTGCAATCTATATGTACCTTGTTCATTTATTCGTTTATGTGTTGAAAGTGACATGTTCTGCCTCCTTTGCAGGTGAAGCCCAGGGCTAGGCACAGTGGCTGGCCTATTGTCAGGGCTCAATGAATAAAGAATCAAACATGTAGTGCCCCAAAGTACATAGCTGTCCATGGTGAGCTTAGAATTTAATAGGAATTTGAAAACAGTTTGTGATTGGAGCGGCTGTGGATGGAGGGGTTCCCCAGCCCTGGGGAGGCAGTCTGGAAGGACAGAAGACTTTAATATCAATTGATTAATATCAGCCCCCTGTTTGAACACCCCAGACCAACTTCTTCCCATCCATGGTACTGAACCTTACTTTCTTCAACTGTAAATGAAAACAATAACATCAAATTTGATGTCTATTGATAAAAACCTCTTCTCCATGCATACTGATAAATTTTGCATGAGGCAAAGGGACTCTATGGGAGTGCCTCATCATGTATATTTAGGAGAAGGGGGTGGGATGACTCATTTTGAGCCAATGAACAGAGGTTTATTACGTAGATTGAGATCCAACTGGGAATAGTTGGACTTTAGTTAAAGAGGGTCTACCAGTTTGTATGAAAGACTCAGGAGCTTCCTAAAAGGCTCTTATTTCAGGGGAATTAATTACTGGAGAAAAAAGCCAGTTTCGAGTGCTGCCTATCGTTTATCAGTCAGATTGAAGAGCTTGTGCATCGTGTCAAAAGCAAGAACTGGACAAGCTGTTTTGACACAAAGGTTTTAGTAGGACATCATGGGGGAAGGAATGTCCCGTTGTTTTCTGTAGTGCAGTGATAGGGTTACCGAATCAGGTCCAGCTGCTTAGTGCTCAAAAATCAATACTCATGAGACAGACAAATCTTGGTAGGAAAGGAAAGTTACTTCTAATCAGAATGCCAGCAATCTGGGGAGATGGTGGACTCAGTGCACCACCCCCCTCCTTCTCAAAACCAGCTCCAAAGATTCTGCTCAGCCATGAAAGTTTTTAAAGGGAAAAAGGGAAATAATCTCAGTTAATCATTGAGATGGGGGGGTCAGAATCGTCACCATCCCCCACTGTTTGCAGGCTTATTGACTTTAGATGCTCTCTTGTTCACACAGTTTGTTGATGAGGTTACTGAAGGGGAAGCTACGGAAGAGATCCGGTCATCTGTTAATTATTTATTCTTCATTTCTACTTCTTCGATCTACAGAAAGAATCAACAGATTAGGTGAGGTATTGTGTGGTCAAAAAGATCTGAAATGTGTCCTTAGGCCAGAGATGAGTAGAGTGTGGGGGTGCCTGGTTTGGGGTTAGTAACAAGACAAGGAGACCTCCTGCAGAGAGCTCTGTCTTTACAAAATCTGCTTATAAAAGCACAGTGTGAACTCCTTGTACGATGGCACCAGTGTCTACCTGTATCTATTCCCATTAACTGCAGGTTGAGAGGACATGTCTGTGGACTTTGCAGGGGGCCTAGGAATCTTCTAGTCACATCTCGAAGGTAGAACCTAAGAGATGCTCTTTATTACTGTTACTCAGTTTCCAACTTTTCATTTCACTTGATTCCTCCGTGTCTCCCCAACAGAACATTTTGCGAGTGTTAAAGAGAAGGAAGTAAATCTGTGTATATTGATATAGAATTTCTCCAAGTTATATCATTTAAAAACTTTTTTATTGGAGTACAGTTGATTGACAATGCTGGGCTACTTTCTGCTGTGCAACAGAGCAAATCAGTTACACATATACACACACCCACTCTTTTCTAGATTCTTTTCTCACATGGGTCATTACAGAGTATTGAGTAGAGGCCAAGATATATTAAGTGTAAAAAATTACAGAACAATGTGAATATTATACTGCCATTGATAATAAAGGGAATATATATATAATGCATAGAAGACATTGGAAGGATACACAAGACCACTCAGATCAGTTCAGCCTCTCAGTTATGTCTGACTCTTTGCAACGCCATGGACAGCAGCATGCCAGCCTTCCCTGTCCATCACCAAATCCCAAGCTTGCTCACACTCATGTCCATCGATTTGGTGATGCCATCCAACCATCTCATCCTCTGTCATCCCCTTCTCCTCCTGCCTTCCATCTTTCCCGGTATCAGGGTCTTTTCAAATGAGTCAGTTCTTCGGATCAGGTGGCCAAAGTATTGGAGCTTCAGCTTCAGCATCAGTCCTTCCAACGAATATTCAGGACTGATTTCCTTTAGGATGGACTAGTTAGATCTCCTTGCAGTCCAAGGAATTCTCAAGAGTCTTGCTCTAACACCACAGATCAAAAACATCAATTCTTCAGCGTTCAGCTTTCTTTAGTCTAACTCTCACATTCATACATGACTACTAGAAAAACCATAGCTTTGATTAGACAGACCTGTGTTGGCAATGTCTCTGCTTTTTAATAGGCTGTCTAGGTTTGTCATAGTTTTTCTTCCAAGGAGCAAGCATCTTTTAATTTCATGGCTGCAGTCACCATCTACAGTGATTTTGGAGCCCAAAGGCTCTTTAGTTTGTAGTGATTAATTCTGAGAAGGTGACTCTAGGTGTGGAAATCTGGGGAGAGAGAGACTTTTTAATTATTTCTTTTTCAAACATATCTACATATATATATTATCACATATCTTGTATACATATAACTTTCAAATACTATGCATTGCAAAAAATAAAATTAAAAATGACTGATAAGGAGAGCAAAAAAGTTGGCTTAAACCTCAACATTCAGAAAACTAAGATCATGGCATTTGGTCCCATCACTTCATGGCAAATAGAGAGAGACTTTATTTATTATTTTGGGGGGCTCCAAAATCACTGCAGATGGTGATTGCAACCATGAAATTAAAAGATGATTACTCCTTGAAAGAAAAATTGTGACCAACCTAGATAGCATATTCAAAAGCAAAGACATTACTTTGCCAACAAAGGTCCATCTAGTCAAGGCTATGGTTTTCCCAGTAGTCATGTATGGATGTGAGAGTTGGACTATAAAGAAAGCTGAGTGCAGAAGAATTGATGCTTTTGAACTGTGGTGTTGGAGAAGACTCTTGAGAGTCCCTTAGGCAGCAAGGAGATCCAGTCAGTCCATCCTAAAGGAGATCAGTCCTGGGTGTGCATTTGAACTGATGTTGAAGCTGAAACTTCAATACTTTGGCCACTTGATGCGAAGAACTGACTCATTTGAAAGGACCCTGATGCCAGGAAAAATTGAAGGCAGGAGGAGAAGGGGATGACAGAGGATGAGATGGTTGGATGGCATCACCAACTCAATGGACATGAATTTGGGTAGGCTCCAGGAGTTGGTATTGGACAGGGAGGGCTGGCGTGCTGCAGCTCATGGGGTCGCAAAGAGTCAGACACAACTGAGCGACTGAACTCAAATGAACTGCTAAGTTAGTCTGAACTTTCTCATATTGACTATTACTATCTAGACTAAATAAAAGGAAAAGAACATACCATTTAGAAAATAATATGTAAACATTTTCAGTTTTCATATATATGAGAAATATTTTCTGTTACACATATATGTTCAGTCACTAAGTCATGTCCAACTCTATATGTGTATAAATATATGTGTATATATACATGTATATACACACATACATATGTATATATATATTTTTTAATAAGGAACTTTCTTATTTTGGGTAGGCTGCTTTCTTTCCCAGAATAGAACATAGCAATACTGCTTAAGAGGTCTGGTTCTAACATCAAACAGTTTGAGATTTAATCTTAGATTTGCCACTTACTCACTATGCACCTTGGGTAACCTGTCTAAGCTTCAGTTTCTTTGCCTTTGAAATGTGGGAGAATAGTCATACCTAATTTACATGGTTGTTAACGAAGACTACATGAAGTAATGTGCTTGAAGTGGCTAGCTAATTGGCTGACCCAAAGTAAGCACTTGATAAGCATTATTAGAAAATGCATGATGAAAATGAAGGGCACACAGCAGTGAGGATTTGTGGGAAGTCAACATCTGTTTTCCTTTTTGAAAAATGTGGACATCCAGTGACAAGTATCGATAATAAAACACTTTAAGAGAAATTCCATTGTATAATTAATAATCTAGTAATTTCCAGTCACTGCTTGAAGTTTTGGATGTGGATTAAACGGCAGGGCTTAGTCAGTTTAGAAGAGACTGTATTACCTGTGTTATCGACACGTCTTTCTGGATGCTCTCCCTATTCCCAGTTTTCCCATGTGGCACTTAATAAGGTGGATAGAACCAGGGAACAAAGAGAAAGAGAATAGTCCAAGCTGGATTGTAACTAATGAGCTGAGCAACCTCAAGGACCCACTGACCCCACTTGCAAAACAAGGAGACTGGCCCAGGTGATCTCTGAGGTTCTTCTAGATCTAACATTTCTACAAAAATGCTATGCCTGGTTAAGCTCTTCTGGTCTCTACCGATTCTATATCCTGTGTTACTCCATTCTGATGAACTCAGGTTATGAAATGACAGAAAGCTTTGTAAAGTGGGAACTAAAAATAACCTATTCCCATAAATATTTTATCAAAAGCTAGAGAGCTAAATAAAATAAAGGTAATTAAAAATCAGTATTAATGTCTGTTTTCTGAGAAATTTCACTTTGTTATTCATTTTGTGAAGAGACGTTTCCACCAGAAACTAAATAAGAATGAAAACCTTCAGAGTTGAAATAGAAGAAACAGATTTAAATGACTAAAATCTACTAAGAATAAGAATCATTTTGCTTTGTATCTACTATTCAGGTGACCCAGTACTTTTAACAGTATACTCATTTAGCTCATATTTTCTAGCATTTTGTAGAAATGTTATAAATTATGTGTAATAACGATTAAATGCTTTACATTTGTGGAATTGGTGTCTCATAGTTTACCAAGAGATTTTTACAGTTTAGTAATTTAATCAAAACACCTGTCTGGTCACGATTTTGATAATATACAACATAGCTCTTTTGTCAAAATGATAAATTGATATTTGAGTTAGGGTTTATTTTATTTTATAAAGCAAATATTGTAAATTGGTTAAAAAAAAACCTGTTCAATAGAAATGCAAAATAGGGTGGTATGTTCTGGAATGCTTCTTTTTTCCCACAATAGTGAGTTAGGCAATATTCAAAGAACTTCCTTATTTTAACTTTAAAATTTAAAACAACTTCTCTATATCAATAATAAAGTTTCTTTGTTTTTCACCAGGCAGGGAGTTCACTTCATTATTTGATATGCAATATGGTATTTGGTATAAAGCCTGTTGTTTAACCAGGCTACTAAAATCATGTTATGATACTAATTCATATGCTATAGGACCAATCTTTTATTCTCTATAATGCTGAAGTTCTCATAAAAACTATGTGCTTTTGGTTTTGGAATTTGGGACAGAAACAGCAGTAGCAAATTTCATTGTTTCAAATACCAAAGATAAAATTTTATAAACTCATTTTAGGAATTTTAATATTTTTAATTTTTGAATAGACCAAATTATGGGGAAGTTCCGCATTGCCTCTTTCCTCCATGTTCTGGAAAATGACAGTATACTGACAAGCAAAGCATTTGATTTATCTCTGGGATAATAATGCTGAAGTGAGTCATTCAGTCATTCAACAATACTTTATTGTGTATTTACAATTTCTTTCCTCACAGGAAAGAAAAAGAAGTATATAACTGTGTACTTGCACGTACACAATGATAATCATTAATTGCTTGTAGATAATGGTTTCAAACTCCAAGTAACAAAAATGGATACTCTATTAAAAAACAAACACTGGGAGCAGGAGCACTAGGTTAGTCAGGGAAGGCTTTGCGTAGCACAAAGAGCTGGAAAAAGATGGATTGAATTCAAATAGGGGGAAATAAATGGAGGAAATATCCCAGGGACAAGAAGCAATACATAAAACGTTATAGTATTAGTCAGGCAAAGACGTGTCCTGAAGATAATAAATAGGTCACAAAGCATAGAGCTTAAGGGTGGTTTGTGGACCAGTAGCATTAGCATCCCCCAGGAACTTGTAGATCTACAGAACCAGAACCTAATTCCACATCTTCAAGGTTTTTGAGTGCTCTGTATCTATATTACAGTCTGAGGAGCTCCAGTCTACAGGTTCTTCATTTCGCGGAGGAATCTAACTCCAGAGCAATTGGATGTCTTCCCTGATGAAAATGCAAACTGCACTCTAGAACCAAAATTTAGCCATTCCTGGAAATGGTGAGTTTCCCCCCAAATTCCACAATGTCTGCCTAGTTTGGAGAGAGGAAGTAAGTCAGACATGATTGTGAAAGTATTTGATTGCCAAGCTAAGAAACTCAGGTCTCATCTACTCATGAATTCAATAAACATTTATTGACCTCCATTGTGATAGCACTGGGGATACAGAGAAGAATAAGAAAAGCCCTGCCCTTAAGGAGCTCACAGTCTTATGGAAAACTAAGTAACCAACAATTATAAATATTATTGTGAAAAAGAATTTTAAAGATTTATAACTGAGAAATTAATAATTTATTCAGTTAACATTTACTGAGTGCCTAGTATATGCAAAATGATGGTATTCAAGCATATTTGGGATTGGGGAGAAAAAGAGATGGAGCAATTCAGTGGCTACCACCTAAGAGCAGGAAATAAAGAAAGAATAAATAAGGTTTGGTTCCTGTGAATTTGATGGAAGGTCAGAGAATAAGCAAGTCTTCATTAACTCAGAGGTGGTGGGGTGAGGTAGAATTTGGATCACTGAACAGAGAAACACGAAAGTGGAGAGAATGAACCATATTTTGGGGGGGTTGTTTTACGTTTTAGCTGGGTGACAGATATGTTCGATTTTAGATATGTGAATCTTGAATGCATGTTCAAAGAGAACTTTCTAGTAAGGAGTGGGAGGTTCAGAACTGGAGCTTAAGAGAAAAACAGGGCTGGAGAAATGATTGATCAGATGTTTTTTCTTCCTAACAGATCATTTGAATCATTGGACAGTAAATAGGATTGACTGTGCATTTTGAAGCTGTCTGTTGCAGGTTAATTACATTTTGTTTAAAATAAATCTTCAAACTTTCCTTTCTTAGCTGAGAACAACACAAGCTAGTTCAGTGATCTGAATCACCNTGGGAGCAGGAGCACTAGGTTAGTCAGGGAAGGCTTTGCGTAGCACAAAGAGCTGGAAAAAGATGGATTGAATTCAAATAGGGGGAAATAAATGGAGGAAATATCCCAGGGACAAGAAGCAATACATAAAACGTTATAGTATTAGTCAGGCAAAGACGTGTCCTGAAGATAATAAATAGGTCACAAAGCATAGAGCTTAAGGGTGGTTTGTGGACCAGTAGCATTAGCATCCCCCAGGAACTTGTAGATCTACAGAACCAGAACCTAATTCCACATCTTCAAGGTTTTTGAGTGCTCTGTATCTATATTACAGTCTGAGGAGCTCCAGTCTACAGGTTCTTCATTTCGCGGAGGAATCTAACTCCAGAGCAATTGGATGTCTTCCCTGATGAAAATGCAAACTGCACTCTAGAACCAAAATTTAGCCATTCCTGGAAATGGTGAGTTTCCCCCCAAATTCCACAATGTCTGCCTAGTTTGGAGAGAGGAAGTAAGTCAGACATGATTGTGAAAGTATTTGATTGCCAAGCTAAGAAACTCAGGTCTCATCTACTCATGAATTCAATAAACATTTATTGACCTCCATTGTGATAGCACTGGGGATACAGAGAAGAATAAGAAAAGCCCTGCCCTTAAGGAGCTCACAGTCTTATGGAAAACTAAGTAACCAACAATTATAAATATTATTGTGAAAAAGAATTTTAAAGATTTATAACTGAGAAATTAATAATTTATTCAGTTAACATTTACTGAGTGCCTAGTATATGCAAAATGATGGTATTCAAGCATATTTGGGATTGGGGAGAAAAAGAGATGGAGCAATTCAGTGGCTACCACCTAAGAGCAGGAAATAAAGAAAGAATAAATAAGGTTTGGTTCCTGTGAATTTGATGGAAGGTCAGAGAATAAGCAAGTCTTCATTAACTCAGAGGTGGTGGGGTGAGGTAGAATTTGGATCACTGAACAGAGAAACACGAAAGTGGAGAGAATGAACCATATTTTGGGGGGGTTGTTTTACGTTTTAGCTGGGTGACAGATATGTTCGATTTTAGATATGTGAATCTTGAATGCATGTTCAAAGAGAACTTTCTAGTAAGGAGTGGGAGGTTCAGAACTGGAGCTTAAGAGAAAAACAGGGCTGGAGAAATGATTGATCAGATGTTTTTTCTTCCTAACAGATCATTTGAATCATTGGACAGTAAATAGGATTGACTGTGCATTTTGAAGCTGTCTGTTGCAGGTTAATTACATTTTGTTTAAAATAAATCTTCAAACTTTCCTTTCTTTAGCTGAGAACAACACAAGCTAGTTCAGTGATCTGAATCACCACTATTATGTTCACTAACATCACTTTATTTCCTTTTCCTGCTAGTGCAACTGTAACAGCAAAAAAAAAAAAAAAAAATTACAATAGCAAGTTTTTCTTTAAATTCCATTCGCAAAGTCCTACTCTAGTACATTTCGCCTGTGTTCACTTTTTAAATGTGTTAGCTAACTTCAGAAACCACAGCTGTCTTGTATCCTACAAAATATGAACAACTGTATCAACGGTTATTACAGTCAATGCACAGCTGAGTGACTTAAATTTCTCAAGAGTTAATCATGCAATTTAATTTTAACATGCAGATTTCATGCTATATTTACCTATTATGCTCTTGCTTTCCCCAAGCTTCTGGCAAGATTTACTGACAGATTTATTCCAACTACCAACTTCTATGTGGTATTCTCATTTTGTAGGGACTGAGTCTTATTGTGGTAGACTTGGTGGATGGAGTGTCCTGGGGTGATTTCTTAGCACTGATGCCATGAGTAGATCTCTCCTACATACCTGGGGTGTTGATTCAGTTCACATAATGGAGCTTCCATGTTGGTTTCCAGAGAGACTCTTGCAATGTAGACAAATATATTCACTTTATAGAGGAAAAAACTGAGACTCCACACGAGGAAATTCAGAGTTACAGCTGATGGTATGGGCTTTGGTGTTAGACTAGGACTTAAATCTAGGCTCTGTCACTTTGAACTAGATGACCTTGGACAAGTAAAAACAAACAAAAAAGTCAGCTAGTTTACTTTTATTAAAAGAGTAATTCATGTACATGGTATAAAATTCAAACAGTACAAAGGGTATACAATAAAAAATGTCTTCCTGCACTTCAAGTCTGTAGTCTTCTATGCAGAACAACCATTCTTCAGTGTTTCTTGTGTAAATGTTCAGAATGGCATGCATCTGCAAGCACAGCATAGTACAAATGTGGCTGTGCAAACGTGCAAGCATATGTATAATTCCTAAAGCTGACATTTTGGTCAGGGGTATGTATATTTAAAATTTTGTATGTAGATCCTGCCTAATGGTAAATGCACTGTGGATGAGAGTGACAATTTTCCCACACGGAACTACTTAAAAATTTACCAATTAGATAGGTGAATGTCATCCTAATGTGCTTCCTTCAAGTTATTTTAAAAATGTAACACATAGATAGGAAAACACACAAAATATAAATATGCTATTCAATGAATTATTAAAGAAGCAAACAAGTCAGGTCAAGAAAGAGAATATCTAAACATTCCAGAAACTTTTCTCATGCTTCCTCCTCCCCCATTTCTCCTTCCCCAAAATTAACATTATAGTTCAGTCATGATAGCTTTGCCTGATTTTGAATTCATATCCATGGAATCATACATAGTATGCTTTCTTTGGTGTCTGCTGCTTTTGCTCAGTAATGTGTTTATGAGATTTCTCCAGTATACAAATCTAGGTCTTTTGTTTTGTTATGTAGATTTCCATTATGTAAATACACGGCAATTTATGAATTCTTCTACTCTACTGCTGACAGGTACTTGGGTTGTTTAGTTTTTTATGAATAAAGCTACATACATGTTTTTGTACATGTCACTTGGTGCACATGTGCATGCATTTCTGTTAGGCCCATACCTAGGACTGTGGCACGGCCATGTCAAGATCAGTCTAGCCTTTGAGAAGATGAACCACAACATGCAGACAGAAGCCAACCGCCTCAGCCAGTGTACCAGCTGCATATAGCTGCGTGAATAACCTCTAGCAAGATCAGGAAAAGAACTGCTTAGCCAATCCATATGATTGTGATAAGTAATACTTACTGCTGGTTTAAGTCCCTACATTTCAAAGCAGTTTGTAACACAGCAATAAATAACTGACCTAGAAATTGGTACCAGAGAGATACGGTACATAAAAATTGCACTTCCCCATGTAAGGCAATGGCAACCCACTCCAGTGTTCTTGCCTGGAGAATACCATTGACGGAGGAGCCTGGTGGGCTACAGTCCACAGGGTCGCAAAGAGTCAGACACAACTGAGCAACTTCACTTCATGTACATGCACTGACATGGGAAACATACTGTGAGTGGAGGCTGGAAAAACGAAGAGGTTGTTAGTGAGAGCTGGAAGGCTGGCAAAAATTATTTTAGGAATGGATAGAAAGGTGGTGAGAAAATATTAACGAAGCCTTGGAAAAGAGTGAACTGTGGTAAACAGTTGTGGAACAGTGGATAAAAATGCTGCCTGTGATAACTTGAAATAGAGATACATGAACTTGCTGAACTGATATATTTCCAGGAAGAACATTGATAGTGTCATCTGGCTTCTTAGCACTGAGTATGATAAGGTATGGGAAGAGAGAAAGGCACTAGAGAGCTTTTCAGTTTGTAAGAAGAACTTGGAGGAAATACAGAGAGCCCAGACTTCCTGGGTCAGAAAGTAAAACTGTTCCTTATCCCAAGTTTTTCCAGCTGGCAAGAATTTCAAAATAAGAAATATCCCCAATTCTATAATGAGGTTTGAGAGGAAATAAAGCAATGAGAGAAAAGCTCTCACTGCTGGTATAATAACTTTGATAGAGACGAGCCAGTCTTGCCTTGGGGAGGAAGGGGTAGGGTTGGTCAAGAGGGCAGTCTATAAAAGAGACCACAGACCCCGTGTTACTGTGGCTTGTGTTGTGTCCTCTGGAACAGAGGACAATCACAGCAAGACATAGTTTAGGAAGAGCCATTAATACTGTACCTAATGCCTAGCACATCCACCCCAAAAGGACAAATGCTGGTACTAGAAAAGAACTATAGTGAATACCTATTGTGTCCAGCTTCTATAACTTCCCCATTCCTGCACCCTTATTCATACATATGGTGCATATGAAAGCAAACATGATTTTCCAGTGGGCACTGTTCTGAGCGCCGAAGAATTGATGCTTTTGAACTGTGGTGTTGGAGAAGACTCTTGAGAGTCCCTTGGAAAGCAAAGAGATCCAACCAGTCCATCCTAAAGGAGATCAGTCCTGAATATTCATTGGAAGGACTAATGCTGAAGCTGAAACTCCAATACTTTGGCCACCTGATATGAAGAACTGACTCATTTGAAAAGACCCTGATGCTGGGAAAAATTGAAGGCAGGAAGAGAAGGGGACGACAGAGAATGAGATGGTTAGATGGCATCACTGACCCAATGGACATGAGTTTGAGTAAAATCCAGGAGTTGGTGATGGACAGGGAGGCCTGGCATGCTGCAGTCCAGGGGTTACAAAGAGTTGGACATGACTGAGTGAATAGAATTGAACTGCTCCCCTAGCTACAGCTGACAGGTCCAAGTGTGAGCAGCCTCGTTACAAAGAATTTAGTGTGTGGGTGTGGAGACAGTGGGTGCAAATGGAGGGATAATTATCAAGCAAGAGTGACTCTGAAGAATGGCCATAAATTGATGATTATTACAGATGACTGTTAAGTGCATGTGTGTTCTTTGTAACTATTCTCTCAAGAGTATTTTGAAATCGTGTATCAAATGAGAGTATGATGGAAGTGCTAGATTGTCTTTCTGGGAAAAAATGCATGTACACAGAGAGAAAATTCTAGAGATAATTTCAGTAGGTTTACAGTCTCCCACAAGTCTATCTATGGATTTGTATTATGCCAAGTTAAGAATCCTTAGTCTCAAAAAAGCTCAGAATATTCAAAAATAAGTTTAACCAAAGTAGTATAAGACCTGTACACTGAAAACTACAAAATATTGCTAAAAACAAGTAAAGATGACCCCAATAAATGGAAAAACATTCCATGTTTGTGAATGGGGAAGACTCACTATTATGATGGCAAAATTTCTCAAATTAACCTATAGAGTCAGTGCAATCCTCACCGAAATTCTAGTTGCCTTTCTTTGCATTAACAAACTGATTCTAAAATTCATATGGAAATGCAAGAGTTCTAGAACAGCCAAGACAATCTTGAAAAAGGACAAAGTTAAAGAATTCATTCTTCCTGATTTCAAAATCGAACACAAAACTACATGATGGTATCGTATGAGAACAATACATGAGAACAGATAAACATCCCTGGACTAGAACTGAAAAGTCCACAAATAACTGAAAAGTCCACAAATCTGTACATTTATGGTCAACTGGTTTTCAACAGAGTGAATGACATGACCATTTAACAGAAAAATCAGTTTCAACAATGGTGTTGGAACAGCTGAATATTTACATGTAAAAAAATGAATCTGGACTCCTACCTCATAAGTTACACAAAAAAAACAATTAAAAATGGATCAGAGACATAAATGTAAAAGACAAATCTACAAGACTCTTAGAATATGGGTGTAAATCGATGTGAGCCTGGATTAGGCAATATTTTTTTAGATATGACACAAAGAACACAAGCTGAAAAATAAAAATACATAAATAGGGCTTCATCAGATTTTAAGTTTGTGCATTAAAGGATACTATCAACAAAGGGAAAATACAATTCACAGAACTGGAGAAAGTACTTGTGAATCATGTATTTGATAAAGGTCTAGTTTCCAAAATATATAGAGAACTTCTACAACTCAACAGTAAGATGACAAATAATTCATTAAAAAATCGGTAAGGGATTTGAGCAGTCATCTCTCCAAAGAAGATAAACACATAGCCAATAAGCACATGAAAATATGTTTAACATCACTAGTCACCAGGAAAATTCAAATAAAATCTACAATGAGATACCATTCCATACCTATAGGATGGCTATAAGTTAAAAGTAAAAAATAAGTGTTGCTGAGGAAGTGGTGAAACAAGAACCCTCAAATGTTGGTTTGAGGGGAAGCAACCAGGGCAGTTTCCTTGTGGGGAGCAGTGGGGAGTTATTGCTTAATGGGTATAGAATTTCTGTTTGGGGTGATGAAAATATTTTGGGATTTGATAGTGATAATAGCTGCAAACTTCATGGATACATGAAAAACCACTGAATTGAACACTTAAAAAATGATGCTATTGTATGTGAATGATTTCTCAATTTAAAAAAAGACCACATAGTCTAACGAGAAATTCTCTGACAAAGTACATATTATTGCAAAGAAACATCTGAGATGTAACACATATCTTATATGTGAAAACCACACATCTAGTTATGATTTCAAAATGTTGCTTAGTTTAAAAGACAATTATAAATGCACAGTGTGAAAAGTCCTTCTGAAGCTTATATTTACCTTACTTTTACGTTTATTATATTTCATAGGTTCTGCTTCATTCTGCTTGGAATTTATTCTGCTTGGAATAAAATCTAAGCAAAGAATGTAACTTTCACTAGCAACGGAACACACTTAAATCTTAAGTTTCTAACTTCGGAAACTACAGAAAACTACAGTATGGTAGTTTGCAAATCAATTTACCAAACATACAGTTACAGAAGGCATCATAATGTAGTTACGTTAGGTCTGGAAGTTGAATGATCACAGTAGATGTCCTAGCTCTATCGCTTAGCTCTTTTCCACTTCTTCATCTGTGACTGAGATAGGTGGAATTGAAGTTCCTTCTAGCTTTAAAATTTTAAACTTACTCCATCTAATTGTGGCTTTACAGTCAAAAGAATTTTGGAATTGTTTTCCTTGCTTGGACTATATTAAAGCGTTCACATTTAAAATTTAACACATTATTACTGTATCATAACATTTGAAAGGGATTAAATCAATTAGACCAACCGATCTCTTTCGGTTGAGAATTGGCCTGAGGCAATACTACCATCTGGTGGTTTCTCTTCAAACATAACTTTCTAGAAGACGGTCTGGCCTCTCATCAAATTAGGACAGGTGGTTTAGATACGCCTATTTTAGGAAACAAATTTAATAATGTTGCATATGTTTTAACTAATGCTTATGTAATTGGTCTTAAAAACTTGTAATTCAACACATTCTCTCAACAACTATTTGTTTAGTGCCCAATTATAAGAACAAAAGAGAAAACGTAAAAAATCCTTGCATTCATAGATGTAACAGTCTAGTGAGAGAAAGTAGACAGATAAGCATAATAAGTAGGTAAATTATGTTAACTGGTGAATTCTATTAAAAATCAGGATAAGGGGGATGTTGGGGTCGCTGAGGGTCGGGCACGACTGAGCGACTTCACTTTCAATTTTCACTTTGATGCATTGGAAAGGAAATGGCAACCCACTCCAATGTTCTTGTCTGGAGAATCTCAGGGAAGGGGTAGCATGGTGGGCTGCCGTCCATGGGGTCGCAGAGAGTCGGAGACGACTGAAGTGACTTAGCAGCAGCAGGGTAGGTTGCGATTTTAAATAAAATCTGAGCAAAGATTTGAAAGAGGTGACGTCAACTCTACACGCTCGTCTCAAGAATAAAATTCCACTGACTTACAATCTAAGTATCTAGCTTTTAATTCTATCGTGCCTATACTTCTGCTTCCTCAAATGTTCCTTTTTAGTAAGCAGGGACTGCAATACCAGGTCAATATTAACAAGAAGGATGTTAACATATTAACGGATGATAAAATATTAACAAGGACTGCATTTTGAAAAATGACGCTGCCCTAAAGATAGGTACCTTTTCGAGAGTAAAGACTTTAGTATCAGGAAAGGTACAGGCGGAAGAAAGGAGGGGCTCTCACGCTGACCTACAGACCACTGCGACGCCTAAAATCTCGATAGCCGCCTCACTGTAAGGCTGCTCCGCAATGGTGGCGCAGGGCTCTTCCTATCATTACTATGTAGTTCTGTTTCCTGATCCGAGAAAGGAACTGGGGAAAATCAGGTAAACTCCGCAGGGTGCTTCTGGACCAAGGAATTTCTGCGACGCCGCAACCTGCGCCCGCGCCCTGTCGGACAGCCGCGCCCAGGCCCGACGCGCATTCCTGGTTGGCGGATTCGTCACTTCTTGGTGTCAGAAGTTAAAATGAAAATTCGAATTTCTCTACTTAGGAATCCCTTCTTGTCCAAGAAAACAGAAGCAAGATCAACTCAGAGTCCTTGAATCTTTTTTTTTCTCTCGTGACTTCCACAATATCTACACCCTGTTTGCCGGGGATTGCGTCGAAAGCGACGACGCGGACGCTCAGGCCTCGGTTTCCACTGCGCAGTCGCGGCGGCCCTCGCCCGCGGCCCTCGCCCCCGCCCCGGCCGGGAGGTCCGACGTGGAAGTTGCTGGCTGACCAAGCTTCCAAAGAAACTGTCTGGGAGCCAGGAGTCCGAGCCGGAGCCGGAGCGCAGGCCTAGGCGACGGGAGGTGGCGGCGCCGAGACGCGAATAGGAGTCGCTGCCGAGGTCGGGGCCGGTCTCTGACAGTGGACGAGGGCGGACAGGCGGTTCATCATGGGTGAGAGATCTGAGGAGGGAGCCTGGGCGCACTGAGAGGCCAAGGCCGAGGGGGCCGGGGTTGGGGAGCAGAGGAACAGAGGGCAGGCCTGGGAAGCCCAGCCAGCGTCTCAGGGAGCTGGTTGCTGAGGGCTTCAGTCACCTTGGCTCTTCACTAGGGTGCGTGGACTCTGCCTCGAACCTTCGCTTCCTGACTCCCCGCGGCCCCAGGCGTGGGTCATCGTGGGTCGGTGAACTTTTCCCTTACCTCCTCGGACCCAGCGCCGCTTGCTGGACGGAGTTGGTCTGCGAAGCTTGGCAACATATCAGTTGCAAGTTCGCTGAGGCTTCTTGGGTGAAAGATGAGCTCTGACCTTGTAGTGGCAGCTTGATACTCTCTCCCTGGTCACTGGGACAGCGTCAGTTTAAATTCCAAAAGGTGTTGCTCGTAATGTTTTATTGCCAACACGGCATTTATCTGCTTGCCTGTAACTTTTTCTGTAAGAGAGGAATATGGCGGGGGAGGTGGGCAGGGAAAGTATTACTGCTCAGTGATGACGTTTTAAACTCAGTTTTTGGAGTACTAATTGAGAGAGCTACATTGTCGTCAGAGGCATCAGATAGAGCTTCGCTCCCCACTGGAGCCCAAATGAAGGTGCAGATTTTTTAACTTGTTCACAACTCTCCAAGTGATGCAAATTCTTTGGGTTATTTAAATACCTCAGCTATTTTTGGGGGAGTTTCCATCTTGCTCTGAAACATCAGAAGCGCCTTCTTGTCTTTTTGCATAACCCTTTAAGTTTTTTTCCTACTGCCTCTTTTTAACCTGTAAGAAAGGATTTTGTCAAGTCACACTCCTTATGTTACAAACTTTCAGGGTTCTCCAGCCCATGGTGGATTCATTTTTCCAGACTTGTAGTTTTTAATTTTGTCATTTCTTTGTAAAATAACCAGGTGGTGTTTGTGAGTATCGTTTCTGTTGTCAACTTTTTTTATATTGTTAGTGTAACTTTTTTCTAATCTTTTCAAATGTCTTTTGGTAAGAAAGGGCCAGAGTGCTTTTTTTGGATGGGGAGGGGTAATCATTAAAGAAAGAAATTATTTTAAAAGAGCTTCTTGTTTGATTGTAGAAATAGTAAAGATTCTGAATTTCCACCTCCATCACTCTTAGGCGTTATTTTATTTAAACACACATCAACAATTTAATCTATTACTGGGAGGCCCTGCTGACACAGAGGATGATTTTAAATTTTAACTTTTTTTCAGCTGTATTGAGGTATGAATGACAAAAATTGTGTATATTTAAGGTGTACAGCATGATGTTTTGATATATATATACCTTGTGAAATGATTACCACATTCAAGCAGATTAACACGTCCATCACCTTACAGTTACCCATTTTGTGTGTGTGATGAGAACACTTTGAGATCTGCTGTCTTAGCAAATTTCAAGTGTGCAATATGTTATTAATTATATATAGTTACCATGATGTTCATTAGATCTCCAGAACGGTATCTTCTAATGAAAGTGTATACCCTTTGACTTAACACTGTCTGATTTTACCCCCTCTCCCAGCATCTGGTAACCACCATTCTATTCTCTGTTCACAAGTGCTTTTATATTACACAATACCTTGTGTATAGGAAGCTTTCTGGTAATAGTTCATGATATGTTGACTGTAGCTTTATTTCTATTTTTTAAAATGTTTTAATCAAAAATAATTTTTGTTATTTTTAGCTTCTGTCTCAATTCTTTGCAAGTTACATTTCTTATGGAGAATTCTCAGTGATTGAAGGTACTTATGGTACTGCTGTTGTACAACAATAATAATTACTTTTCATGTTCAAGGACTTCATTGTCCCACTATCATTCTAATTTGCCCTTTAATTTCTAGGGGTAATGAGGATATCATGCTAAGCTGTCTGTATTCTCTTGTTTAGAAAGTGAGCTCCATAAAGGGAGTGATATTTCTCTTATTTTTTGTCTGTATCTTCTGAGCCTGCCTAACAAAGTATCCAGGACTTGGTAACAATCAGTAATTACTAGTTTGATGTTGAATGATGTGTATCATTGGAAGCAGTGTTCCTGTGAATGGAGGAAAATACTACAATGTTATTGAATTTAGTATAGTTTTTAAAGAGCAAGATTAAATGTTTTGTGGATCTAGTTCTTGAAATGATATTGAAATACATTTTTGTTATTTTCTAAGGTGGCTTTTTCTCAAGCATTTTTTCCAGTCTATTTGGAACTCGGGAAATGAGGATTTTAATTTTGGGATTAGATGGAGCAGGAAAAACTACAATTTTGTACAGATTACAGGTTGGAGAAGTCGTGACTACTATTCCTAGTAAGTGTTGGTATGATAAACTAATTATAGGATAGGGGCTTTTGTTTTCCATTGGAAAAAACTTTATTTCTGAATACATATGTAATGTAATTAATAAGATTTGTAGACTTCTATGAGCATAATATTGATAACATTTTTTTCATAAATTTATGGACAGCTTGGGGTAATTTATGAACCCCTGTCCATGGCTGGGTTCTGCTGTTTAGAGCTGTTTTAAAAGTTGGGTAGAGTTAAGCCATATAATACCATTGAGAGCCAGTATCTTTATTGATAAAATGAAGATAATAAATATCCATTCACTTTGAAAATAAAGCCAATGAATAGGGAAAATGAATCAAGTATATAAAATAATTTGTAAATCTGAGTAAAGAGTTATCAGTATGTCGATACTAAGTTATACTATTACATGTGTAGTGTTTTTTTTTTTTTCTGTACTTGTTATTATTTGATTAAGATTAGGGTTTTTTTTTTTTTTTTTTTTTTTTTAGTAATCCTACTGATTATTTTTAAAGATCTGAGTTGAAGAGACTGAGTGTTGAATTAATCTGGAACTTAAAAATATCAAGAAAAGTAACACCTTTAAATCAATTGATATCTTAGAAAAATATTCTTTAGTAGCACTAATTTACTACATAAGAAGACTGTTCTGTTACACTATTTTCATTTTTTTACCCTGATGATTGGTATACTTAAACTAAGTTTAATAGTTTGTAGAGTTTGCTCAAGAATGTCTTTAAGTTACTCCGTCACTCAAGCTATTTCTATTTAGTACTATTTAAACTTCCAGATTAAAAAAGAAAAGTCTAGCTTTTACAACAGAACTTTTTGGACCATGTCATCTGTTACTTCTTGCTACCACCTTCAAGAAATTTCAGTTTCTTTGGTTTTTGGTTCTCAAATCTCCCATCTGTGCTGCTGTTGAGTCATGGTGGCCGCTGTGGTACCCACAGCTCAGTGGATTGCGTTTTAGCAAATGTGGTTTATACCACGTTCTTTTCTGCAAAGAAACGACATTTGTAATTGAGGTTGAAGATGGTGATTACATTGCTACCTAATTCTAAGTGAGACATCACGAACTTGCTTTTTACTTTTTCACTCAAGATGTGCTATAGTAATTTTTTTATACTTGCCATATATACTCTTAAGTATTGTTTACCAGTATAAACTTAAATCTAAAAAAATTAGTTGTCCAATTATAGCTGTAAGTTACATTTTACTTTGATTGTAAAATCTTAGTAATTTTCATATGTATAGCTTCTAAGTTTTTTCAGCATCCTCTCCAGCTCCTCTGGATTCCTTTCATTGAAAGTAATAGTATCTTGCCTTAGGCATGTGATGCCAAGCTCCACCTAAGAAGGATGGCAGGGAAAGGGGTTGAGGCTCTTCCCTTTGACCATCTAGCTATGACCTTACTGTGGATGAGCTCTTGAGGAAGTCTTCAGAGGATCTGTGAGATTCCCTGCCTTAGTGAACTCAGCTTCCATAAAGAGGTATACAGCCATTGCTGTGCCTTACTGAAGTTTAGAATCTAGGCTTTTATCCTATTTGCTACCTACCAAAATTCCATTTTTTGTAATACGTTTACAACTGTACTTTGTAAGTATAACTTTCTGAACGCTTTTGTATGCCAGCGTTTAACATAATAGGATTTCCATTGAGCTAAGAATTATCTAATTGCAGAGGTGGCTGGGGGTTCTTATATACCCTGAAAGTGGGGTTTATCTTGCTTATTGGGGGAGGGTGATGTGTGTGTGTATGTATAGCACAGCATACTGTCGTAAATGGAATAATATTTGAACTAATAATGTGATTCAACAATTACCACTAATTGCTGAAACTCAGACTGGATACTTTGAAGACAGAAGGTATTAGTCTACATATACTATTAATTCGCTTTCTCTTCCAGCCATTGGATTTAATGTTGAGACAGTAACATACAAGAACCTTAAATTCCAAGTCTGGGATTTGGGAGGACAGACAAGCATCAGGTATGGTACAAAGGCCAGACCATTTTGTAGTATTGGGATCTTTATTGCTCTTTTAGGGTTAACAGCAATAAACCAAAATATGTCTTCTTTTGTAATGTAATGGGAGCTACCTAGTTTAAAATGAGGTAAAACCACCTTATTCTCTCAATTAAAATCTGAGAATTAAAGATTTTTAACTGAAAATAATTAAAATCTATGGAAGTCAGTTTTTCCTATATCACTTAGATGAAAATTTTTTCCATGAAAATCTCAAGACCTGATTACTTCAGTAGTTTTTAAATAAAAAGAATCCTCTAGTTAATTCTTGTCAGTCCCTTCATCTGTGAGACAGACTGTTTTGGATTTCATGAAAATACCTTTTGGGCCCACTATTTAGGACTAGATGCATTCCCCAAGTATTTTATTTCTTCAACCACTTGGGATTCACTTGGTAATTTTAGCCACTTCTACTTGTCTTCAGTGATCAATTTAAAGTCTGTTACTAAAATTATTTTTAAAGAACCCATTTCTCTTAAGGAGTTTCTAGTTAAAGATTTATAAGATACAGTGATCAGGTCTACATGAAACATTTTTTCATCAGTACATTTAGTGATTTTATAAATTCTTCTCTCAGCCTGTAGTCTAAACTTACTCTGAAGCTCCTTGATCNATTATTTTTAAAGAACCCATTTCTCTTAAGGAGTTTCTAGTTAAAGATTTATAAGATACAGTGATCAGGTCTACATGAAACATTTTTTCATCAGTACATTTAGTGATTTTATAAATTCTTCTCTCAGCCTGTAGTCTAGACTTACTCTGAAGCTCCTTGATCCTGTGTTTTATCAATATTCTTTCTACCCATTCCCATCTGAGGGATATGATACATGACCATCAGAAACAATCATTATGGCATTAATACTGATAGGATTGGCAAGTAACACCCTTCACCCCACCATAGCATATAAATTAACCTATCAGTTTCATCTTTCAAATAATATATTCTCCCTTTCTGAATTTTCTTTAGGCCATACTGGAGATGTTATTATTCAAACACAGATGCAGTCATTTATGTAGTAGACAGTTGTGACCGAGATCGAATTGGCATTTCCAAATCAGAATTAGTTGCCATGTTGGAGGTAAGAAAACTTTATTAAAATGTGGGTAAGTCATTTATATTTGGTTGCTCTTACTATTATTTATTGTCACATGCAGAAATGAGTAAAAGAGAAACAGGGGTCCCCCACACCCTTGTCTGTAGTATCATTTTCTTTTATGCAAATTACTTTCTATTCCAAAAATACTGTTGGGGAGAGTTGATGACTTAAAAAAAAAAAATTCCAGTCCTATAACTTCCTTTAAATTAAATTCCTTAATTTCCAGAAAATTCAGAGCTAAACTCTTTCTAAACTGAAGTGACTATTCTACGTCACTTCTGTGAAGTGATTTTTTTTTTAATGTCTTCATTTCTGGTTGTATAAATTAGCATATGGAAGCAGATTTATTATATAAGTATATAAATAATAAAGTATATTTGTTTTAGAAACATTGAAGTTCAGAATGGATTTCTGGCACAATTCTGGCCCGTGTGTACCTCTCCCAGCTTTATCATTTTTTTACTCTTCCCTGTGTTTACAGTACCTCAGCCATAGCGATATTTCTTTTCTTTGCTCAGTGAGTTTGTGTACCTGACATCTGGTTTAGGGTTTTGCACTTGCTTCTCCTGCTTGGAATTCTCTTTCCCCAAATCTTTGTGTGGCTGTGTTCTTAACATGTTTTATCTCACATGTTTCTTCCTCAGAAAGGAGGTCTCAGTTATATTCTAACCCTTTATCTTACTTTATTCTTTGTAACTACTTACCATTTCTTTCTATTCTTTGAAACATATTTGTTTACGTATGTATGCTTCCCACCCTAAAGTGCAAAGTTCTTTGCCTTTACCTTGTACCCCTGATGTGTGGAACAGTGTATCATAGCTCTTAACAAAGAACCCAATACATTATATTCAATGAGGTTTGAAAGATACTGATAAGCTAACTGAATTTGGAAGGTGCATTAAGTAGTCATCTAAAAGATTTTAAAATTGTTAAATAAGCTTCTCAAATGTACTAATGATTAACTTAATAATGAAATTGCCTTTGCTCGAGAAAATTAGATGTATAGGTTTCCTTTTCCCACTAAAACTATGATGCTGAATTACTCAGTTATTGAATGTTTAAGTTCCAGGCAACTTGATTTCTAGTTAGAAGCAAAACTTAGAATATTTCGGACTTCTGAGTTCTTGGATGATTAACTTCTTTAGTTCAGTTCAGTTCAGTCGTTCAGTCGTGTCCAACTGTTTGCAACCCCATGAATCGCAGCACGCCAGGCCTCCTTGTCCATCACCATCTCCCGGAGTTCACTCAGACTCACGTTCATTGAGTCAGTGATGCCTTCCAGCCGTCTCATCCTCTGTTGTCCCCTTCTCCTGCCCCCAATCCCTCCCAGCATCAGAGTCTTTTCCAATGAGTCAACTCTTCGCACGAGGTGGCCAAAGTACTGGAGTTTCAGCTTTAGCATCATTCCTTCCAAAGAAATCGCAGGGCTGATCTCCTTCAGAATGGACTGGTTGGATCTCTTTGCAGTCCAAGAGACTCTCAAGAGTCTTCTCCAACACCACAGTTCAAAAGCATCATAGACTCAAGATTGCCAGGAGAAATGTAATAACCTCAGATATGCAGATGATACCACCCTTATGGCAGAAATTGAAGAAGAAGTAAAGAGCCTCTTGATGAAAGTGAAAGAGGAGAGAGAAAAAGTTGGCTTAAAGCTCAACATTCAGAAAACTGAGATCATGTCATCTGGTCCCATTATTTCATGGCAAGTAGTGTTTTCCCACTTCATGGGGAAACAATGAAAACAGTTAGAGACGTTTTTGGGGGGTGCTCCAAAATAACCACAGTTGGTGATTGCAGCCATGAAATTAAGACACTTGCTCCTTTGAAGAAAAGCTATTACCAACCTAGACAGCAAATTAAAAAGCAGAGACATTACTTTGCCAACAAAGGTCCTTCTAGNGCTTGGAAAAGCAGGGAAACCAGAGATCAAACTGCCAACATCTGTTGGATCATGGAAAAAGCACAAGAGTTCCAGAAAAACACCTACTTCTTCTTTATTGACTATGGCAAAATCTTTGACTTTTTGGATCACAACAAACTATGGAAAATTCTTAAAGAGATGAGAATAACCACAGCCCCTCACCTGACTCCTGGGAAATCTGTATTCAGGTCAAGAAGCAACAGTTAGAACTGGACATGGAACAGCAGACTGGTTGCAAATTGGGAAAGGAGTACGTCAAGGTTGTATATCGTCATCCTGCTTATTTAACTGATATGCAGAGTAAATTATACAAAGTGCTGGGCTGGATGAAGCACAAGCTGAAATCAAGTTTGCTGAGAGAAATATCAATAACTTCAGATATGCAGATGACACCACCCTTATGGCAGAAAGTGAAGAAGAACTAAAGAGCCTCTTGATGAAAGTGAAAGAGGATAGTGAAAAAACTGGCTTAAAACTCAACATTCAGAATACTAATATCATGGCATCTGGTCCCATCACGTCATTACAAATAGATAGGGAAATAGTGGAAACAGTAAGACTTCGAGTGCAGCCATGAAATTAAAAGACACTTGCTCCTTGGAAGAAAACCTATGACCAACCTAGACAGCATATTAAAAAGCAGGGACATTTCCTTTGCCAACAAAGGTCCTTCTAGTCAAAGCTATGGCTTTTCCAGTAGTCTTGTATGGGTGTGAGAGATGGAATGCAAAGACAGCTGAGCACCAAAGGATTGATGTTTTTGAACTGTGATGTTGGAGAAGACTCTTGAAAGTCTCTTGGACTACAAGGATATCAAATCAATCTATCCTAAAGGAAATCAGTCCTGAATATTCATTGGAAGGACTGATGCTGAAGATGAAACTCCAATACTTCAGCCATCTAATGAGAAGAACTGACTCACTGAAAAGTCCTTGATTCTGGGAAAGATTGAAGGCAGGAGGAGAAGGGGATGATGGAAGATGAGATGCTTGGATGGCATCTCTGATGGGCTTGACATGAGTTTGAGTAGGCTCTAGAATTTGGTGGTGCAGCAATCCTTGCATGCTGCAGTCCATGGGGTCACAAAGAGTTGGATATGACTGAGCAACTGATCTGCACTGAACTTTAATTCAGCATTCATAACCACAGTTACCTACTGGAATGTCTTGGGAAGTTTACATGAAAACTATTAATAAAACTCTAGTAATACAAGATAAGTATTAATGAATGTTCAGGCCTAGGTGAATAATGGCAACCAATGAGTTGAAATTTAAATGATTCAATTTCTTAAAAATGTATTTCTTAAAACTACATTTAGTTTTGTATACTATTTAAATGGACTTCTCAGGTGGCCCAGTGTTAAACAAGCTGCCTGCCAATGCATGAGGTGCAGGAGATCCCAGTTCCATGCCTGGGTCTGGAAGACCCCTGGAGTAGAAAATGGTAACCTGTTCCAGTATTCTTGCCTGGAAAACTATGTATTACAATGATTGGACATGACTGAGAGCCTAAACACACACACACATGCACATTATTAAATAAAATATTCATCAAGACTCAGAGATTAGAAACAGGTGACACAGGATTGTTTTATCCACAGTCTCCATTTTTCCAAAGGAAGGCCCAAACAGACCCACGTTCAACCCCTTCACCTTTTGCCCAAGGGGATCTTTAAACTTTCACAATTAAAGTTTAATTATAATTAAAACATCTCACTCTTTGAAGCAACCTTTGTCTGTGGACTTCCCTGGTGGCTCAGATGGTAAAGTGTCTGTTTACACTGGGGGAGACATGGATTCAGTAGGCCCCACAATTTTAAGAACCTGCTAAAGGAAAGGACAGTCAATAAGATATCTATTAAGTAATAATTAAATTTCAAATTAGTGCCCTTTACATGTGTAGATATCCTATGATTTTATTAAAAATGCATTCCAAAGATAAAATTGCCCAATCTCAGTGAATCATCCATTAGAAATTACTGTTATTGCTTCTGGTAGAATTAACCTTTTCTTTTTTATAGCTTCAGCTCCCACTTTTGCACTGAATCAACTGAGGAAAACAATAATTATTCCCAAAGACCAAGAAGTCATCATAGAGTGCAAACCTCAAGGATCTCCAAAACCAACTATCTCTTGGAAGAAGGGAGACAAAGCAGTTAAAGAGAATAAAAGGTTAGAAGTCTATTTCATAATTTAAACTTTTAATATCAGACTTTTCTGAAGTTGCAGATGATACAGACAAAATATATGAGTCTTAACATAATTTTGAGACATATTTCATGAACTGACTGAGCTATGGTTTTGTCTTCATAATGATTAAAAAAAGATCTATAAAGGAAAGAACAAGTGATCTATAAAGGAAAAAGTTCTATCTCAAAATGGCCATACTTCTTTGTTTTTGTGGTATTTCAGCACCAACTGGGAATTTAACCAGCTTATGAAGAAAGCAAACACTTTCATTCAGTTAGTTAATTTTTCATTTTGGGTCTCCAGCTTTAAGGACCCAGAAACTAGCTATGATAAATTTTAGATGATGGGTTCTCATTTCAATGTTAGTATTAAAAATAATATAAACATATTCTTGATATCCTGGGTAATCCCTTTATGATAGAATACTTCCAAGTGAAATTTGCTTCTAAATTTTCATTTTTACTTTATATTAATGAAAAATACTATAGAATTATTTCAGTTGCTATATGCAAATGAGGAATGTACAGAGAACTTTCTACCATATAAAGATCTGTCATTGATACTTAAAGCCAAAGCAGAGGATAGGACTAGAAATGGGGAAAAATGATAAGAGCATCACATAGTTGTACCACAGTCTATGTACGGCAAATTCAAAAGTCCCATGCTTTATCAATCATTATTATCTGGTGTTGCAAACGGTGGTTTGATAAAATATTATCCTCTATTATATTAAAATAATGTTGTATATGTTGTTTAAGGTTATGTGTTTTTTTGATCTATAAATATAAGGAGTTTATGTTTTGATTTATGTTTCAGTCTCAGTAAATATATAGCTAAAATAACTTAAGTCAGCATTATAGCCCATTTAAACAATTCCTTAAGTAATTTTGGAATATTTTGACATATTTGAAAAATATCTTTGGAATATATGCTTTTCCCATTCAAGTCTGAGAAATATTATTTTAAATTGCATGTCTCTAATGAAATAATTTATGAATGATTGGATTATGGTCAGGCCCAAGCATCTATGCTGCCTAGAATTGATATGAATTATCACAGACATTGGGTTTCCCAGGTAGCACCAGTGGTAAGGAATACATCTGCAATGCAAGAGATACGGGTTTGATCCCTGGGTTGGGGAGATCCCCTGGAGAAGGTCATGGCAGCCACCTCAAATATTCTTGCCTGGAGAATCCCATGGACAGAGGAGCCTGGTGGGCTTACGGTCCATAGGGTCACAAAGAGTTGGATATGATTGAAGTGACTTATCTCTCACATAATGGATATTTTGTTAAAAAAAAAAAAAACTATTTCTTAGTGCAAGTGAGATTGGGGGGCAAATTACAAGCTGTAAATTCAGTGTTAGATTTGGTTGAATTGTATATGGTTGAAATGAATTTTTAATGATTGTTGCTCAGAAATATGAAAAAAACAAACAAAAAGAAAACAAAGAAATGAAACCTCACACAAACCTTTCGTTATAACAGAAGACAATGAATTTGTAGTATCCTAGTAAGAACATATACTTTACATTGCTTCAGTTCAGTTAAGTCGCTCAGTCGTGTCCGACTCTTTGCGACCCCAAGAATTCAAACACGCCAGGCATCCCTGTCCATCACCATCTCCCGGAGTTCACTCAAACTCACGTCCATGGAGTTGGTAATGCCATCCAGCCATCTCATTCATTCTCTGTCGTCCCCTCTTCCTCCTGCCCCCAATCTTTCCCAGCATCAGAGCCTTTTCCAATGAGTCAACTCTTCGAATGAGTTGGCCAAAGTACTGGAGTTTTAGCTTTAGCATCATTCCTTGCAAAGAACATCCAGGGCTGATCTTTAGAATGGACTGGTTGGATTTCCTTGCAGTCCAAGAGACTCTCAAGAATCTTCTCCAATATCACAATTCAAAAGAATCAATCCTTCGGTGCTCAGCTTTCTTCACAGTCCAATTCTCACATCCATACATGACCACTGGAAAAACCATAGCCTTGACTAGATGGACCTTTGTTGGCAAAGTAATGTCTCTCCTTTTCAATATGCTATTTAGGTTGTTCATAACTTTCCTTCCAAGGAGTAAGCATCTTTTAATTTCACGGCTGCTGTCACCATATGAGGTGATTTTGGAGCCCCCAAATATAAAGTCTGACACTGTTCCCACTGTTTCCCCCATCTATTTCCCATGTAGTGATNTTTAGGTTGTTGATAACTTTCCTTCCAAGGAGTAAGCATCTTTTAATTTCACGGCTGCTGTCACCATATGAGGTGATTTTGGAGCCCCCAAATATAAAGTCTGACACTGTTCCCACTGTTTCCCCCATCTATTTCCCATGTAGTGATGGGACCAGATGCCATGATCTTAGTTTTATGAATGTTGAGCTTTAAGCCAACTTTTTCACTCTCCTCTTTCACTTTCATCAAGAGGCTTTTTAGTTCCTCTTCACTTTCTGCCGTAAGGGTGGTGTCATCTGCCTATCTGAGGTCATTGATATTTCTTCCGGCAATTCCAGCTTGTGCTTCCTCCAGCCCACCGTTTCTCATGATGTACTCTGCATATAAGTTAAATAAGTAGGGTGACAATATACAGCCTTGACATACTCCTTTTCCTATTTGGAACCAGTCTTTTGTTCCATGTCCAGTTCTAACTGTTGCTTCCTGACCTGCATACAGATTTCTCAAGAGGCAGGTTAGGTGGTCTGGTATTCCCATCTCTTTCAGAATTTTCCACAGTATATTGTGATCCACACAGTCAAAGGCTTTGGCATAGTCAATAAAGGAGAAATAGATGTTTTTCTGGAACTCCCTTGCTTTTTACCTTAGTCATCTTAGATCACTTCTTCCTCATAATAGTGATACATTTCATCATAATAGTGGGAAATATTTCTTAGCATTATAGACTGTCTGTGTTTGAAAACAAAGCCCCAGTGTTCCCCATATTTGTGAGTTCCTGGTTGTCTGTTTTGGGGTAAAGGAAAGTGAAAGAAAGTGAAAGTGAAGTTGCTCAGTCGTGTCTGACTCTTTGTGACCCCATGGACTGTAGCCTACTAGGCTCCTCAGTCCATGGGATTTCCCAGGCAAGAATACTAGAGTGGGTTGCCATTGCCTTCTCCAGGGGATCTTTCTGACCCAGGGATTGAACCTGGGTCTCTGGCATTGTAGGCAAACGCTTTACCATCTAAGCTACCAGGGATTGCACTTTGGGGAAAAGGAAGGGCACTTAAATTGCTCCTAGGATGTTTTTTATATTGTGGCATATATTGAAGTAGGGGAGATGTGCCTCAAATATAGATTTATTTTCCTCCTAAAGGCTACCCATTCTAGTATTCTGCCTTGGAAATTTTCACGGACTGTATAGTCCATGGGGTCGCAGGAGTCGGACACGACCAAGTGAGGAGTCGGACATGACCGAGTGACTTTCACTTTTGAGTGAGTTGGCATTTGGGATGTGGAAATACATGAGTTTGACTTCCAGCTCAGCGTGAATTCAGAAATCACTTTCAGCCTCAAGTGGTATTTAGGGCAGGCTCTAAGAGTGCCCTAAACTGGATCTGTAATCTAGGTTTGTGTGTTTAATGGGAATACACAGCCTATCATTCACCCTAATCCATTGGATTAAGAAGACCCTCATCACCAGTCATAAGACAGAATGCTGAATAGCAGACCCTGATTCTAATTGCAAGGTTGCAGACCTGCATGGAAATTGCATTCATAACACTTCAGTTTAGTTCAGTCGCTCAGTCGAGTCCGACTCTTTGTGATCCCATGGGCTGCAGCACGCCAGGCCTCCCTGACCATCACCAACTCCCGGAGTTTACCCAAACTCATGTGCATTGGTTGGTGATACCATCCAGCCATCTCATCCTCTACTGTCCCCTTCTGCTCCCACCTTCAACCTTTCCCAGCATCATGGTCTCTTCAAGTGAGTCAGCTCTTCACATCACGTGGCCCAAGTATTGGAGTTTCAGCTTCAACATCAGTCTTTCCAGTGAACACTCAGGACTGATCTCCTTTAGGATGGACTGATTGGATCTCCTTGAAGTCCAAGGGACTCTCAAGAATCTTCTCCAACACCACAGATCAAAAGCATCAATTCTTCGGCATTCACCTTTCTTTACAGTCCAACTCCCACATCCATACATGACTACTGGGAAAACNGATTGGATCTCCTTGAAGTCCAAGGGACTCTCAAGAATCTTCTCCAACACCACAGATCAAAAGCATCAATTCTTCGGCATTCACCTTTCTTTACAGTCCAACTCCCACATCCATACATGACTACTGGGAAAACCATAGCCTTGACTAGACGGGCCTTTGTTGGGAAAGTAACGTCTCTGCTTTTTAATATGCTGCCTAGGTTGGTCATAACTTTCATTCCAAGGAGAAGTGCCTTTTAATTTCATGGCTGCAGTTACCATCTGCAGGGATTTTGGAGCCAAAAAAAAAATAAAGTATGACACTGTTTCCACCATTTCCCCATCTATTTAACATGAAGTGATGGGGCCAGATGCCATGATCTTAGTTTTCTGAATGTTGACCTTTAAGCCAACTTTTTTACCCTCCTCTTTCACTTTCATAAAGAGGCTCTTTAATTCTTCTTCACTTTCTGCCATAAGAGTAGTGTCATCTGCATTTCTGAGGTTATTGATATTTCTCCCAGCAATCNGCCGAAGAATTGATGCTTTTGAACTGTGGTGTTGGAAAAGACTCTTGAGAGTCCCTTGGACTGTAAGGAGATCCAACCAGTCCACCCTACAGGAAATCGGTCAGTCCTAAATATTCACTGGAAGGAGTGATGTTGAAGCTGAAACTTCAGTACTTTGGCCACCTGATGTGAAGAACTGACTCATTTGAAAAGACTCTGATGCTGGGAAAGATTGAAGGCGGGAGAAGAAGGGATGCCAGAGGATGAGATGGTTGGATGGCATCACCAACTCAATGGACATGAGTCTGAGTAAACTCTGGGAGTTGGTGATGGACAGGGAGGCCTGGTGTGCTACAGTTCATGGGGTCACAAAGAGTTGGACACAACTGAGTGACAGATTTGAACTGATCCTCCACTCATTCAGTGTTTACGGTGTTCCCACTATAAGCCAGGTGTTGTACTAGGCCCTAAGACATGGAAGACAGATATAACATGGTCCCTGCCTAACATTTTCATGAACATGATGATCTCACTGAGGCATCAACAAGGTTATGAAGGAGGCGTGACAGACAATATCTTCCTTTCCAGCACTGATAAAGAACTTAAATATGTAATGGAGGATACATGTGCTAAATAAGCAAATAAAAAATCTGATTAGGGTCTAAAATTTTTCTTCGAAAAACCTTGGCCTTGAGGGTGACCCCCTCTCGTTACTAATACTCATGTGGATCCACATCAAGTTGTTGACTGGAAGAGTTCCTCCCAAGGGCCAACCCTAAGATAGTAACATGAACCAGAATGAATACCTCATGAAGATGAGGGAAGGAAAAGGTGTTACAGAAATCTTACCTTTTGCTCAAGGTCACTTGTTAGGAAGCGGACTGCGACAGGTTCCGAGACTTTGTTTTTAGTTTTTTTGACATGCCATTTTCTAATAAGTTCCTCAGGTTGGCAAGAGGCAAAGAGCAATCCAAAAATCTGGGCTGCTGTGAGCCACACCCAGCTGTGCGGATATCTCAAGTGGGACTGCACGTGACCTGAGGGAGCCAAAACGCATTCTCAGATGTCTCAAGGCTTTCCTGACTCTATGGTGGTGAGCACGACTAATTTAGGCATTTCTTGAGTATCTATTATGTGCTTGAATTTAGGAACCAAAGATGAACAAAATAGTCCCTGCGTCTCAGAAGTGAGGTGGAGACTGAAATAACTAGAGAACCAACTCCTACCATGAGAAATGACATGAGAAGAGAGATCTGAGTAAGCCTAAAAACAGGCCAGTTTCATAAGAACTTAGCTTCAGATTCAAGGAGGTAAGGTAACATCAACAACTGCAATTTCAAATTAAAATTAAATATATATATGGGTACACTTGTTTCTCCTAACTGTTGAAATCAGTGGCACCAGGTAGTTGACTGGAAAGGTATCATTTAATAAGGCATTCTGTGTGCCAGCCATAGGCTAAGTGTATCACACATATTAGCTCATTTAGACATCACAACAGTTCTCTAAGGTTGGAATTGTCATTCCCAGTTTATAGTTCCAAAGGGGGCTAAGTAGTGTCACAAGCTGTAACAGGCAGAAGCAAGCCTAGAGCCAAGCTCAATCTGGCCCCAAAGCTCATATCCTTAAATATGACCTCTGAAAGGATCTTCATTATGTGCCCTCAAAGCTCATCCTCATGCTACTCTCAGAGCCACTCTCCATATACCACACTTGGGAAGTGCAATAGAAAAGCCTTGTGTTGGGGAACAGGACTAAAATTTTGAACTATCCATGTCATATCTGAGTTTTAGTTTATGCTATATTTCATGAAGATGGTTTTTTTTTTATATGAACCTTTGTAATATCTCAATGGAGCCATACCAGAGTAGGCTATACAGTAACTTAGTAACTGGATTGTTTTTCTCATAAAATCATGAGTTTTCTTGAAACAAATGGTTATTTAAAGCATTCATTGCACTGTCTATTTCCTAGTATTTAGTTTTGATTAATCAAAGCTAAAATGTTTAATCTAGGATCTAATTTTTTATTTAAAGAGTGTTACATAACTTAAATATTTCCATAGCAATGAAATGATTTAGTAAATTATGGCACATTTACATACAATGGATTATTTATAGCCAATTAGAAGGATCTATCTGTTAAATATGTTATATATAATATGCTTACTTAAATATAAACAAGATATAAAAGTTATATGGCTATTTGACAAAAGTAAGACTGGATGGAAATGTGTAACAAATAAGTAGCAAGGAGGACTTCGGGAAACTTCTTCCTTTCTTTTACTCCTCCATAATTAACATAATTGGGCTTCCTTGGTGGCCCAGTGGTAAGGAATCCACTTGTGATGCAGGAGAGAGAGGTTTGATCCCTGGGTCAGGAAGATCCCCTGGAGAAGGAAATGGCAACCCACTCCAGTGTTCTTGCCTGGGAAATCTCATAGACAGAGTAGCAGCCTGGAGGGCTACAGTCCATGGGGTCACAAGAGCCAGACAATACTTAGCAACTAAACAATAATTAACATAATTATTTATTTATAAATGAAATATATTATTTATGAGATTATATAATTTGCTTTTCCTCCCAGAAAAACATACTTTTCACTGGGTGCCACTGCCTTCTCCGACTCAATCTGAAAGGCCTATTAAATCTTTTTCTTATGAACTTTCCCCCTGATATTATATATTCCTAATGTGTTTCTTTTTAAAGAAAAAGGAAATACTCACTCCAGATTTTACTCAGAGTTTCAGAGGGCTTCGTAAACTGAATGATATTACATTCCTTGATGAGTTTACTTATCAGTATAAGAAAACTGAACAGAAGGCGATCTGCAGCTTTTTCTTCAGTCTCTTCCATGATCTAAAAGTAGGAAGAATGTTAAATTAATTAAGACAATAATAATTTCAAAGTATTCTACGGACATTTTTACTCCAGGATGTACATCTACAGCAGGGTTTCTCAACCACAATACTGCTGACATTTTGGTCAGGTAATTCTTTGCTTTGGGGGACTGTGCTATGCATTAGAGGATGTTTAGCAATACTCCTGGCATCTACCCATTAGACGACAGTAACACCCTTCTGTCTTCCAGTTGTGACAACAAAAACTATCTCCAAACATTGCTAAATGTCCCCTAGGGGCTTATGAAATTTTGATCATCATATACTATGGAAGATAACTTACTTTAATCTTCATTTCAAAAAAGAAGAACTGCACTGAGTTCTTACTTATATTAATAAAACAAAATTTTTTGACACAAATATTTAACCTGTTAGCTACACTACCTCAAGTAAAACTACAAAAATAAGCCAATACTTTTACTCCCTAACAAATAACTTACATCCGTAAAGTTTTCAGGATCAATCTCCTTTTCAATCACAGGGAGAACAATTCCAAGTCTTCTCTCAAAATTGACTCCTTCACTCTCCGCAAAAAAGCCACAGATCAGGGCAGCTAGTTGTCGATTTAAGCGCTACAGAAAATAAAACCATCACAAGACAATAAACTTGGGAGGCTATTTCTAAAACTGAAATGAAGGTGGTTACGACTGTCCTCAGTAGTTCTTTATGATACCAGAAGTCAACAGAATGTGGATTTTTGGTAGCTAATATGAAAAATACAAAGAAGTCTTCATCTCCCTAGAAGAAAATTTTTTAAAAGTGGTATTCATGATTATCCAATGAATAACTCTTTTCTCATTTATTAAAAAAAAAAAAAATCATTCCAGGCCCCCTGCCCAAAATCCCATTCTGATTTTAAAGCCAGTGTTACGTTACGATGTGTTGTTTGTATGCCACAAAGATGGGCCAGTGATGACAGGGCTAGATTTAGCAAGCTGATAGAATTATTGGCAAGATACATTCTATAAATTGTATAAGCAGATATTCATCAATGGGGATGAATTGGAAACAAAGGTATCAATGGAGATTGGTTAAGTAAATTATCATACATTCATGTAGTGGAGTAACTGGGCAACCCTGACCTTGTTGTGGGAATACAGGTGATTTTTATGTTATTCTCTATTTGTTGTCATTCTCTAAAACTTCTTATAGTTTCTAAGATTTTCCTGTAAGCATATATTATTGCCATAATCAAATAAAAACAATAAAGCTACTTGGGAAAAGCTAATTCAACAATGTATAATAAGTATTCTTAAAGTATAAACACCAAAAGCTCAGTATTCTTTGCAGTATGACTATAAGCAACTCTGACCTTCTTTGCCCCAAACCAGGTGGCAACCATATGGAAGAGCCAGTCTTGTTTCTCAAGGCTGATTTTACTGAGTAAGGATTTGATTGCCATGGATGCCATCTTCTTACAGGTGGCAGAGTCATCGTTCACCATCATTAGACAAAGAGGAGTAAAGAACATTCCACAGTTCTCATGCAGCAGGCCCTAAAAGAAAACAGATACTTATGAGCACACGGAGACCAGAATTCTCACATATGTCCTACCAAAGGAGGACCAGGGGCTCCCAGGAGCCACAGCTAACAGAGAGTCTGTCTCTGTGATTCACAGTACCTGAGGGAACGTGTCAAAGAGATAAGCAATCATTTCCAAGGCGGACTCTCTCCCGGTCTCATGTTCATAACTAGGGTAAGAACACCAGAAGGACTTGTTAGTAACTTTAAAATTGACCAATAATTATTTTTAAGAATTTAAAATATTGCCTCAAGGTGCCAGTCTATTTCTTAAAAAGTGGGAATAAACTCCATTTTCCCAACTTTAATACAGGTACTTATCAGGCTACCTTGCAGTTTAAAATATAACTGCTAGATTTTTACTGTTCTCCTAAGCAGACTTTAAGGACAACTGATGATCAGACTGAACTGAAAAGCAGCTTACAGAACTGCTCTATGAAGCCATGTACAGTGCTTGGCAGTCAAGCCAGTGGTTCATAGGATAGCATCCTGAGAAAATGTGCCATTATGTTTTGACTTTGCTCTTTTCAAGACAGCCCACGCGTTAAAAGGGGAAGGAACCTACCTCCCCGCCCCCCACTGCCTTGTTTGGTTTATGACTTCAACTTACGTCAGTTGAGCAAGCATGAATTCCAAGTTTGGTCGCAATTTGTCACCTAAAGGATAGTCAAGAATGTACTTCAGAAAAACCTAGAAACAGAAACCACACAACAGATTACTTGGAGCCTGTCTCTCCAGGATTCCTTTTTCCTGACCTGCTTTCTGGGACACACTGGTAGGCTACAAACAGTAGGGTGATCAGTTAGGTGAAGTCCACCTCCTGAGTCAGTAACTGTGCCTCTCCCCTCTCCTCCCACTTCACTTCCTCAGGGCCCACCTGGTGAAGAGTCAAGTCCTGGCCCACCATGAGCCTGGGTGTTCAGAGCTCCAAACCTCAGCTCACACCCTGGCAGCTCATCACTCTGAAAACGGGCTTTGTTGAACTGAGTATGGACTGCAGTTCAACCCCATATTTCTCCTGAAATAAGAATAGCAATAATAGTGATAGTAATAACCACCACTGCATTTACTGAATATCTTCTGTGTGTCAAGCACGGGATGAAGTGTTGCTCAGTTGGTTTTCATACTCCCTTAGGAAGTAGATATGACCCCTTTTACGGAGAAAAGGAACGGGCACAGAAGCTAAGTAACTTGCTCAGGTGATAGTACGAGAATCCCATGCCTAGTGTATCTACATCCAAAGGCTCTCCTTTCAGAGCCTTCAAACTGCTGTATTATTCAGCTTCCTTTATTAATAAGCTGTGAGAACTAAGCACATCATTAACCTTTCCAAAGCCTGTTTTTCCGTCAACCATAAATGGTGGCATTGCTTCCTTTGAAGGGAAGTTACAAATAGAAGCCGTGTATGTAAAGTGCTGGGCATGCAGCTAATGCTTAATAAACAGCATATGGCCCTCCTGCTTCCTAAATAAGTTAACTTTCTCTGAAGATAGCTTCAGCAGCCCAGCCCCCCTTTAACTCCAAGTTCGTATTTGCAATTCAGAACCTTCTATTGCCTGGGTTGATATGTGGTCATATTGTCAGGACAGATTTATGAAAACAAACCTGCTAATGTCATTCCTCTACCAAATGATTTCAATGACTTTTTGTTATTAGAACAAAGCCCTAAATCTTTAACAAGACTACAAGGTCTTGCCATATCTGGCACCTTCGACAAGCTAAGCTCTTACCCACCTCAAGGCTCATCTTCCAGCCTGCAAGGCTAAACCTTATTCTTTCTTCAAATTCTGCTTACATGCCAATCCTCAGGAAAGCTTTCCCTCACTGTCCCACTAGGGTGGTCTTCCACTGTGTCATATGTTCTTCCATATTTTGTAGATTTAAGAAGTACAGTTTTCCACATTTTAACGTATCAGACTGAAATTGAGATATCTTACAATGAATGGCATCATACCACTATGTCAAAGTTTTTTTCTTTCTCTGAGGTATATAAGTAATGGTGTGTCTTTAAGTGATGAAATAGCATGACAGTATTGTTTTCCTCACAGCACTTACGATGATTATAATTAAATAACCATTCATGGGATTTCTTTTTTTTTTTTTAATTTGTGGGATTTCTGCTTTGTGTGAGTCTGCTATAGGACATATAGGGACTCTGACTGGACCACCATATGGAAATCTTTCTTGCAGGTTACCATGCTGCCAAGGAAAATGTATTTCTTCATCCATCTGAAATATGCCACACAAGGGCTATACTCAAAATGCTCCTTGTACTGAAAAATGGCCCTGTACTTGGTATGTGAATGGGCTCCTGAGTCTCAGAATCAAGCAACAGCATGGCACAAAGTTTTCAGAATTCAAGCAGTGTTGACATCTCTCTACCTAAAAACCAAACAGAGAAGGCAGGGCCCAACCATGGGAACAAACTTCTCTCCACAAACCTGTCTGCACTGGACTCTGGCAGGTTCACTTTGTGCAGAAATTGCCAGCTTGGACACTTTCCGCATGACATCATCAATTTCTGGGACCAACAACTTTCTTGATAAAATGGCCTAAAACACAGAACGAGAAGACATACTCATTTCATGTTTTACTGCAAATGGCCTCTTGTTTACTAAGCCAACCTGATGTTCACGTAGCCTCAGGCAGTTTTCAAACATAATCAAAGTATCTCCAAAAGAAAAAGAATATAAACTTAAAAAAAAATAGTTATAATGGTCAATTTTATGCAATGTGCAAGTAAAGTACCTGAATTCCCTGAAGTGTAATACACAGCTCACATTCAAACATTTTGGTAAGTAGATATGTTAGCTTATAATTAATCAACCAAAAAATAATAATCTTTTTAAGAACTATCTACAGCTAATCAGAGCACTATGTTCCATGTAATTCTAAATATCTGACATGAGGCTCGTACACTGCACAATCCAACAATCTGGTGACGCCATACCTTTAGAAGACCAAATGCAGTGGCTTGTCTTGTAGTATCATAGATGTCCTCCTCGGCATACGCTAGTAGAACTTGAAGCTGCTTTTGAGTTATCTGGTACGACTTCACTTTCTTCACAAGTATGGTCACACACTGCAAGTCAACAATAGTGAGGTTAACAGAGCATCTCACAGACCAGCATCCAGTGGAATGATAAGGACTCAATACAACAGCAATGTTTTTTCACGCAGTATACTAACACTCTGGCCTTACCAAACTAATCTGGAAGAAATTTTGACAAAGACCATAAACGATGATGGGAAAACTCACCATGCTGCTAGTCCTGGCCCTGGCTTTTTCTAAGTGCAAGGGAAAACACCTCACCTTGAAACAATTTACCACCAGGTGGAAGTTCTGGCCCCTGGCAGCCCCGAGTTTTGCATAGTCCTTCAGCAAAAGAAAAAGGTGTTTTGTCAGCTGCTCTGCTTTTGTTTCTATAGATGGCAGGGGGAACCTCAAGGTCCAGATCAGGCATTGCAAAGCACCTGTGATCACCTGAAAAACAGAAAACAGAAAAAGCCAGTCAAGTGACCAAACTCAAGAACCCAGCACCCGAGGTGGTGTGGGCTCTGGGCAATCAAGCTGAAGGAATGAAGTGCTCCAGCAGGCCACTCAGGAAGCATTGTGCCTGAAGCTGAAGAATAAGATAAGGAAGCTTCCTCTTTCCTGTTGGAGAAGCACCACACAATGGAAGCTACAGCCCAAGCAAGTGAGAAAAGGTGCTCACTTAGCACATTCTTAACCTTCTATGTGTAAATGATTAGATAGGCTGGATAATTTTTTTTTTTTTTTAAAATCACATTATAAATGCCTTTCCAATTTTCTAGAATGGTTCTTTCATGTAATCCATTCTTATTGAGCTTATATTATGTCACGAGACACTCTACAGAGTGTTAGAAATACAACAATAAAAAGGATACCATTCTGCCATTTAAAGAGTAGATAGCTGTCTCAGATATTAAGCATGAGAACTATGACCTATAGTTTGATATAGTTATGTGGAGTGCCAAAGATACGAGAAATGTGCTGGGATCAAGTGACTACAAAAGGATCCCTGAGCCTTTGAGATGATCTATATCAGCTGGTTCACTTGGCTCAGCTCTACCCAATAGATGCCTACACTCTGATTGCTGGAATGGCCTTATTGGTCTGGATCAGATGAAGACAGAGGAAAGAGCTTAGAGTCAGAAAAACCAGGGCTTCAATCCCAGTTCTGCAGCTTATTACCTGTTTGACTGCAGAGATGTTCCTTTACCTCTTGGCACCTTTACTGTAAAACAGGCCATCTGACAAGGTTGGCAAGGTGTGGGCTTTGGAGTCTGACAGACTGAGGCTCACATCCTAGATCTGTCATAGGTGACAAGTCACTTAGCTAAAGGCCTGGATTTCTCATCTTTGAAGTAGAAGCATAAATAATATATGCTTCATGGGCTGTTATGAGGAATCACAGCAGTGAGCAGCAGTGACGAGGAGGAATCACAGCAGTGAGCAGTAGGACAAGGAGGAATCACAGCAGGGAGCAGTAGGACAAGGAGGAATCACAGCAGTGAGCAGTAGGACAAGGAGGAGTGACAGCAGTGAGCAGCAGTGACGAGGAGGAATCACAGCAGGGAGCAGCAGTGACAAGGAGGAGATGATCACTGCCACAGGGACAGCATCACTTACGCGCAGGAAGCTGTGAGACAAATGAAACAACTAATGTACCTAGAAGGGCTTTTTTTTTCCCCCGGCCTCATTGAGTGGCATGCGGACCTTCCCAACCAGGGATTGAACCTGTGACCCTTGCATTGGAAGCATGGGGTCTTAACCACTGAACTACCAGGGAAGTGCCTTAGAAGGGCTTTTATAATTATTAAGGGCTCTCCATTATTATTAAATTGCTGTTAAGGGAGCAATTTAATGCAGGGAACAGAGGTGGTTCATGTTGTTGTAAATGTCTTTAAAAACTCAATCACCCTGTGAAACAAACATGAGCCTAGAAACAAGTTTTAGGTATTCTGCACGACACAGGTCCTGTGAAGCAAGAGATGCTCACCTTCACGTCCATGGAACCCAGGCAGTCTATGAGGAGACACACAAAAGGATCCAACATTTCCAGGACATGTTCACTTGAAGACTTGACCTTGGAGGTCTTCAGACTAAGGTGCAACAGCTAGAAGTTTTAAAAAGATACTTCATAAGAATGAGGTTGGGCATAAGAATGAGGTTAAGGTTAAATGATTTTAAGAGACTAATGTGAAAAGTTAAGATGCTTCTATTTGAAATCATAAAAAGTGCAAAGAAAAGAGAACCACCTGGGAAAGTCTCAGTAAATGGAGAAGGTGGGAGCTCACCATGCAGCTGAGATTCGAAGTTCATTTACCAAGTGGTTATTGCTCAGAATCTACTTTGATTCTATGCACTGGCCCAGCATGAAGGATGTGGCAATAAACCAAGATGGGCAGGGTCTGATGGATCTCGGCCAGGAAGACAGACTCTAGGGAATAATTCACTATAAAAGGAGGGTGCTTTGAGAGTTCTGTGGGGACCTGGGCAGAGGGAGGAATAGATGGTGAGGTACTGGGGTGGGAAAAGTGTAGTGACTCTGGAGAACTGAAGGGAAGCCGTGCATCCAGCATGAGGCCATCCCCCTGTGGCCCAAATGAAAGATGAGGCTCTCTCCTGGGAAAATGGGAGCCAATGAAGGATGGAAAAAATATATACAATAAAATGCTCAAACTTGTGTTTTCAAAACCTCACCATCTTTTAAAAAAATTTAAGAGTAGTTCAGAGGTAGAAACTCATAGGCAAAGCAACAGTGAAAGCACTATAAATATTAGGTCAGAATCACTAATTCTGAGAAAGTTCTACCATCAAAATAAGTAACAAATAGTAAATGGACCAATGCACCTTATAATGAATTCCGTAATTTATGGTAAAAAGCGTTTCCAGTGGAAATGAGCAGTACTGGAAACTCAGCAGAGGAGTAAAAGGCACAGACTCACTGTGGGCCGCAAGTCTTACTTAAGGTTAATTCTTACCCTAAGCCCAGATTCAATAAGTATGTGCATGTTGGTTTTCTTGCTCACGACAGCTTTCTGCCCGCCTCGAACTGGAGTTGGGGGGAGCAGAAGACAGCTCTGGGGTGGCAGGCGTGGATCTGGTGCGGGGGTTGCTGGATTTCTGTCAATCAAATGGAATGAAAACCAGTAGAAACAAACACATTGAGATGCTACATCCCCAGAAGCTACTGTCTCTTTCTGGTGAGGAGCATCCAGCACCAAATAATGTGCTCTTGGCTGTGGGGTTTTTCTCCCTTAACCATGAGACACAGAAGGGATGATCAGGTTGCTGATCAAAGATTCTAGAGCTCCAGAAGCAGAGGTCAGAGGGGTGAATGCACATCTAAGTTAAAATGAACAGCAAGAGGATACTCCCTTTGATTTCTGAAAACAAATGCCAAGGAGTCTTTCTTAGAACACCCCAGAAGCAAAATCTAAAAGAAGTCCACAAATAGGTATTTAAAAATCTTTGGAGGTCTAAGACTCTGTTTGGTCAGAACAAGAAGTATATATTTAAAATCTACCCTAACTTGGGTTGAATAAATATCTAAAAAGTGGTGTCAGAGAAATGTTAAAATAATTGGTTGCTTTCACAGCTACTCCATTCAGCAGAAAAATAATCATGTTGACAGTATCACTTGGAAGGACCTCAGTCCAAACACCACAAAGTAGTACCATCTCACAGCTCAGATAAATATACCCGTTTAAATATACCCATTTTTTTTTCTTTTACTAAAGCCAATCATTAAATGAATCCACTTAAGAACTGAATGGCTTATTTGAAGCAAGCACCTAAAGGATAGCTGTTTTTTTCAAACTTACTTTTCTTTCTGTGTTAACAGGGGGAGATTTTCGCTGACCAAACCATAACTAAGCAACAGAATGGATTCTGCTGTCATTTCCTGGTTTACAAGTAATCCTGCTATGATTCGGCGTAAGGTTTCGTGAACTTTCCGGGCCAGTTTTAAACTTGTGGTATTTTGCAAGATCTAAAGGCAAACACAAATGCACGCTGAGGTGACAGAACGGCATTCTGATTTGTTATAACAGTAGTTTTATATATTATTTTTAAAATATGGTTTTTTCTAATTAAAAAAGAAACATTTTAAATAAAATTTCAAATGTAAGTATAATATAAAATCAAATTTACCCATGACCTCATCCCCAGAAATAATCACTGCCATTAGTGTATGCCTCTGGAGTTTTTGGGCCTCCTCTGTATTCTCTTTATTGTTGAGGTCTGGGCACAGGGCTGGAGATAGGACGTGACTCTTGGAAGATGCCAGCCTTCCAAGTGCATTAAATGCAGTGATTTATAGACAAGCACGTACACATCAACACAATGCAGTCACTCCTCACAGGAAACCATGCTAATGAAGACAACGACTGCCAAGCCTCAGGGCTGGATATTAGGTATTGGGCCAAATCAGAAGAACTTAATGGGAGCTTAGCACCATCACCCCAGGAAAACCTTCAGCGTGTCACAGCTAGTCCTCTGCACAGGACATGATATTAGTAACTTTCATTACCTTGGAGGGACTTGATAATTTACATGGAAAACGTATGCTTTGTCTACTCTTTTTCATCTTAAAAACATATCTAACATTCTTAGATCAAGCTCAGATAAGCTAAACGTATTTTAGGAACAATTAGGGAGTGTATCTAGCATCAAAGCACGTGGAATTAGTTGCTTTACGTCATTAGATAGGGTTTTTTGCTCTAGGTTTAGTATGTAAAACTGTAATAAAAGTTTTAATAACTGAATTAATAATGCTTGTTGAATGTTCACCCCTGCAACAGGCACAGCGAGCACTCTGAAGGCAGGTAAATTACAGTCCCTGCCCAATAGGAGGCAGAATGAAAATGGAAAGAATGTAAGCTTTGAAATTCCAGCTTCAGAAAGATCTGGCATGAAATCCTGGCTTTTCTCCTTATTCATGTTTCTTTCTACCTTTTTGAGCCTGAATTTTCTCGTGTGTCAGATGGAAGTACTGTCAGTCTCAGGGATGGCTGTGCAGATTAGAAGACACAATGAAGCAGAGCTAAGAACACAGTGACATGTTCAATAAATGCCGGTTCTCGTCCTCTTGGCAATATGGGAGCAGCAGTCTCACTCCAAAGGCTACTCTCAGTTACTGGTGGGACTCAGCTGTGTAATTCACCTATAATTCAATTTCTGTTGTCTTTCCTTCTGCATCTCAGGGTTTACATCTGACTCCTGGATCAGAATGCCCATCTCAGAGCTGCCAGACTCATGGTACTGATGTTCTTAGTACTCAAGTGAATCACGATGCTCAAGGTTCTTTTCAAGAACTCAAGATACTGAAAGGTGGTGATTCCCTATATTACATTCAAGTCCTTACCTCTTTTAGTGGAAGGATAAGTTTTGTAACCTGATCTTTTCCTACAAACTTGCCCAAAATTTCATAAGAATCGTAACTCTTGCTTCTTCGTGCCTCCATGACCTTGGAGAGGATCTGCTTTACTTCCTTCTCTTCAGCAACGGCACCAAACAACTCGTGGTTAAAAATCTTTAAAAAGAAAAAGCTAAACGGTAATTATGTACACTCAAGCAAGATACGCCAACATAAGCAGTCTCTGCATATGGTGAATTTCTATTAGATTTCACTTTTTTCAATGTAGCTTAGAGACCAATTACAGAAACATTTCAAGGTTTATACCAATGGAAAACAGAATACTACACAGATTTACATATATAACTACATAACACACAAACAGGGACTTTTTTGATATTACCAAAAAGTAGCTTAATTTCCCTTTAAGAAAGTCTCATGATATTTGAAATTTAATTATCAAAATTAATGCATTTAAAAACATAATATCTTAACTTTTAATGTATAAACAAAAGATTGTGCGCCAAACTTAGTGTCTTTCTAACCCACCCTCCAAATTACTGTGTTATCCAATTTTAAAAGTTGAGTGTTATTAATTTTTCACTATTATACATACAGTTCTGGTGAATATACATTTGTACAAACCCCAGATCACACCTAATTATACCAACTCAGGACCTACAGCAGGGCACCCATCTCATGTCACTTGAATCTGAGATGGTTCATTATTTTCATGTTTATATTTTATATTTATTATCTATGTTTATATGTTTGCTTATAGGCTATTATTGTGTCTTATTTTGTGAATGATTTGTGTTCTTTGAACTCTTAAAAAAAATCAGAATTCCTTTCTCTAAATCTTACCTCAATCATTATATCCAAACAAGAGTCCAAACTCCCAACCTGTAGCTTGTTGGTGAGGCCTTGCAGCAACATATAGACAGTGAAAGTCAGCACATGGACCTGAAGTGAGATGTATGAGAAGAGCACAGATGGTCAGAACACCATAGTAGGAAGAACAAGATCCAGGAGGACTGCAAAGGGTACACTCTGATTATGTATTTGTCAGCATTGCAGGAAGCTTTGCTAAATGACACATACTTATGTCAGGGTCTTTAGCCAAATGGTCACTTTGTAGAAAAGATACTCAGAAACACATCACATGCACAGGGTCTATCACTGTGACTAAATCAGGCCAATCATTTATAAAGAACAGCATGCATGCTAATTTGCTTCAGTCATGTCTGACTCTTTGTGACCCTATGGAGCCCACTGGGCTCCTCTGACCATGGGATGGATTCTCCAGGCAAGAATACTGGAGTGGGATGCCAGGCCCTCCTCCAGGGGATCCTCCCGACCCAGGGATTGAACCCCAGTCTCGAATGTCTCCTGCATTGGCTGGAGGTTCTTTACTATTAGCGCCACCTAGGAAGTCCATAAAGAACAGCACAAGTCTTGAACTTTTAAAAACCAACCTCTGAATTAAGAAGCCTACACGAAGAAAACAAGTTTCTGCCCTTAACAGTGATCACATCTAGCGTTCCTTAGAGCTTACTATGGGCTAGACACTGTATTACTACTCACATGTACGATATCGTACATGTGATACGATGTACCTCACTCAATCTATCTATGGTGTAGGAGAAATCACATCAGTGCTTTCACTTGAGGAAGCTGAGACACAGTAAGGTCAAGCAATGTTACAGGAACAGGAAGTGGTGAAGTCAGGATCTGAAAGCAGATGGTGCCAGAGTATACAAAGAGTACGTTCTCTACACTGCTTCCACTGCTGTAAGTTATCAAGGTAAACAGGTAATGACCATGTGCTAAGAAAATACACTTGGCTGTCAATATACAGACTGGATTTTAAAGGCATAATTTCATATATATCCAATTATGATCTTTGAGTATCTTTAATATATTTAAAGTGTTTGCTGAAGACACTGGATGCATGGGACCCACTACTGGGGAAGAACACCAGAGTGCAAGTACCACCAAACTTCCAGTGAGTTTACCCCTGTTTTCTATATGGCTACCCCCAAGCCAACATGGAAATCATGCTAAGATTCAGAGAAGTCTATGAGACATCCTGTGGCTTTAGGAATAGGAGAGAAAACTCAAGAATGTTCCAAGAGAATAAGGAAATCTATTTTTGTTTTTCTTTTCTCCATTTCCAACACTCCAAGGATCCTGTGGTGGTGATGGCAGTGGCCTAGACACAGTGGCTGCAGCAGCCACAACTCTGCAGGGAGACCTTCCTTTCCCTCAATGGGACTACAATTTGGAAAGGGTGGGCCCACAAGCTGCTTTTCTCCTCTCCAACTTGCCACTGCTTAGCCTCTGTGTGGTTATAGCTGTGGGAAGTGTGTGGCAAAGTAGGAGAAACAGCCCCAGCTTTGTAGCTGGAGATCTGAAACATGTAAAAATAAAGTGTTAACAAAGAATCAGAATATATAAGGAACTAAGGAAACTTGAGAAGTGAAAAGAAAAATAACTGACATAAGAAAATTTACTGGATGCATCCAATAGCAGGATGGAGATTAAGAGGAAGGAGTCGGTGAACTTGAATATGAATCAACAGAAATGTAATCTAAACAGAAAGGAAGAAGACTTAAAAATAAATGTGAACCACGCATCAGGGATGGATGCTGCTGCTGCTTAGTCGCTTCAGTTGTGTCCAACTCTGTGTGACCCCATGGAATATAGCCTGCCAGGCTCCTCTGTTCATGGAAATTTTCAGGCAAGAGTACTAGAGTGTATTGCCATGCCTTCTCCAGGGGATCTTCCTGACCCAGGGATCGAATCTGGGTCTCCTGCATTGCAGGCAGAGTCTTTATTGCTGAGCCACTAGGGAAGCCCCCAGGGATGGATGGGACCCTTCAAAAAAGTCTAATATATAGTTCACTGAAGTCCCAGAAGATGAGAAAGAGTGCAGTGCAGAAAAGTATTTGAAGAAATAACAGCTGAAAACTTTCCAAAGTGACCAAGAAGCTCAACAAACCTCAAACAGGGTAAAAAACCAAAGAAATCTGTGCTCATAATCCAACTCCTGAAAAAGAAAAAGTCTTTAAAGCTGCCAGAGAAAAATAATGTGTTACTCAGAAGAACAAATTTATCAGAAAGGCCAGAAGTGGCATGACATTTTTACAGTGTTGAAAGGAAAAGAAATAACTGTCAATGCAGAAGTGTATGTCCTTCAGGAAAGAAGGTGCAACAAAGACAGTCACAAGGGAAAGAAAACAAATAGGGTCTGCCGCCACCACACGTGCCCTACATGTTTGTCTAGACCAAAGGGAAATGATACCAGAAGAAATCTGGAAATTCAGAAACGAAGAAAAAACAGTAGGAATGATAAGAATCTGAGGATTAAAAACAAAACTCTGTGCTGCACTCGCTGTCTGCAGTGGCCCACACTCTTGTCTGCGGAGCATGCTTCTCTCTGAATCTGAATATGTCTACTTCTTACCTATCAAAACAAAACAAAGCAAAACAGCTCTAACACTGCCCGATAAGTTTTCAACATATGGTGAAGTAATACATAAACAACTATTAAACAAAGGAAGGGTGAAGGGATCTGTATTTTTACATTCCACTTGAAGTAGTAAAATACTGATTCTAAACAGATTATTAAAAATTTTTTTAGATTATTAAAAATTAAGTACAGTTATGGTAACCTAGAGCAACCACTCTACCAGGAGTCTTGGATGGTTACTTCAGAAAAACAAGCTGTTGTGTTTCTCAAACTTCTGATCACTTGGGGATCTTTAACAATGCGGATTGCATGGGTCAGGGCTAAGGTCCTGACTGCTCTCCTAAAAGTTCCCAAGTGCTGCTGATGCCACATGTCCAAGGCCCACATTTGGAAGCAGCAAGACAGCCAGGTAACTACACAAAGAGCTCTGCATTCCACCTGGTGCTCTTACTAACTTCATAACATGTATGTTTCAACTCAAAACAAATTTTTATTGTTCACATTTGTGGCTATACATTCAACAATAATTTTATTAAGGACTCACGGAATACAAAACCTGATTATCAAGTGATTTGAGAGAAAATCCAGATTCTTAAAAAAAATAGAAAGGCTTTTTAAAAACTAGATTTTTATGAAATATGGATTAGAAATTTTTAAATATTCTTGCTTGCACTCTTAGTAGATCGACTTTGCAAAAGATAGACCCAAAGTACCATGACTTAGTGTTTAAAGTGCAACTATGTGAACTCCAACCCAATTTGAATATAAAATGCATGATGCAATTTACCTGATAGCCACGCACAAGCGTAGTCTGTAATTCTTTTAAAATATATTGTAGATAATGCACACCCAGGTCCTCTATTATTTTTGCGAGGGTGCTGCGTGCAATGTCTCTGATTTCCTGTGCTCTGTTCTTGAGGAGGGCACACACTTTCAGCAAAATACTAGAACATGAGTTGAAAATCTAATTAGCAGAAACAAAAATACAAATATCCTTTTGTTTCTTAACTACTCATAATCCAAATTATTCCAGTTAGGATTCTAAATTATAGCAAACTGTGACAGTGCTTCTCTAACAAAAAAGAAGAACCAATTTCTGATTTGTCACATAACATGCCTTGGCAGATTAGTTTCCATAACTTCTCTTGGAAGGGACTGCATTAGTTTAACCATGGCAAAAGCTAAAGGAACTCGAACCACTTCCTCATCATTCACAACCTTCGATTTTATGAGTTTGTGTTCTTCGTCTCTTTTAGTCTGTAAGAAAATAAATAAATAAACTGAAACAAAAATAAATGCATTAGGGACCTACTAACACTACAACCTTGCAGCTGAAAAATTATCTACCGGTATCAAAATGATCATGAAGAAGGATCATTATTCCCTTAGCTGCAGGAGAGGAATCTGAAGATGAGGAGATAAGAGAAGCAAAGTGAAACATGAAATGTAGAAAAAAAGAAAATCCAAAAGCTGATGCCAACCCATGCAGTTAGGAGCCTCAGTCTGATACGGCCCCACAGACACCAGAGTTCAAAAAGACCTGCTGGGTCCCAGACAGAATGATTACCGTAGATGCCAGGCATTTATGGAGCCTGGGCAGGATGGCCCCAGTTATGGTTCCTTGGATATTTTTAATTGTTCTCTCCAATTCTTCCTTATTCCGAGGAAGGAAGGAGATGGATTTTGTGATACACTCAGATTCCTTAGCCACCATCCCTTCATAATCAGCTGGGTCAGGGTTTTCTGGCTCTTCATTCTTGTCCGACAAAGTCTTATTACATTCATCCTCCTTCTCGTCCTCATCCATATGCTCTAATTCCACGGCTTCATGCTCTGGCAACTCAATCGCTTCTGTAGTATCTATGTTTAGTAAACAACAAAAGTCAACTTAAATAAGGAAACAACATAGTTGTGTTAAGAAGTCTTCTCTACCAACATCTAAAAAAAAAAAAATCACCAACTACAAGGGCACGATAAAGACTGGGGAGGCTGGGAAAAAGGTTTCTAACGCTTCCAAAGTACTGTGGTTCAGTTCAGTTCAGGGGCTCAGTTGTGTCCAACTCTTTGCCACCCCATGGATTGCAGCACACCAGGCTTCCCTGTCCAGCACCAACTTCTAGAGCTTACTCAAACTCATGTCCATCAAGTCGGTGATGCCATCCAACCATCTCATCCTCTGTCGTCCCCTTCTCCTCCCGCCTTCAGTCTTTCTTAGCATCAGGGTCTTTTCAAATGTCAGTTCTTCGCATCAGGTGGCCAAAGGATTGGAGTTTCAGCTTCAGCATCAGTCCTTGCAATGAATATTTAGGACTGATTTCCTTTAGGATGGACTGGTTGGATCTCCTTGCAGTCCAAGNGGAGCAAACATATTTTAATTTCATGGCTGCAATCACCATCTGCAGTGATTTTGGAGCCCCCCAAAATAAAGTCTGTCAGTGTTTTGTTTCCCTATCTACTTGCCATGAAGTGATGGGACCAGATGCCGTGATCTTAGTTTTCTGAATGTTGAGTTTTAAGCCAACTTTTTCACTCTCCTCTTTCACTTTCATCAAGAGGCTCTTTAGTTTCTCTTTGCTTTTGCCCTAAGGATGGTATCATTTGCATATCTGAGGTGATTGATATTTCTCCGGGCAATCTTGATTCCAGCTTGTGTTTCTTCCAGTCCAGCGTTTCTCATGATGTACTCTGCATAGAAGTTAAATAAGCAGGGTGACAATATACAGCCTTGATGTACTCCTTTTCGTATTTGGAACCAGTCTGTTGTTTCACGTCCAGTTCTAACCGTTGCTTCTTGACCTGCATACAGATTTCTCAGAGGCTGGTCAGGTGGTCTGGTATTCCCATCTCTTGAAGAATTTTCCACAGTTTGTTGTGATCTACAGTTAAAGGCTTTGGCGTAATCAATAAAGCAGAAGTAGATGTTTTTCTGGAACTCTCTTACTTTTTCGATGATCCAATGGATGTTGGCAAAAACCTACATTCTTGAGCATGAATGTAGGCCAACAGGGCTAATGCAGAAACGTCCGTTATTACAGGATACAAACTGGGTGTGTGGTGGGGCAAGTCCAGACCTGGCTCTGCTAATAAGCCATGACTAACTATGGTCCATTAATTTAACTCTTGTGAGCTTTGGATTCTTCACCAGTAAACTGGAGATGGTTTACTTGCAAGGCTATTATGAGTATTAAATGTGATAAAGTCTCATTTCTGACACTTCACTGACCTTGATAAATAACAGCTATACATTAGTCTTTGTTTTGTTTACGTGCTGTGCAGCTTTAGGAAAGTTACTTTATATCTGAAATCTCAATTTCTCATATAAAAAATATGGAGTAACTAACACCTAAGGTTCTAGTAAGATTCTTACGAAAACAAATGAGAATTTCTGTGTAAATAAACTATAGCTGAGATTTTTGACCCACACATTTTAGACTGGACTTCTCTACTGTTAAACGAGTTTTCAGAATAATACTCAAACCATTCACTTTAACTTCCTCCTGACTCATTCACTGGTCACTGCCACAAGCGCAGAAAAAGAGAGTTAAGCTGAATTTTGCCATCTTTAATTCATAATAATAAATAATAGAAGAATAGGAAGGAAATTTGGTTTAAGAAAGTTTAAAAAACTTACCCTCTTCATTCTGAAGTTTTCTCATTCGTTCTTCAAGAGTTTTGTGGTCAAAGTGGAATGCTTCTAACACTATCACTAGCAAACTGTTAAAAAAAAATTTCACAGAAACATTCATTTGATTAATAATATCATTTGACTCTTAAAAGAAGTTAGACTTCTAAAAATTAAAATTAATTTTTCCTATTTTAGGTATTTTTTTACTTTAACAAATCTTAGTATCACCCCATTGATACAAATTAAAAGTAAACTGGGATTATAGAAAGGTTATTTCAGAAAAGAATCCAAATTTTACATTTCAAAAACAAAACAAAAATAAGAAGTTGGCCATACCTGACGCCCAACTTTTGATTGATCTGTCCCGCCTGTAAGACATGAATGAAATGTTTCAAGTAGTATACATATGCTGACCAAGAGAGATGTTTGCAAACAGCTCCAATAACTTCTGTGGCAGCAATGGTTATATTTTCATGCTGTAAAACAAATCAAGGGCATCAGTAAGAATAAGTGTTTGCAAATAAAATACACATACACAGCTAACTTGGTACAATAAAAATCTTAGATAGCAGGTGATCAGAAATTATAGAAAGGAAAGAATGTCCAAACTATGTTAAATAGTTTTCCTCTAGCTCTGGAAAAGCTTCTGTCAATTTCAAATGATATCGTCCTTTCATTAAAGGATTTAACACATTTTAGACTCTATTTCACTCAGACCTCCTTTATAGGTTCAAGCCTACAACTGTGAAGTAAATTTAAGGTATAAAAGTTGATAAATGTCAAAGTTAACTATAGACTGCACTGCTGAGCACTCATAAGAACAATGATTTGGAGACAACTCTTTCAGACCTCAGGAAGAAGAGAAGCTGGATTTTTTCACAAGGAAAGTAGAGAAAAATATATGAAACAGTTTTCAGACTTTGAACATCAGTGTAGGACAGTGACTCCTGAGAGAAAGGAAACAAATGAAATGAGCCTTGTAACTATCCTCAGTTGATCGTGTGGGGATAACTGTCAGGCCATAGCACAAGAGAAGAAACCCCCAAAGAGACCTGTATCTCCTTGAGTTAAGGGGTCAGAGCTGAGGCTGTGGAGCTAGAGTCCGTAGGGCAGAGTACCAGAGAGAAGAGTTCAGAGAGAAAAGCTGCCCAGAGAAAGAGCCCCTTCAGCTTCAGCGGAGAATTGACCAGTACACTCTGAATAAGGAAGAGATGAGGAGAGAGCTACCAAAAAGGAAAAGATGCAACAATCATCAAAGACCATACAGGGACGAGAATACTGCCTGTTCCTCTCAGCCACAGTGAAAAACCTCACGATACATGGAGCACTGCGTATTCAGGTGCTCAGAAGGTTAGGACCTCAGTGGTAGGTTCAAATGAGCACCACAATAAGGGCTACTCATGCCTAACAGAGCTTAAAAGTGAGCCTCAAAAGGACCAGACTACTCACAAGTAGCCTAACTGCATCTGAAAACAATTCTCAGAAATACTTAAAGAAATATAAAAATATCCAGCACCTAGCAAAGTCAAATTTATGATGTCTGGCATCTGATAAATAATTACCAGGTATACAAAGAAGCTGAGAAATAAATTTAATAAGAAGAAAAATCAAACAGCAGAAGCACAGAAATGACACAGACGACACAGCCCTGAAAACAACTGATGCAACTGTACTGCACACGATTAAGAAGGGAGAGGCAAGCGCGAGCATGCTACGGAGACACACGCGAGGCATCAGAGAGGCCCAGATTGAACTACAGAGACGGAAAAGACAATTCTGAGGGAAGATATACTGGATGGGATTAACAGTAGATTACACATGGCAGAAGGAAACACTAGTGAATTTGAAGACACAGTAATAGAAAAATGAAACCCAGAAGGAAAAAAAAAAGCCTCAGTAAGTTATGGGGTATGGGACAATTTGGAATAGCTTAATATATGATGTAATCTCTAAAAACAAGCTGCTACTGCTGCTGCTAAGTCACTTCAGTTGTGTCCGACTGTGTGTGACCCCACAGACGGCAGCCACTAGGCTCCCTTGTCCCTGGGATTCTCCAGGCAAGAACACTGGAGTGGGTTGCCATTGCTTTCTCCAATGCATAAAAGTGAAAAGTGAAAGTAAAGTTGCTCAGTCATATCTGACTCTTAGCAACCCCATGAACTGCAGCCTACCAGGCTCCTCTGTCCATGGGATTTTCCAGGCAAGAGTACTGGAGTAGGGTGCCATTGCCTTCTCCGAAAGACAAGGGGAACCAAAAATATCTTTGAAAAAGTAATGGCAAAAAATTCAAAGTCTGACAAAGACTACAAATCTATAGATCCAAGAAGCTCAGCAAACTCCAGGCACAAAACAGTAATGCAGTAAAGCCACCTGATAATCAAATGGCTTAAAACTAGTGATAAAGAGAAAAATGGGTGGGGGGTGAGAGGGGGAAAGAAATGCTCCATTCAGAACAAAGGATGACTTCTTTTGGAAACAGTATAAACAAGAAGTCAGTTCGAAGTATTCTTAAAGTATTGGGGAAAAACATCCAAAACCTGTCAAACTAGAATTCCATACCTAGAAATATTATCTTTCAAAAACAAAGATGAGAAAAGACAAACAGGAGCTGAAAGAATTCATTACCAGTAGACCTGCACTACAAAAAATTTAAAGAAAGTCTTCCTGTCAGTAGTAAAACAATACAGGGTGATTATCGGACCCACACAACGGAATGAAGAACACTCGGAAATAAACATGGAAACAAATACAAAAGATCTTTTCTTTAGTTTGAAAGATCTCTTTGAAAGATCTGATGGTTTGAAGTAAAAATAACAGTGTATTATGTGGTTTAAAGCTAACATACAGGTAAAACTTATGAAACAAAAACAGCACAAAGATAACTAACAGGCCAACAGAAGTAAAATAAAATCACTAAAAAAATATCCAGTTAATCCAACAGAAGAAGAAAAGGAGGAAAGAGGAAAAAATGGGACAAATAGAAAATAAATAACAAGATCATAGATTTAAACCCAACCATATTAATAATCATTAAATGCAAATTGTCTAAAACTAATCAAAACGCAGAGACTCTCTGAGTAAAAAAGCAAGATTCAGCCATATATGCTACCTATAAGAAACCAACTTTAAAAGTAAAAACCACAAATAGGTTAAAAACAATAGAAGGGTATACCAAACCAATATCAACCAAAGCTAAAAGTTTATTTTTTCCACCTACACCTCTTTCCTGTTTTACTGCCCTCTATCCCTGAGGTGCTTACTGGCTCCTTAAACTGGAATTTAGGGACTCATTCTTTTCTCTACTTAGGAAGTTTAAAAAAATTCTTTAAACATTCTGAAAATACAGAAGAAACCTATCCTTGAACAAAATCATATAAACAAGTCACAAATCCTGCTATTAGGTCAATTAGACTTAAATATTTATCAAGTCTTTACCATGTGCAGGCACTGTTCTTAGGCACTGTGTCAGCTGCTCAGTTGTGTCTGACTCTGCAATCCCATGGACTGTAGCTTGCCCGGCTCCTCTGTCCATGGAATTCTCCAGGCAAGAATACTGGAGTAGGTTGCCATCTCCTTCTCCAGGGGATCTTCCTGACCTGGTTCTCCTGCATTGCAGGCGGATGTTTCTGAGCTACTAGGGAAACCCACTCTTAGGCATACGTAGTATAAACCTAAAGACATTCTGAGTTCAAATATAGGTTCTGACTGTATGTCTTTGAGAAAGTTATATAACCTCACTCATTCTCAGTTTATTCTCCTATAAAATAGCAATAACAGTCCCTACCCCATAGGGCTGAGTTGCTATGAGGATCAAATCAGAATTGTGCTTGTATCTGCTATAGTGCTGAAGAAAGGTAGCTATTGTTTTATTTCATTTCTTATGAGCCATTTGGGAAAATAATGAGAATTAAGGACTATGATACAAAAATAAAAGTATGCCATCTTGGTGATGTGATCATTTCTGTGAAAGGAAATATTCTGTGATTAGCCTTTGTGAGCTAATAATAGTGAACATAAAATAATAGCCACCATTTTTAGAACATGTGCCTAGCACAATTTTAAGGGCTTTTATAAGATCTATTTTTTAAAGAACTATTTTAAGTCTCTAATTATGGTGAACAACATCAGTATGGATGTCACCAACCCCACCTACACTCTGCAGAAGTTCTGTCATGGTACAGGGAAAAATTTACTGGCTTCTACAGCTAAAGCCCTACCTTGAGCATTTTCTCATCAAAAACTGGTGCCAGAGCATAAGGCATGATGTAATTCTGAAGAGATTTAGAAGACAGCACGACTTTGCCTTCCATTAGTTGTTTTGCCAGTTTCTTCAAGGCTCTTGCTCTTCTGTGGATCTATGAGTTAGACAAAATATAAATTAGTTACTGAGTGAGCCCACCAACAATCAGCTCCATTTCAGTATCACATTCCTCTTCAATGAAAAGATTAAAAGAGTGAAATACAGTCCATGTGTTACATGAGCAAACACCCGTGCCTTGATTTGTTTCCAGAGACATAATGCATAGCATTTCGTTACCAATGAATCCCAGAGCATTTAAACTTCTTAGCAAACGGCAGGGAAACGTGACACTATTATTATGGCTTGTGATAGCACCAAGCAAACAAGCATATCCTATGCAAATCTGATGACCACAAAGACCAAAAAATGAGAAACTCAAAACTTTTTGGAAAATTAAAATATATCTTTTAAAATGAGAACCTTTGAAATGTTTGTTTCAAAGACAAGAGGAAAAAAAAAAAACAAACAGAATTGTCTTCTACCTGAATGTGCTTCATATTCTCAAAGAAGTCCATTTCTGGATCATGGCAATCAGTAAGCTGAACCAAGTCTTTAAATTCTGGTTGATTTGGAAAGGTTTGAATTAAACAGGAAAGCAGTGTGGTATAATCCTGTTGAATACTCTGCAAATATCAAGTTAAGAAAAAAAAATATTTTTTAAGAATTTGTTTAAGTAATACAAAGAAACACCAGAAAGTCATTAAATTTTTTTAAAAAGTAAAACATTCCCAATGTAAAAACAAACTACATAAAATCAGAAATGATTGCTCTCTTCTCCATTCCCACTCCCCTGTTAAAAGTCTGGTGAGTATTTATACAATCAGGTATTTTAATTAAGTGTACTAAGGTTGATTGCTTTTCCACAAATTATAGCAGAAGTGCAGGAAAACAAACAAACAAACAAAAAACTCAACAGATAACAAGTACTTAATTGCAAACCTCAATACCTCTGTCTGGCTCTTCAATCCTTTCCTCAATTTCTCCAGGAGAGAACGATGAATGATTTCTCTATATTCTTTCTCTGTGACATTCAAAGCAGCAAGCTTTTTGATGATATTCATCAAGCACATGCTTGCATTATCACTTAAAGACATGTCTCCTAACTGGACACAGGAAAAAGCCCAAATTATACTGTGCAATAACTGTAATATGGACTATTATTTCCCAATGAAAGAGCTTGTAACATTTAGCCACTCTTCTGTATAAAACTCTCTACTAAGAAATGTCCCACAGGCACTTCACACTTAAGGAAGAACAAATATAGGGGTGTGAGGAACACAGTAAGAGACTTGGAAAAACCATGCTTACTGAGAAGGGTTGGTTATTTGAGAAAATACTATGATATGTTCTTTTGTAATATTACTGATTTTGTCTTTTGAAATTTGGTATTTTATACATCATGGGTTGTTTTCTTTCTCCCCCCCACTTTTAATTGAAGTATGAGATAACAGTTTTTAATTAGCTTTAAAGCAAAGAGAATAAAAGGGTCCCTAAAACCAGTTTCAATATTCAAAATCAGCCGTTCACTTAGAATGACAGAGTTGGCTGGTATAATTCTGGTTAGCGGCTCCAGAGTTCCTTGTTTATAAAGAAGGTAGGTTGTAAGTGTAGAAAAATATTCTCAACTACGCTAACTAGGCAGTGATTCAGAATCCCTCATGTTGAACTTTGATATATAAAGAATGAGCCCCAAATGGGGAGATTACTTTCTCCTCTATTACTTAATCCTTAATATTTGACAAATAACTATAAAATACCACAAAAGATTACTGATACCACTACATAATTAACTATTAAGCAAGGGTCTCATTTTCCCTATTTTTGAAATATAATTCATTTTAGCAACATGGTACTTCATATATAGCTCCAAACCTTTTTATTTCTATTGTTATCAATAAAAGAGGGAAACTGTCAAATAATATAGCTATTTAACTTTAAAAAATTGATATTTAACTGACACACTATGAAATTTACTCTTTTAAGCTGTATAATTCAATGGTTTTCAGTATATCCCAAAGGTTTTATAACCATGACCACTAGCTAATTTTACAAAATTTTTACCATTCCCAAAGGAAATTTTGTACCCATTATAATATAATCACTCATTCCTCATTTGTTTCTCCCCTAACAGCTCCTGATAACCACTCATTTATTTTCTGTCTCTGAATTTTCCCATTCTAATACACAGCTTTTGACTTTTCAAAGTGCTTCCACATACATTATTTTTTTCAAAATATCTGCCTTTCATATCATGAGAATAACAGTATGGTCTTTGCTAAACTAAATATTGTGCAACTAAAAAAACTTATACTAAAAATCCCATCCCCCTCAAAAACCAAATTAAGAAATTCGGTTATACGGTTGTACTGTCAAAAGAATAAAAAATAATCCATAAGTTTATACTATAAAAAACCTACCTCCATGTTATAGAAGCAATTATGCATAACCGGAATTAGGTAGTTAATGTCTATAGTTTGCATCTCTTTAATGTAAGAGGTAATGGTCTGGAACGCCGAGAAGCGAACATCAAAGTTGATATCATCAAGATGTCTTTGATCAAAGGCGTTAAGCTATAAGAAATGCCAGTGAAACCATATAAATGAAGGTATATACATCTTAAATAAGGAAAATAATAATAGTTTTGAAGCAACAGAGACTTAAGATTTTCTTTCTTACCTTGACAACATCAGTAATATATGTTAATCCACTCTCAAAATCAGAAAGGGTCTAAAAGGAATGAAAGCAGTATATTTTTAGTGAATACAACCTTAACTTTTCTGCTCCCCACCCTCTTTGATTCCCTGCCTGCACTCAAAAATACATGGGAACATCATATTGGCACCAAGAAAGCTGCTAATATACATTCCATGTCATAGTGATCTTTTGAAAAAGGAGTGATTTAGGATAAAAATGAGTATTACAGACCTGGAAAACTGTACAAAGCAACTGTCTTGACAATTTGTTCTTAATAACTGAGAAGAGTTTTGCTAGAGGCTTGAGGAAGCTTGTAGGCTCCAGACAATGTTTCAACAGGTTTTGTATTGTCACCAGAAGGTCAATTTCTGTATCCTTAAGAAGTAATAACATTGAGAGAAATCATATTTCAGTAATTCAGAAAACTGGCCATGTTGTTTTTAATATATTATAGCACAGAAAACAAATAAATATGTGTAACAAGTAAAAGTAGTAGTAATTAGAAACGTTATTTTATGGTCTTTTGCAGTTCTTTACATTTTAACTTGATCAAAAACCCATAATAGTATCCATCAACAGGTTCTTTCTTTAGTTCTAATAGAAAATAATGCATGGTTTTAAAGCATAATTTCTTCTATTTTCTAGTCAAAAAAGAAACAAAGAAAATGAACTTGCCGACAAAAAAACACACACTTTTGGTTGTGCAGAAATGCATGGTCTTCTAAAACTAAATTACTACATGGTAAGAGTCATTTAGGATAACTACTGCTGCTGCTAAGTCACTTCAGTCACGTCCGACTCTGTGTGACCCCACAGACGGCAGCCCACCAGGCTCCCCCGTCCCTCAGACTCTCCAGGCAAGAACACTGGAGTGGGTTGCCATTTCCTTCTCCAATGCATGAAAGTGAAAAGTGAAAGTGAAGTCTCTCAGTCGTGTCCGACTCTTAGCGACCCCATGGACTGCAGCCTACCAGACTCCTCCGTCCATGGGATTTTCCAGGCAAGAGTACTGGAGTGGGGTGCCATTGCCTAAAGGCTTTATAAATGAGTGTGAGCAATGGGGAGACTCTTTTAAAAAATAAAGGCTAAACTAAGGTTTGAAATCATACCAGAGACTCTCAGCAATGCGTGAATATATGTGAAAATGAAAACAGTTTGACTTTTCATTCAGTTTGCCATTCATATTTAATATCACTATCATTCACATTTAAGATCAATGTACACCTCAGGTTCCAGATTTGTTACTGATCAAAGCCAGAGAGAGGAGAAAAACCCTGAAATGGATAAGAAGCTAAACAAAGGAAAACAAAGAGGTGAGACTTTTACTGTAATAGTAGATGATGAAGTCTTCACTTTCTTACCTGCCCTCATTCCTTTCTGTCCCCAATTTTTCTCCCGTTTTCAGTTTTATGTTTCTTTATGAAGTCTTCTCATAAATACTCTGAGACAAATATCTCACAGACTCTAACCAAAAAATTATTTTTCACAAATAAACCTAATAATAAACTGTCACTTCAAAGACAAATAACTGCTGTGAATTCATACCTGAGCAACACTGCCACGGTAGAGGAACGGCAGGAGCAGTGTAATGAGCAGAGAACTTTGCTCTTTTTCTTTCACAAACTTGCTGATCCTGGAGAAGGAAAACCAAATGGGACAGGTAAGGAAGATATGTAAGATAAGAATATTTCCTAAGAAGTTAAACTTTTTGTAGAAAAACATCAGCGAGGAAAGACCCAGGTAGCTTGTAACTATGTGAACATGTGTAAAAAGTTTAATTCCGTTTTTGAACAGTGCCCACTCTCCTTCCATCTTCAGGTTGGTGGCTACCGTTCCACTGTTCTTGTTACATCTGATTGTGCATTGCTGCTGCTGCTGCTGCTAAGTCGCTTCAGTCATGTCTGACTCTGTACGACTTCATAGTCGGCCTCCCACCAGGCTCCCCCGTCCCTGGGATTCTCCAGGCAAGAACACTGGAGTGGGTTGCCATTTCCTTCTCCAACGCATGAGAGTGAAAAGTGAAAGTGAAGTCGCTCAGTCGTGTCCGACTCTTAGCGACCCCATGGACTGCAGCCTACCAGGCTCCTCCGTCCATGGGATTTTCCAGGCAAGAGTACTGGATCGGGGTGCCATTGCCTTCTCCGGATTGTGCATTGGTAACTGCTTATTTTGCAAGGAAATAACATTTTTAAGTGTCGAAATTTGTTTTAGGCTTTATATACATTTCAATTTAACTTCCACAAAAGCCATATAATGTAGGAATTATTAACCCCACTTTGCCCAGAGAAAACTGAGGCTCAGAGAAACTGATGTCACACAGAAAGGAAGTGGCAGTGCAGGGTTTGAAAGACCCTGGTCTTTCTGGTGCTAATCATCATCATCATCATCTCACTACCACATAGCCTATGATAAAATGTAATAAATATATTTGGTATGGTTTCCCGTTCTGCGTAAGTTAGAAATACACTAGTATAAACAAAACATTTAAAAGAAGTTCCTGGAAGATTTAACAATCATTTTCTGTTGTTCCTGAAAGTAACAGAAAAAATAAACTTTCAACAACTAAGTCCTGTAACAATTTAGAGTTTAAGATATAACCAAGCGGTCTAATAGTTATGACTCCGTGCCTCCATTGCAGGGGGTAAAGGTTTGATCCCTGGTCAGGGAACTACGATCCACATGGCATGTTCCATCCCCCACAAAAAAGACAGTCATTCTGTGCACTCAGAGTTACCAACCAGACACTTTATGAAAATCACAGTTATCTACTACCAGGTCTAGTAGTATATAGAGAATTTTTAAGAAAATCTTTAAAAATCCTTACAAGATCTTGACTCTTAAAAAAAACAAACATAGCAACCTGCTCTTTTAAGTTAGCCATTTTAATCAATCCCACTAAAAAACTACAAGTCTATGATCTCACATAATTCAAAACGCTAATTGAACAAAATATGCAAAGCTAATAAAGCAAATCAATTAGAATTTTGAAAACTCTGTTATCTTTTATAATAAAGACAGATGCTATAAAAGGTCAATTCCAGCAAAGAAAAAGAATTCTACATAAACTTAAAACTGGAGGACATTTAAAAGACTGAAAACCTTTTTAGGTTTAACCTACCTAAAACCTTTAACCTTTACCTTGCTAAAGCAAATGAAAAGCCAAATATAATTCAAAAAAACTAAAATCACAAGTTGTAACATTACCTTTTAAGAACCAATAGACCACTTACTTTGAAAGAATACCAAGTTCCTTACTGACTTGTGCTCTATTCTTCTTCTTTTTTAACTTTTCTGCACTTACTGTGGTTTTGCTGAGATACTGGAGAATAGCAGGTACATGAGGTAGAACTAATCGTCCTCCTATTGTGATAGACTCTGAAATATAGATAAATGTACTGATTTTAATTAACTGCACTCTTAAAACATAACTGTACCATATCTTCTCAATGCCAGAAAAGGCAGGCACTCAATTACTATGAAAATTTCATACATTTCAACCTCCAAGATTAACCAAATTTCTTCTTAGTTAAAACATCTATGCTGTTGTTCAGTCACTAACTCATGTCTGACCCTTTGTGACCCCATGGACTGCGGCATGCCAGACTTCCTTTATCATTATCTAAATTGAAAATCCAATATGAGACCCTTGAGGTTTTATTTAAACCACTTTCAGTAGCACTAAATGAACTGTTAGGATAACATGGTAAGAAGAATTCAGAGACATGACAGTGGAAATCATTTGATAATGTCCTAGAGGACAGTTGAGCTTCCTGGAGAGTAAATAATCTGAATTTATAACTACTGCAAAGAAAATTCAGTTTATATAAACTGAATTATTAGGTATTTAATTAATCGAGGCATTAATTCCTAGAGAAGAGAAACTCTCTTAATAGCCTAGATTATCTGAAGAATCAAATTCTAATGACTTTTTCATTCTGAGAGTACAAATGATACCTCAAAAGTAGATGAACCCTTTGCTCTGTACAGCTAACATACCATCTGTACTTTCTGTGTATACACATCCTGTCACCGGCAAGCTCAAAACTGTTTCTGAGGGTTCAAAATCTGGAAGGCTAAGAAGGTCATCGGCTATTTCCATAACAAGACTAGCTGTGGCTTCAGAGAGGTTCTTTGCTGAGAGAATCGCAAAAACGTTGGTCAGGATATCACATTCTGGGTGCCCAGGTTTCTGTTTAGCCAGGAAACAGAAGTATCTGCAAGAGGAAGCATTGAAACAGTCACCTTCTTCCTCAATATGTTTATTTCTAAAAACATGTTCCTTATGGATTTTCAGTTGAATGAAGATATATGTGTATGTGTGCAGATGAATGCTAGCTAATAAGCTCAGAAGGGAAATTACTTTAAAATTTGATGGATTATAATTCTAGGCACCATACAAACATTGTATTATCTTGACACTTTATGTATATTTCTCATATTATCTTGGCACTTTATATATATTTCTCTTTTTATATATATGTTAATCTTTGTAACATCTCTGTTATGGTGGTATGCTTATCTCTACATTACAGATGCAAAAGCAGAGTTGTCCAAAGCCACTAANTTAATTTCTAGAGGAATACTCCATATGACGGAGTTTATGGACATTTAACAAGTTACTTCCTTGCTTAAATATACCAAAACAAAAAAACACAAAAAACTAAAACCAAATCAAAACAACCTTCAAGACACCATTTCAGTGTCAGTCAATGCCCTGAAGGATCTGAAAGATACAAAAAAGTCAATGTTTGACTTCACTCAAACACACAAGTGCAGAACTTTAACTCACTTGAGCATATTACCGTGTGAGAATTCATTACAGAAACTCAACGAATTCCCTGGACTTGTCCAAGAATTAACAAGAAAGAAGAAAAGAAGGTTCTTATGTGTCAGGAAGGCTAGCACATCACTGTCTAATGAACTGTGAAACTGTATAAATGATCCTTTGAATTACTGATTGTTGACTCAGGAGTAAGGCTGCATTACTGAGTAACATCTTCTAAGTTAACCAGAAAGTCAGAGGACTTTCGTGATTTAACATGTCCACATATAGGCAGTTACTGTCACTCACTGTAAGACAAAAACGAAAATTCTGTTTCTTCTTGGGATATGTCAATACTGTTCTACTTTGTGCTTTGTGCTTTGTGCTACTAGTCATTTTCTCTGCCTGAAATGTTCTTCCAGTGGCTAGGTAGGTATAAGCTCAAATATCAGCTCTTGAGAGGTGACCCTGAACACCCTACTAAAAGCAGCACCCATCTACCTCTAGTTATTTTAAATTCTTTACATCACCCAAAAGGTTTTGAGCTTTATTCTGGGATGCAATTGATTTACTCAGGAAAAGTTTGATCTTTTTAGGCTCTGTTAGGTGGAGGCACAGTAGCTTTCATGCCTGGGCTAATCTGGGTCCGCTACAGAGACAGTCCCCTTCCAAGGAGACTCCGTGATGCCACATCTCATGAGGTTTCTGCTCTGGCTGTCAGGAACATGAGCTGCTCCCAGCCCTGTGTTAGCTGCAGGGCTGCTGTGCCCGCTCTCTTCAGGTGGTTTTACTGCTTCTAGACATGATAAAATAACAGGGACCAGATTTAGCCTCCCCTCTCAAGACGCTAAAGAATATATGAAATAATGATTTTCTGGACACTGGACAGCAGTCAACAGAGGACAGTCATCCCCAAGAGAGGAGAAACAGTCGAGATGAGTCCTACACATTCCTCGGCTTCCTGCCTGCAGACTTTCAGACCTTGGTATGGGAAGGAAGTGCCCAGAATGAGGGGACAATGGTGCGGCTCGGGGAGGCCAAGGTGGCTAGAAGTCATGAACAGAGGACTGGAGATAAAACAGGGACACAGAGAATGACTTAGACGTCTGCAGAGGGACCTCTTGAGTTTACTTTCCTCTTAGAACTTACCAACTGATGTTCTTCTGATCATTTGGCTATTTATCTATAATCTCCCCAAGATACTGAGTCCTTACTATTTCATTTTCCACCTACAACAATGTCTGGCAGATAGCAGGTGTGAAGTAAGTATTTACTAAATAATTAAATGGACAGGAACTTTTGTTTGATCCTTCACCCCAGTGCTTAGTACAGTGTCTGACACAGTAGGGGCTCAATGAATAAGCCAGCATAACATTCTGGCTGTATCTGAGAGGCAGTTCACCAGGCACATCGATAAAACAAATGAGTTTTAGCCAAATTAAAACTGTGCCTATTTGTCATTAACAACAACAGCAGAAACCTGAGTTAAGAATCAATACAGAAACCTGAGTATGGATTTTCACTTCAGGTCCTATCTCCTTCAAGAAGTCTTCAGTCCATAAAAACATTTTAAGTTCCCCTAAACTCCACAGAGTAAACTTATGTTCACACACCTGTTTCAACAGAACATAAATATATCATCTTCAAAATCTTTCAGAAAACATTTCCTAAGCACCATCTCATGAAGCCTCCTGGCAGTTAGCTAGTTGGCTTGTCATGCCCAATCTTGTTACTTACCTTCACTTAAAACATTGCATTTAGAGTATGTAAGTATTTACTTTTACAAGAGTTCTGGGCAACTCCATCTCAACAAGGACAATGCCAACAGTGTTCTCTTCATTCTCCAAATACTCTGAATAAATGAGAGTTAGAAGATGTCTCTCATACTTTCAGGCTTCTGAAATTATAAATCTAAGAAACATCAGTTCAACTATACCAGACTTTGGTCTCTGAGACATAGAACTAAATGCCTCCCTACCATTTCACCTCCTTTTTAAATAGACACTTGATATAATCTGCATTTTCTAGCTATTCATAAGCATTTATAACAGTGAAGATTCCCAATAAGAAAGGTCATTTTAAAGAGACACCTTACATAAGAAAGATTTAACCTAGAATGATGTTAGCTATTCAGGCTCCAACCAATTTTCCAAGTAAAACACCGACCTGTATTAGCCCAAGAAGAAAGTGATAAGAGTTGCTCAGTCATGTTCGACTCTTTGCAACCCCGTGGACTGCAGCCTGCCAGGCTCCTCTGTCCATGGAATTCTCCAGGCAAGAATACTGGAGTGGGTAGCCGTTCCCTTCTCCAGGGGCTCTTCCAGACCCAGGAATCGAACCAGGATCTCCTGGATTGCAGACAAATTCTTTACCAGCTGAGCTACCAGGGAAATCCTATTTGCCCAAGAAGAAAGTTAAAGTTTAAAGTGAATCTCACTCACCTTTTCTCGTTGGTCAAGGATGTGTGATACAGTTGCAGTCATGCAGAGCAGTAGCTGCAGAATCTTTGGTAAATATGCACTGATCAGGTGACTAATGTTCTTCAAGACTAACTCAAGGCTATTTAATATGCCGTGTTGACGACCCAAAGGAAGAACTTTAGACAAATCTAAATCTTCTACTGCTTGAATGACAGCAGAATGGCACTCTCCTGGTAAAACACAGAGGAGCAGAGATAGCATGTGAAGTGAAATATTAGCTTGTTCCTATTTACAGGAAATTATAGCTTTCTTTCAATTTCTCCCAATATAGTATTTTCTATTGTTAAAATTTACAGTTAATATATTTTACTTACTTTTTTCTCCTTTTGATTCTTACCAAACATTAAATGAGCTAGATATAGTAGGTTTTACTATTATCACTTTATAGATGAGGAAACTCAGGAATAAGAGAGAGTAAGAAACCCATGAAAGAACTAAGTCTCTAAGCCCAATTCTTCCCCTATTTATACAATTCCTCAAAACCTGAGGAATTCCATTTCATTAATATTCCGTCTATCAACTTTCCACATTTTTCCCTCTGAGCTTTCATGGACTATGCTAATTTCAGCAGTTTCAAAGAAAATACCTTGCTATGCGATAAGCTCTTTAAAGGCTGAGAATCAAATGTTTTATTTCTCTTGCAGCCACTTGCGAATAAGTAAAACAATAGTCCTTTATAAATGGGTGCCAAACTGATTCCATAACTTACTTAAAAGACTTGAATTGTTATTGCTTGAGCTTTACTTCAGACCAACTGGTATGAGATCATGAGCTTGCTGATTCACACACCTAAGTGGTTTATCCATAAGGGTATCATTTATCGCTACCCTCTTACAACAGAGGCCACTGCACTGAACAAAACCTTTTGTATTTGTTAACAGCCAACTTTCTTCACAGGGCAATATTATACTGAATGAAAACTTTTTAAACAGCTATATCTATTATTAAAAAAACAAAAAGCAACACATTACCCTACAAATAAATCTATGTTCGCCTAAAGTAAACCAATTATAAAACTGGAACAGAGGTATTGTAGTCAGGAAGATCTGGGTTTGAATCCCAGCTTCATCTGGGTTCAAATCCCAGGGCAAAGTACTTACCTCTCTAAACCTGTTTCCTACCTGTAAAATGGCAACAAATAAATACTGAACCCTAATGTGGCTGCTTTAAGGGTCAACTGAGTTGTAGGTAGAGGAGCTTGTCATTAATTCTGGCACGAAGTAGATGCTCAATGTTAGCCATTATTATTTTTAATTACAAACCTCGCATACTGGAGAACATATGCCAGAACATCACATTGTATACAGTTACTAATCCACTTTGTTTAGACTGTGAGGTTAAGAGCAGAGGTTATAAATGCTCAGTTTTCTATTTTCAACAGTGTCCAGGACACAGGAGGTATTTGACAAATCATTATTTAGTAGCTGAATGACTCAGTGAAAGAATACATGCCAGGACAATTAAGATTCATTTTGCAGCATGCTTTTAAGTTTCTAAGGAAAAACCTATTCATCGTATATGGAGAAGTACCACTTTTCAAGGGTTTCCCTGGTGGCTTGGGTTGGTAAAGAATATGCTTGCAATGTGGGAGACCTGGGTTCGATCCCTGGGTTGGGAAGATCCTCTGGAGAAAGAAATGGCAACCCACTCCAGTATCTGTGCCTGGAGAATTCCCACAGAGAGAGGAGTCTGGCAGGCTACAGTCAATGGGGTCGCAAAGAGTCAGACACGACTGAGTGACTAAGTGCTTGGCACATGCTCTACAACTTGGCATCACTTTTCAAATGGCCAAAATGTACAAGAGAAGCAGAAAATACACATTTTCTAATCAGGGGCTTATTAGCACAAGGCTGATAATAATCCCAAGATTATTTGTGAGGTCCACCTAATTCAATCAAAATTTAAATAAATTGCATGTCAGCAAAAGACCACCACTGAGACTGGGAGGAGCAACCAACCCCCTGAGAAAGATGCCCAAGAGCGTGGGGGAACAGCTTGAGACAGCAGAGGTCTGAACAGAGAATGTGCATTCAAAGCGCGGCAGGCAGTTGATACCTACCATTCCTGAAGTGCTTCACAGGCTCAAATAGGAGGTCTAAGAACATCTCAATCTCTTCTGGCTGGGTCCCAGCCAGGAACCTGAGGACGATGGACATGCGGGTACCAGAAGCAGATTTCCCCTGAGTTTTACTTCCAGTCTTATTCTTCATTCGACCATACAAAATTCTAAAATGTCCAAGAAGGTTATTTGTTTGCACATTAATCCTAAAACATTATTTTCTTGCACATTAATCCTAAAACACAGTTGTTTTGTTTTCCTAGAAGGCTGGAATAGCAACTCAACAGATTTAAATGAATGTTTCTAAAACAGGGAAGAATGAAATAAAAATCAAAATTTTAACATGGAGATTTTAAAATAACAACAACAAACAAGGTGAAGGGAAGCAGGAAGAAGAAAATGATAAAGACAATGACTGGGAGCTGGTTCTTTGGAGGAGGGAAAAAAAGAAATAAAACAGGCAGGCCAGAGATAAATCTCAACAAGGAAAAATGAAAACAGGAATACACAGATTAAAATGAAGTAAAATAAGAGAGTACAACTATAAGTAAAACAAGGAAACTGGAAAGATTTCAATTAAATGGGTAATCTTCTGGAAAAAAATCGATCTATAAATAGGAAACCTAACAAAAGGAACCTAACAAAACCTGAAGAGATCAGTAATCATGAGTAAACTTGGAGTCAACAAAGATGAATTGTTAAAACTTTCAAGGAAAAACAATCCCCGTGATATAGTTTCACAGCAGGGAGAAAGAAGGAAATAGTCCTTTTTCAGGGATGCATCTAGAGATTATCATACTAAAATGAAGTTTAAATCAAAGACAAATATTATATGATATCAGTTATATGTGGAATTTAAAATATAATACAAACGAATCTATATACAAAAACTGACTCATAGGCACAGAAAACAAACTATGATTACCAAAGGGGAAAGAAATAGGGAAAGGGATAAATTAGAGGTATGGGATTAACAGATACAAAGTACTATGCATAAAATAGATAAGCAATAAGGATCTACTGTACAGCACAGGGAACAACTATATTCAGTATCTCATAATAATCTAAAATGTAAAATAATCTGAAAAATATATACAAATAATAATCACTTTGCTGTACACTTGAAAGTAACACAATATTATAAATACTTCAATAATAATAAATACATAATGGGACAGCGGGGGAAGTCCACACATTTCTGAAAACAGTACCCAGTGCTGCATTGAAACGGTATTAAAGCTGAATAAGGATTATTCCAGGAATGCAAGAAAGAATCACCAGTGAAATCTATTAATACAGATCAATGGCTCATAGAAAAAAGTTAATATAATCATTTAAATACATCAGTAGGCATTCTAATAAAATTCAATATCCATTTAGTAAAAAACTAAATAACATAGTAATAAAAGCTACCATCTTAGTGTGATAGAATTACTGACTTAACATAAAAAATTTAAAGACAATGGTTTTCAAACTTTTTGATATTAGGATCCCTTTTTACTCTTAAAAATTACTGAAGAGCTTTTGTATATGTGACTTTTATCTATTAGTATTTATCATAGTAAAAGTTAAAACAAGTTAGCATAACTAACATTTTTAATAAAAACTGTATTTTCCAAATCTGCCCCTCTCCAAATGAGAGAGACCAGAGGCATTGTTGTACATTTTTTTCATCTCCAAATTTCTTTATTGCTTGGCTTATTAGAAGATAAATGAATCCTCATATCTGCTTCTACATTCAATCCGTTGCAATATACTGTGGTTGAAGAAAATCCAGCCTTACACAGATACGCAACTGGAGAAGGGGAACATATTTGGTAAACTTTCAGATAATTCTTCTCAGATAATTGTGAATATTCCACTTTGATTCTACAGCAAAGCTCAGAAGAGGCAGTTTCTTAAAGGCAAGTTGCAAGGTGGAATCTAAAACCATTATCAGTGAACTCTGTAAACTCTGTTACGTTAAAATCCATCTGTCTACTTTGCACTTTGAACAGATCTTTACCCATGAATGATTCTGTAATATGTATCAGTTACTTGGAAAACCTGATAAAAAATTCCATGGAAACTAGTGAGCTGAAGAAGTGTTTTATGCATACCTCTCAATTCATACAGAATAATAAAGACAAGTATTTAAGGCCCAAGACTCAATAAGGGCACTGAGTGAAATCAGCTTTTAATTTTTTTTTTTAACTCTAGGTTTGTGGCAATGACTAGCACAGTCTGGAGCCACTGTCCTGATTCACGCTAAGCACCTGGAGTTTTATACATCACTGCTTTTGCCTGGTCAGCACAAACAGGAGCACAAGGAGAAAAGGGAATGTCTTTATGAAGAAAGATTTAACCTCGTGGACGTCCTAGAAGCATCTCTGGGACAGCCTCCACCAAGAAGGAGCAGACCACACTTTAAGACAAGAGCAACTGTTCTAGAAACATTACTGTTAAATACAGTAGCTAGACAAGGATAACCACAACTACCACCACTCCAATTAATTCATCTAGGTCTGTAGGGAATACGTAGATCAAACGACTAAACACTGAAGGGGGTATTTCTATCAGAAAAGAGAAGACAAACTTTATCTGACCACTACTGACTAAGAGGCATGGAGTTTGTCTTCTGGTAGAGAAGATGGATAATAAGAGGCCATGTTGGATGATTAAGTACTGTGAAGAAAGATTGTGGTGTGGGTTCTGAGAGGGGTGGTAAATGAAAGAGATGTTAGAGAAGCAGGTCTAGGCTAGGTCATACCAGGCCCTTAAAGGAGTAATAAGACTCCATCTGTTGTTCTCAGTAAAATGGGACCTCAAAGGTTTTTAAATAGGAACTAACAAGCCGACTGATCATTGTTATTTCAGAAAAATCCAATGAAAACTATAAAAACTATAATAAAGTTTTATACATGGATGGTTAGTTTTTATATCTCATAAATAGTTACCTATCAAACAAATGCATTATTTTTACTATTTCTCGATGGTTTAAACCTTAGAGAAATACTGGATTTAATTTTAATAGCACTATTAAAAAAACACAATGTCAAGATCTTTCCTCATATTAGGGACAAAATACTTAAAGTAAGTCTCTATAACAATTTGACTTTCCCCAAAGAACCAATTATAAAAATAAATAAAATTCAAGATGAAATATTCCATTACAATTACTGAAAGAATCGTAATACTATACTCACAACTGTTTTTGTGATCAATCCTTATTATCAGTTTTGAAAGAGGATGCATTACCTCATCAGAATAGGAAACAGCTCTACTCGGTGGGCTGCTTTCACGACTGTATTATCTTCAGAAATGCTAAAATGCACTATCTCTTCCTTAAAGTTTCTGTCTTCAAGCAATCTTTGTAGGTTTTCCCTTTAAAAATAGAATTTAGCACAAATCATCACTTAATCAAAACTACTTTTTAAAAATATAATTGAGTAATAAATATATACATAAAAGAAATAGGCATTAAGGATATTTTACATCGTAGCTGACAGCCATAAAAGAAAGTCTTCACATAAATACCTTCCAAAATGGCAAGTTTCAAATTTTAAAAGGGAAGAGGGATCATAGTGAAAGTGGCTCAGTCGTGTCCGACTCTTTGCGACCCCATGGACTATATGGTCCCTGAAAATCTCCAAGCCAGAATACTGGAGTGGGTAGCCTTTCCCTTCTCCAGGGGATCTTCCCAACCCAGGGATCAAACCCAGGTCTCCCACATTGCACACGGGTTCTTTACCAGCCGAGCCACAAAGGAAGCCCAAGAGGGATCATAAGGGGTTAGTCAATAATTCAGCTGTTTAAAAAAGAATATGAAAGCTTTCTACAGTTCTTGGAGTGTAATTATGATGATTCCTTAAGTAATCACCAAGATTTTAATGCCATTATATAAGCAAGAAGAAATGACATAACCTCAACATATATTTTTCAATTAATATTCTCTCTCCTACCTTATTATCTATGAAGAAGCACTCTTAACAAACAAATATACTTCTAGTTTTCATTTACCTGAAAATAGCATTATGATTACCCTAGAAAAGAAGGTTAATTTCCTGGGGCCTTTAAAAAATTATGAGGCTTTCTGGTAAAAAGAGTAAAAATAGCCCCCTAAACACCATTTCTTTAGCTTCAAATAACTTACCTGTAAGGGAGAATATGTGGATGTTTATATGTCATTATGCAATCCAGTGTTATTTTTTGTACCATCTGATCCTGATGTAGCAACAACTAGGAATGATATTTTATAAAATAAATGAATCAAGTCAGATATACACAAGCCATCAGATAGTAATTTACTTTTACTAATTTGCTAAATTAAAATTCTTAGAATCTGAATTTTTAGATGTGGGTTAAAGATGATTCATGACAATAGCTTTACACTGTCTTGGAGGTTAACAGAAGATAAACAGAATACATGTAGAGAACAAAACAAAAACACAACTCTGACACCTGCATCCCACATGCCAGACTCTCAGGTCTGTCTTTGGCCAAGGTCAATTCCCTACACAACTTCAAGTTTACACCAACTGGACTGGTCCTGTAATGAAGGAAAGCTCTTATACTATGAAGGTAACCACAGTCAGAAAGATGCCAGGAAAGACCCAGCTCTGAGGCCCCTCTGATCAGTCCAAATTTTTGCTTCCTGTCAACAACTGAGAGTTTTGACTTCTGATAGACAAAATAAGGATAAATTCTGCCAAAATAATGTTTCATTTAAATAACCTCCAAGTGAAAACAGAAAATCTTATTTCCCCAGATGGCTAAGAATGACACCCCACGCTTTACTCTACTTCTGACATCAGTTTTGGTTTTGTTTTTTTCTTCTGCAACCTTTTCTGGGATTCAAGGTCATATACTATAACTGCAACAGACTACTACTCCACCTACTTCCATTCAGTCTACCAAACTCTGAAATGCTAGGGCTCCATAAGGCTAACTTGCCTAGCAGTGAAAAGTAGCAGCTCTCTTGGCACAAACCCCTACTCCCTTCTAAAACCTAATTCTCATGAGATAACGAACGCTTTGCTACACCCACTGTTAACACAGCCAATCAATGTTTAGTCACCCTCAATTTCTTTAAAATCCACTAAATCAGTACTGTCTAAAACTGTTCCTCAAGGTATAGACCATATCTGTTAGTTAAAAAAATATATACTTAAAATGTAGAAATCAGCCCTAGTCAACAATTACTGAAAACCTAGACGTTATTTGGGTAAAGAAAATGGTAGAAAAAAGTTCATAATTAACTACAGTGACAAGAATTTATTTTACTTACCTGAAGATACAGCTCATATAATTTGGATTCCAGATATAAGGCTCGTGGATTTGAAAACTTAGAGAAAACTTGCAAATGAGCAATTAACTGCCTAAAATGCAAAAAACAAACAAAAGATAAAGAGAGAAAAACAGAAACAAGAAAAACCAGAAATAAAAACAGACATTATTTTCGTAAGATGACAGCATCTACCAATTTCCTCTGGTAAGTACTCTAAACAACTCAAATACAGTTTCACTGTTAGTTACACTAGCAAGTTTTAATTACTTGAATTTAGGAAATCATTCTCCAGAAATTCCAAATCTCAGGCAGGCCCTTCCCTGAAATTCAGGCTCCCAACCTCAGAAAATCATTCAGGATGTGCTCAGAACGGTTTAAATGAAACCAAATATAAAAAGAAAGTAATCAAAACAATAACATATTCCAAAATTGAACACAGATGATTTTTGGAATGATCCTTTCTTTTCTGTCTAGTTTTTATGCAGTAGACAGGAAAGTGGAACATACTACGCTTTCTCACTTTCATATAACATAAAAACTGATGTCAGGCAACAGAGGTCCAAGTTTGGAAAACCATGGCTCTTGCTTACCAAGAAACAGAAGATAGAACAATGTTCTGTGGTAGGAATTTAAATTTGAAGATGGGGTTGCCTTCAAATAAATGGTTCCATCAAAACAGAATGAGCAGAGAGCTTCCACCGCATTTACATGTTCAACCTCCTAATACTTAAGACTCCGTGATGCTTTAAAAACACTTGAGAAAACTGTCTTCTGTGTATAATTTAAAAGAGGTATTAAAACTTAAAAAAACCTGAATGAATAAATTAAGATCTTGAGAGATGTTATTTGCCTATTTCAAGAACCTAAGCAGGGAGAAGTGAAGAGAGGTAGAAACCAAGCCACATGTGTGGTTCTGCCATTCTGAGCTGCTGACTTTGGGAAAAGTCACAGAATGTCTCAGCGTCTCATTCCTCATCTCAACAAAGAACAAGATTTTCAGCTTTTCTGCAGGATTGAATTAAAGAAAACAAGTTATGGTACTTCAGTTCCTAAGAGCTTAGTGAACAACACATTTCTTTGCCTAAGAATAGGCAAAAAAAAAAAAGCAAAACTGAAAGTCTTACTAGTTAGTAAAGAGAAAAACAGCTGGAAATTATGACCTCTTTAGATATTGTAGAAAAAACAGAGGTAAGGGAAGCACTATTATTTAGCCTAAATGCCTGTGATCATTAGTCTTATGTGTCAATCTAAGTTACCATCCTAGCTATATAACAAAACACTAATCTAGGTGTTGTGATGAAAATATTTTTGTACATGTGGTTAACATCCACAACCACTGGACTTTAAATAAAGGAGATGACCCTTAATAATGTGGGTGGGCCTCATCGAGTCAACTGAAAGCTGGAAGAACAAAACCGGATGTTTCCCAGAAAAGGAATTCTGCCATAAGGCTGTCACAAAGAAATCCTACCCTATGAATTTCACATATAAGACTACAGCATCAAATCCTGCGCCAGTTTCCAACCTACCCAACAAATTCTCTGGTAAGCTCTGACTGATACAATGTCCCTGTAATTACTTATCACTGAGCCTTTGCAGTTTTACGAAACACAATTTTAAAATCTACTGAACATACATTCCTTCCCTCAACATTTACTAAGTATTTTTTATGTGCCATGTAGACTTCAAGAGACAAACAGAAGTTAATTTTCACTAAATACCTACCAGTGTGCTCCATCGGTTAATAAAATTAGACTATGAATATACTGAGATGGCCCCCAGAAGAATGTGATTATCCATTTACTTACACTTTCAACAATGGTGAATGCTAGCAACATTCTAGGTTTGGCTACATGGCGCAGGGAAATTAATTAAGACATGGAACTTGTCTTTAAAGAGCTTTAAATTTACATGGAAGATTTATTAAAAAAAAAAAAATATCCAAGGCAAGGAACAGCATCTGACCAGAGAAGCTGTTATCAGAGTTTGAAGGTGGGTAGATAACTAGGTAACTCCAAAAGACAGGAAGAGCTTCATTGAAGAGGCAGTATGAGAACTGGGCCTTGAAGTTATGACTAGAATTTCCCTTGGCAGCAATGAGGCAAGGGCACTGCAAAAAGAATGCTATAGCAAAGGTCCAAGTATAAGAGCAAAAGATGTATGAGTGCCTGAGTAGCTTATTCATTCACTCAGCAAACAAATATGAAGACAAACCTTCGGCCAGCTGTTATGCTGAAGCACACAAAGACAAACGCAGCCATCTGTCTTAGGGGAAGTAGCAGGCGACAGAACACTCAGAACTGTGGAAAGGCAGGAGCAGGGAGGCTGGGGCGTGATCTTTCTCGTCCCTGTGCTTTATACACTATTTCCATCAGCCAGCAAGTCCTGTGCCTGGTAAACTTGTTTCTCAGCTCCAAAGGTGATCTCCTCTTTGTGAAAGTCTTCCCTTTGTGGTAGAATTATTATTTTTTTTTTTTTTACTGTGCTCCTGTAACTTCTTTAAAAACATTTCTTCTATTAAAATATTTCACCAGGCATTAGACTGCTTCCAGCTCTACAGAGGCTAAAGACCATTCATCTCTGTAGCTCTGCATTTAGCAGAAGAGCCTCAATACAGCTGCTGAATGCTAGGCGAATAGCTGACTCATGGGAAAGACTCAACAAGTGGGCCCGTGAGATTGAGATGCAAAGTGTTACAGTAACACAGCAGCACCAATCTGATGAATCCCTGACACTTCAATTCAGACAATCTTTAAGTAAGCTGAAAGCACAGTCCCTTCTTTTTTCTAAGATTTCTAACAATTTAGGTAAATGAATAATCCAGAGAGCCCAAAAGAGAATATAACAGCATGAAAAAGCGAAGAAAGCCAAAAGTAATCAAGACAGAAGTCAAAATACAAAGTTGAGAGTGCTGACACCCTTATTTATAAAAGAAAATATGTTCCATTCTGTGTTCCCCTAGCACAGAAACGTAATGTCCCAGTGCTATGAAAGCGAACGTCAAAGGTCAAGGCCATTTAACTGCTACAGGCCCCAGGGCTCTCATCTATAAAAAGGTGCTACGAGCAGATGACTCCAAAGTCCCTCAACTCTAACACACTGCAGCTAAACAAGAAAAAATAAAAAATAAGCAAGCAAAGAAAAAAACTGAGAACACTGGCAGTTTTCTTTAGGCTGTAAACGAAAATCCTGGGAAGATACAGCAGTTTGGTAAGTAATTATCTGAGTAATTTCATCTCATTCCTGGCTACTTTACACGAGGTCTCTTCCTGCCCCTCCCGGAGTCCTGGACCGGAGCCCTGGATCTTTCAGCAATGCTGAACCTACTTTGCCGCAGCTCTTCTTGTCTTTTTCTTCTGTGAGGGTTCCTCTTGGGGCCCCAGCTCTTCCTCCAACTCGTCGTCGTCTCTGGCGGCAGTTTCCTCTTCTACTTCCTCTATTGCCAGCCCTCTGCCTTTTCTTCGCAGATCCTGGGTTGGTGCAACCTGCAGATCTGCTGGGTAATACTCATTGCTACAGTGGAAAGACAGTGATATGAGAAAGATATCCTAAATGCTTGTCACAAATGTGTGCCCCCAGTTCATAGACTCACACACAGAAGAAACGCCAGAGGCCCCTTAGTGGAGGTCTTCTATAACATTTAAGTGCAGCCTCTCTTAAGGACCTTATTGACAAGTCAGTCACTAACTGCAGAAGAGAGCCTGCTTCATTGTTGCACTGTTGAGAATAACTGAAATGTCTATTTTGGACTAAGCTGAAATCGGCCTCCCTGTCTCTGGAACCACTACTCGGGGAGGAGTGTGTAGGGATAGATTATATTACAGTATTTAGACCATGCTGTATGTGTATCCCAGATACACTGTTTTAAAGATGTGCTTTCAAAAAGAGTGCCACAACAAATTTCAGTCCTCCAGGTATGGCCTGGTAAGACAGGGTGGACTATCAATTCTGTTGCTTTTGAAGGAAGTCACAATATGACAGACTCGAATGGAATGTCCAGGCAATGAAAATCAGTAATGCTTCACGTTTTGGCTCCTCGAAGCTTGTGCAGTTGGTATTCATTCATATGTGTTATTGAATTCCATAGCTTAAATTTTGGTCCACTGTTGTAGGTAACTAATACTACCCTGAAGGCTATTGTTCACTGCATTACTTTTGTGTCACTTTGGTTCATTAATCTAACAATTATAAATATGTTGTCTATTCTGTGCATGACGCTGGGTTATAGATGTGAGGAAACTGATCAGACTAAAGTCCTCACTTAAAAATATACTGATACGTTTGAGGATAGCATCCTACAAATACACCTTAAAGAAATATACTACAGGTTAATACGCTACACCACACCTGGAGGGCTGAGACACGACCATGCTCAATGCTATATTCTTAGCTAGCAGGATCTTCCCCTTAATAAATTAAAAAAAAAAAAAGAATGAATGAATGACTGAAATGAACAAAGTTGCTTTGTCCTTTACAAACTGTACCATCACTATTTAAAAACATCCGTATTATACTTTCAACGCTCAATTAACCAAATGACGTCTTTTTATAAATAAGATAGTTCATACAAAGCACTTATAAGAGTGTCTATAAGACACAGCAAGTAGTCATTAAATGTCACCTATTATTAAGATACTGTTTCTATTGTTAGTCATTCATTCTTGCGGCTGGTTTGGGGCTTCTTAGAAAATGTTTACAAGGGATTCGCAGTTAGTACTAATATCAAATTATTTGAAAAATATTTAGAAGTATAAATGTATAAGCCCCCCAAAGAAAAAGCCCATAATGTATTTCAAAGCCAGACTTAAAGGTGACTCTTGGGTTTTCCATTAGTTTGGATCATCAATCAAGATATTGGTTATAGGTATTAAGTGCCAATTAATCTTAAACATTTTTTAAAAAATATCTTTTTAGTCGTTATCTTTTTAAACTCAGAGACTCACTTCCTGTTACAGCCTCCTCTCTCCATCCCCACCTTCACAGTACCTAGTCCTACTAGAGGTAGATGTTTACATGAGGCCAAGGAGTAATTTATTTCTTTACAGAAAAAAAAAAAAATCAACATGACAGAACTTCATATCCTACTAACACCTTTAATACCAGCTTACATAGGTACAGCTCCTTGAAATTCACAAAACAAATGATAAACATTACTTTACATGATCTTCAAAACAAGGAAAGGAAGCTAAATGTCACTGTTCTTGTTCTAGAAATAAAGCCCAAAGAGTGAAAAAGAGAAAATCATTACACTACTACCACCGTATCTATTGACCTGTGTGCATCTTTGCTCATAACCTTTCCCAGAATGAATTATTCATGCAAACCTTTTTATTTATGCATGGGATCCTTTCTCCTCTTACCTATTCAAAGACAGGGCTCTAGTGATTTTACCCCCTCTGGCGTAACTAATTTCCCCTCCCTTTTGGATCACTCACACCAACATTACATACATAGAGACTATTTAATTAAGTTAAACACCACCACCACCAAAGGCCCTCTTTCCATTCCCAGACTTCCTTCCACCTATGTCTGCTTCCTTTCTACAAAAACTGTCCATACTTGCTGTTTCCATTTTTCTTCTCCATTTTCTCTTAAGCCCATTTTAATCATACTTTCACCCCTATCAGATTAACCAAAACAACTCTTGTTAAGGTCAATTCTAAAGTCAAAAGTCAACTCTTATTCTTCATCTAATTGATGTCTTAGAGATCTAATTCCACTGATTACTTTAAGAAATACTGAGTGGTCTTAGTTCTTCTATTACTCTTTCCTGGACTCCTTTGCTGGTTCCTTAACCTCAAAATATTGCAGTTGGTCCTTCCTTGGAAATCTTTTCTCCCTACATTTACACCCCAGGTGTGACTTCACTCCCTATTTCATAATTTTAAAATCTATCCATATACTGATGAGTCTCAAATTTATTATCTTAAAACCAAACCTTTCCTTTGAACTTTAAACTCCACATTCAACTGTCTACTTGAAATCTCTACTTAGATGTCTGTTTAGTATCCCAAACTTAGTATGTCTTTAAACAAAAGAAAACAAAACAACTCTTGATCTTCCCCACAAATCGGCAAACTTCTGCATTTCTTCCAATCTCAGGCAATGGTAACTTTCTTCTTCCATTTGCTCAGGCCCCAAAAAACCTTATAAATATCCTTATTTTCTCCCTTTTTTCCTTCCTGAGTACCCCCCACCACTCACAACCCCTATCCTACATGTAATGTTAGCAAATGCCTCAGGTTAATCTAGTTGCAATTCTTCAAAAACATATCTTTCTAAATTGAAATCTGGAAAGTGTCCAGAATTCAACTACTTCTCACCATCTGCATTACTCCCACCATGGTCAAGTCACCATCATTTCTAGCACAGATTTTTGCCATTGCCTCCCAACTCCCCTCCCCAGTCCCTCTGCTCTCACCACTTCTGTCCCACAGTCCATTCTCAAAACAGAAGCCAGAAAAATTCTCGAGAAAACATTAGTTGTGTAATCCTTGTTTAACCTTCCCAAAGCCTTTCTATTCCACTGACAATAAAAACCAAAGTCTTTACTGTCACTTCAAAGCCCCTACACAAATTCATTCTCCTGTTAAATTTTTTGCTCTTACCTCCAACTACTTTCTTCCTGGATCACCCTGCTGTTCCTTGAAAAGACTGTCAGGCTGTGTGGTCTGTGGCCTGCCTAACCCAACCCTACACCATTTCCCATGTAACAAAATAACAATGGAAAATTTACCTTTGATTGACTAGTACTGTTCTATATTCTGCACCCCTTATCTTTAGCGTTTTAAAGCAATCCAACTCTCACAGAGAATATCTAGTCAAAGTAAAACAGTACTCCAGAAAGTTCTTGTTATTGTTTGAGAGCACATTCCTCAGGATCATGAGAAACAATCAAGAGGTTCAAAACAGAGTGGCTGGGGTTGAGTTACCTGAAAGTACTTTTAAGCCCTAGGCAGACAAAAAAACAACGAACAATAGGGCAAGAAATAACAAGGCCACTGTGCATTGATCTAAGTCAGTATGGCCTTTCTTACTTTGCAACCAGGAATTTTTAATTAAAACCATTTATGAGCTGGTTAGATTTTGATTCATGTAAGAACAAGTAAACAAAACTAGTTTATTTGTTATCCATAGAGCCAGTGCTTTAGAGATGTGCTAGTGATTTGAAAAGATGACATATAAGAACTCAGCCAATCTGGGAATTTCACTTTGTACCTTCTCTTCCTCACACCTTACTACGGACATATTCTTAGGAAAGAACACTTACTTGATAAATCTCAAAAAAAGTGGGGAAAGCTCCCTGGACCGAGGCTCTACCCTTTCTGGGAATTTTGCCAGAGCTCGCCAGAGCAAAAAACGAAAATTGGTGTGGTCCAGTCTTTCCTGAAGGTCAGTTTTCAATGTCAACTGCTTGTGATAAAGAGCTCCAACGTCTCCTTCCTGAGTCTGCTCCCAATTTGCATCTCCAATGGACTTCTCCTCATCTCTTGTGTCATTCTGCAATTCTTTCTCTGAAAAAATAAAGGTCATCATAACCACTAGAGAAATGTTACTAATAACATCTATGTATGTCTTCCAGTGGGAGAATTTTCTTCTCTAGTAATACAAGCAAACAATAAACCGTATACAAAGGTTATTAAAGGTAATCTATTTCTCATTTCTGTTTCCCAATTTAATGTGTAATTAAGCAATAGAAATTAGGGAATTCCCTGGCTGCCTAGTGGTCAGGACTCTGCCCTTCCACTGCAGGTGGAACAGGTTCAACCCCTGGTTCAAGAACTAAGATCTTGCAACCCTCACAGCATAGCCGAAAAATAATTAAATGAACAATCTTTCCCCCCACCCCTCAGTTCTCTTCTTTAAATTCCTTTACATACCAGCATGTGTAGCTGCTTTTTCTAGATGCTCATAGTAGACTTTCCAAAACTGCTTATTTTCCATTTCATGTGCATGAGAACTAAGAGTAAAGATCATAAAACAAATATGCAGTATAGGTCTTATTTTGATAGATCTCATAGGGGAAAAAAAGTAAAAAAGGATATAATAGAAATACTAAGTTATCCCTGAATGTGAGTCATAAGCAACTTTTGTATTTCTTATTTTTCGAAATACTTACACTACTTAGAACTAATAGTTAGGCTTTTGAGAGGGCACATATAATATATTTCCAATTGACAAAAAGGGTAGACCATCTGAAGACAAATGCCTACGAAAGAATAGATTTCTACAAATGAGCCACAACATATGCATTTTCATATGATTATGACAGTCCTTTTAGGAATTAAGGGATTTTGGATCCTAGATAGCGATGGTTTTAAGAAGTCTTATTTTTAAATTAAAGTTTGGCTCAATGATTTTATATATATAAATAAAATTATGTATTATAATTTTTACTTTTATTATATTACTGTTACTATAAAAAATTCAACAATACAGACTGCAACATAAAGTAAAAAGAGAAAGTTCCTCAAAGTGATTTCAAAGCACAGAGAAACATATATAAAATATCTGACTTGTCAAACACTTGGTATCAGATAGAATAAATTAATGTTTATCTTTTCTTCACCTTGTTCTATAATGTCTTTAAGGTAACTATAAATACTATACACACCCAGTCATTTAAATGACACCCTGGAGTACAATACTGGCTCCATCACTCTGCAGTAAAGAAAGCACAACAGCTTCATCCATTTCACCCAGGCTTACCTTATGAGTTCAATAACAGGATCCCAGAGAGCACTGAAGTTTACATACAACATGCCTAATAAATAACGAAGTGGAACCTGCAATCATAGAGAACTAGTTCAGATCAGCATCAAAATGCAAATATACTGACTTAGGACAACCTGAGATTTGGAAGGAAGTTTGTGTTTTAAGAAAAAAAATCTTCTATGTATCAATACAGATTTCAGTTACAATAATTTTCCTCCTCTCCCCAAAAGTCACTGGCTATTCAACAGAAAAGAATCACTAAAGCAAACATAGCATTCGAACTCACTCCAGATGTTTATGCAGAAAGAATGTATCTGAATAAACAGATTTGACTCATGATTAAACTCACTCCTAACAAACACTGCCATCACCTGACAAGACAAAACGTGAACAGTAATTAGGAAAGTACAGGTGCCTAAGAACCCAGCACTGTACTGTGAGTGGCAGCTGGGGCTTCATGAGCAGATATGTGAGTTCTTAAGACTATACATCAAGAGTTTAGTTCAGAGGATCTAAAGTCTTCTCAATCCCTTTTGGAATGACAACCATTGTCACCAGCATCCCCATGTGCTCAGGATGCATCATGCAACATAGTAGTTTCATTGTTATTGGGGGGTGGTGCTTGTATCTACTTTAGCAGCAGAACCCTTTTCCAAGTCAAACATAACATAGGACATACAAAACAAGTTAGGGACAGAACTGCTCTGACAGAAACGGGAATGCCTCCACTTGGCCTTCTTCCCAAAGAGATCATGATATATCAAGGGTAATGGACAGAAAATGCCTCATGGAAAAGGTAGAGGGCTGACGTCCTTCTGCATTGAAAAAATCTGGAGGCGAGTTGCTATTCAGTCGCTAAGTTGTGTTTCACTCTGCAACCCTATGAACTGCAGCACACCAGGCTTCCCTGTCCTTCACTATCTCCTGGAGTTTACTTAAACTAATGACCATTGAGTTGGTGATGCCATCCAACCAAGAGACTCTCAAGTCTTCTCCAGCACCACAATTTGAAAGCATCAATTCTCTGAACCTGGTTGTTAACTTGACATTGCTCCTCCTGCTACCTACTATTTATCCTCACACATGTGTGTGCTTAGTCACTCAGTTGTGTCTGACTCTTTGAGACCTCATGGACTATAACCCATCAGGCTCCTCTGTCCATGGGGATTCTCAGGCAAGAATACTGGAGTGGGTTGCTATGCCCTCCTCCAGGGGATCTTCCCAACCCAGGAATCAAACCCAGGTCTCATGCATTGTAGGCGGATTCTCTACCATCTGAGCCACCAGGGGAGCTCCCTTATTCTCACATACTATACACACTCAGGAAAAGGGAGGATAATAGAGCATTGTTACTATTGAAAAGGCTGCAGAGTCATTTAACTCAAAACACTGAACAGAGCTGGGAATTTATTTAAATTCTTTTTAAAAAGTTCTTTTTAAAAAAAATTCTCTCCACTTTTCTACTTGGTATACTTCCCTCTTTTAAAAAAAGCTAGCTAGGCAGATCTTAAAGTATAAATTAAATACTTTTTAAAAAGTGTTTTACCTCCTGTAATGGCCCATCAGGGACTGCAGACTGCACTACATCATGCCTGAGTTTTCTCAAATGAAGAAGCTTCTCTCTGTAATCATTCACAGTGGCTGGCACGAGTTCTGCCTGGCGCAGTATAGCAAAGACAGACTGACGCTCTGAGAGTCCATNGTTTTACCTCCTGTAACGGCCCGTCAGGGACTGCAGACTGCACTACATCATGCCTGAGTTTTCTCAAATGAAGAAGCTTCTCTCTGTAATCATTCACAGTGGCTGGCACGAGTTCTGCCTGGCGCAGTATAGCAAAGACAGACTGACGCTCTGAGAGTCCATCATCCTGAACAACCACAGGAAACCAAAAGGAAGGTCAGTGTTTTTATTTTCCAAAAAGAGTACCAAATGTGCACAGAAGTCTAAAAGATAAAAACTGGCATATATTAACGTTTTAAATTAAGTAAGTAACACATTTTTGGAGTAAATGATTCTTTCTTCACACTACTTACTTTTTGGTCAGTAATTTATGTTTAAGGTCTAGCACAGGCATGAAAAGTAAAAAAATCTCTAGACTGGCAACATTTATCAAAATAAAGCAAATGTATATACTTTCACTGTACAATTCTACTTCTAAGTAGAAATAATTGCTACTTCTGGAAGCAGTCATTTGTGTTACTGTACAGGTATCTGTGTAAGAATGTCTACAGCAGTATTATTAGAAATGATGAAGACTACCAATAACCCACCTAAGCATCCACCGAGAGAGAACTGGTTAAATACAACATTTTAAACTGCAGGGGAATTTTCAAACTTTAAGAGAAATGAGGTAGCGCTGGAGGAACTGATATGGAAAACCCTGTGTGACACCATTTGTTTAAATTATATAAGTATGTACTAAATTATACACATATGTACAAAAGTCTAACAGTCACCAAGTAACTGGATTTTCAGTGATGGCCTTACTGAAGGGATAGGAAAAAGAATTACAATTTTTTTTCTTCAAATTTTGTGATAGATATTTACATAGTATTTGAATTTTCTGCAAAATTATCATTTTAGAAAAAAATATATCATATTACTTTTTTTTTAAATTATCCAAAATGAACAGTTAAAATACCTCCATTAATTCCGGAAGCCGAACCTCAAAGTGGTTTAGGATCCTTATTGTCAAAAGTCGAATCTACAGAAATTAAAAGGCATGTTTCAAACTCCAAAGTTGAAACGCAAGAAAAAACTGATAGAGTCGATGAGAGCTAGAGTTAAGTTTCATGGAATTATAAACAATATACCTACCACCTGTCAGAGGAATACATGTTTATTCTATCTTATTTCATATTCTAATACCAACCAATACCTTACTCAAACGGTCCATGGGACAATTAATGACCAGACTAGATCGAGAAGATAATGAAACTGTAAAACCACGCTCATAAAAGCATGTTGTTTCTTTGAACTATAAGTGCAAAGATTCTGACTGAACTTCTAATTCCACTGAAATTAGTGATTCTTATTTACAAGTAACATGTTCAGGTATTTCTATACACTTTAATGAGCAGCAGAATCACCTAGAAGAAGTCTCTGAAAAATCATATAGATATTTTACTTCCACCCTATGCCTGCTGAATCAGAACTTGGGGCTGTGGCAACCCAGAATCTATATTTTTAGTAAGCTCCCCAATTAATCTTGCTGTAATCAGCTTGTAGGTCAGTGTTTAGGAATCACGGCTTTAAACAGAAACCACCTCAAAGCAGCATTTTCTGATTAAGGAGCTCTGACAACCCATGGCAATACAAATAAAAACAAAAGATGAGAGGCAGAGAATACACCACAAAACCATAGTACCTTGGATATACCAGTCGAAACGTTTGCTTGTAACTTGGGAAATAATTCCATTAAAGCCTCCTCTGAAAGTGGCCCCCTGCAGCCACATAAGGATAATCTCTGATAATAGAGATCAGCCAACAGCAACACAGATGGCTCCAAAGGAAACGTTCTGCAATGAGATGTTGATTAGACCCCAAGTGTGCCACACACCCCAAAGAAGTAAGGCTATACTAGAAACCACAGAAGATTATCACTGACGGAAATGTAAGACAGAACAGGTACAAGTTATATGTGGACATTTAGCATCACTTAAGACATGAAGAATCTGAGGCTTAGCAGGAGTGAGTCACAAGTTCAAGAACAGACACACAGCCAAGTGGAGGCAGAGACAGGATTATAATACTGTATTGTGACTAAAGTCCAATGCTGTCTTTTCAGCAATAAATGACAATGACATATGAGAGGATGTGTAATATCTGTGGGGTGTTTTCCATGTGCCAGGCACTGAGTTATGAGGGAAGAGGTACAGAGAGAGGCCGGCACACCAGCTCTGGGGTAGGGTAGTCAGCCCATCCACATCAGAGATGGAACCACGAATAAGCCACTTAACCACTGTGTACTATCCTCCAACATATATCTATCGTCTACCATGTACCAGTGACTTTTCCTAGATATACCAGGAAACCACAGAAAAAGTCCCTTATTCTAATAGCAGAACACAGCTCACAAGTAAATAATTAATGACAGTGGTGAGGATGGTGGACAGAAACAAATTGGGGAAAGGAGGCTGGACTAAGAAGACTGGTGTGGGGGAGGGGGGAGGGGAAGGGGTGGTCACAGAAGGCAGAAACTGAAAGAAGCCAAGAAGTGAGCTGCAGGACACCTGGAAGAAAAGCATTCCAGGCAACAGGGAGCAGCAATGTCAATTCCCAGATAGGTGTACCTGCCCCTGTGAGCAGAATTGAGGCAGCCACTCCAGCTGGAACAGGCTGAACGAGGAGTGATGGGGGACGAGGTCAGAAGCCAGGGCTAAGATTACAGAGCCCCAAGGAACACCATGAGGACTGTGGACTTCATCCTGTGGGAGCTGGATACCATGAGGGCAGGGCTTCTCAACAGGGGCTCCACTGTCGTGTGGACCAGGGACTTCGCTGTGGGCCCGTCCTGTGCACTGCAGGACACTCCTCTACCCACCAGACCCCACTGGCAGCCCCCAGTTGTGATCATCAAAAAGTCTCCAGAATCGCCCCTGGCTAAAATTCAGTGTCAGAGGGTTGTTGGCAAAAGAGTGACATGTACTCCTTCAACTGAAAAGAATCGCTGCTGATGGGTACAAAACAGACAGCAGCAGGGCCAGGATGGAAGCGAAGCTACTGTTGTCATCAGATGAGACAGTGGTTCCCAACAGGGCAGCAGTGGGTACTAAGCACCTAGGATTCTGGATTTACTTAAGAACTTTTTTTGGGTTGTGCTGGGTCTTCACTATTGCACGGACTTTTCTCTAGTTGCAGAGAATGGGCTACCCTAGTTGTAGTGCGCAGGCTTCTCAATACGGTGGCTTCTCTTGTGGAGCAACAGGCGCTAGGGCATGCGGGCTTCAGTAATTACAGTTCCCAGGCTCCAGAGCACAGGCTCAGTAGCTGTGGCTCACGGGCTAAGTTGCTCCACAGCATTTGGGACGTCCCCAAATCAGGGGATCAAACCTGTGTCTCCTGTATTGGCAGGCGCATTCTTTATTGCTGATCCATGAGGGATGCCCCTGAATTTATTTGAGAGCTTTAGTTCTCCCTTTTATAATGTGAACAGTACCTCCAGTTCAGGGAGTTGTGAAGATTGCATTAACATACAGAAAGTACTCAGCAGAGTGACCACCACAAAATAAAAATACAATAAATGCAATTTGCAAGGTCATCACTGCACTCCGGGTTTGATTCAATCTCTAGGAGGGAAATACTGCTATTCCATTTTGAGAATCAAGTGGAGACAAACTAACTCAAGGCTATCGAGCTGGTAAAGTAGTAGAAACAAGGATCAAATCCAGATTGTCGTGGCTGTGAAACCTCTGGCTTAACCAACAATCAGCCCACATCCAGCACAGAGGCCTCCACCTACAACTTTTACAACCGGAGCTTTCACCACCACCCTCCAAGCTGATCCATTCCTGTTAGAGGTTTCCAGGCCTCCAAGGCTAAGAACACCTGCCTGGGAGACTAGCTGGCCTTCTGCAGGGGACAGACAAATCCTACTCTGTTATGAGTGCCTTTCTATTTCAAAACCTCCACTGTTGCTGCTAAGTCACTTCAGTCGTGTCCGATTCTATGCGACCCCATAGACGGCAGCCCACCAGGCTCCCCCATCCCTGGGATTCTCCAGGCAAGAACACTGGAGTGGGTTGCCATTTCCTTCCCCAATGCATGAAAGTGAAAAGTGAAAGTGAAGTCGCTCAGTCGTGTCCGACTCTTCGCGACCCCATGGACTGCAGCCCACCAGGCTCCTCTGTCCATGGGAGTTTCCAGGCAAGAGTACTGGAGTGGGGTGCCATCGCCTTCTCTGAAAACCTCCACAGATGCCTTAAATTCTTCCCACTAAAGAACACAGTGTGAGAAGTTTGATGATGTTAAAGAAAAAGTATTTGGGGGGCAACATATGTAATATGAGAAGTAGGATGACAGCAAAATCTCTCCTTAAAGGAATTTAAGGCAATTCAGTTAACAGTAGAGACAGGGCTGCCTTGCCCAGATTGTATTATTGCAATAAGTCTCCAAACTGGTCTCCTTTATTCTCCTTCAGTCTCTTCTCAATATAGCAATTGGAATGATCCTGCTTCAGCCTGAGTCACTTCCCTATCAAAAAAATAAATAAACCTGGGCTTTCCCTTTCACTCCCGAATAAAAGCCCAGGCCCTGCGATGGCCAGAGGTCAAGCTCTGCCTGCCACCCCCACCTCTCCTATCACCCCCTCCTAGCTCCGCTCAGGGACAGTGGCTCCCTGATGCTCTAGTCAGGCACTTGCATGGAGCCCCAGCACTCACGTCTCCCCCAAGCCCCTGACATCCCCATGGCTTACTCCCTCACTGCTTCTGCGATTCTGCTCAAATGTCCCCTTCTTCGTAAGGACTTCCCTAGTTAAAAATCCTACTGTTTCCAACCTCCAGACTCGCCCTATCCTAACTTTACTACTGTCCAACAGGCTACAAATTTTAAAATATGCAGTTGTTTATTTTGTTTAGTATATCTTCTTGCTAGTGAGTTAGCTCCATGAAGGCAGGGGATTTTGTGTTTCATATACTGTGTCTCCCAGTGCCTAGAATAGGGTCTGATACATGAGAAAAGCAATAATTATTTATTGAATGAAGTAAATGAACAAATATATTTTTAAAAGCATGGAGATAAATTGGATTAGACTCCGGAAGTGGAAGCAAACTACAAGATTTTCAAACGGCCTGATCTTTAGAAGGGGTGCTAAGCTGAGTGGCTCCCAGTAATGGCCCTGTGTTACGACTCAAAGCAAAATAAACTTAAGGGAACAAAAACTGAATTGTTTGGTATATAGTGAAGGACCACAGGGGAGTTTGTTAAGTGTGTAAAGCTGAGAAAGACGGTGAAAGCAGCAGAAATGTATATGCTGGAACCACTGTGCAATGTCATGTGACTGACATTATCTACCCACAATGCTCTGTGATACTATAAATTTACATGCACAGTACAATACCTTTTACAAAGATGAACCATCTTTAAAGACTGTATCTGAAATGTTCTTATTTTAACTGAAGCATTTAAATCAATAAGAAATTTGCTATGTGAATACAGCTCAGGTGAAAAACAGACCCAAGATTTCACGAACAGAAGCCTTTATATCCGATTCATCATTAAGCTGAATGGAAGGTATGTCTACTCACAATACTAAGTTCTTCACACGTTCCACAGGAACCAAACGAAGAAGTTCGGAAGATTCTTCCAAACCTAGCAGAGTATTCACAGCTTGACAAAGAACAAATAAGTTTCCTAAAGGCAGAAAAACAGGAGAGATCACATTATTCATTTCTTTGATACAATAACTATCAGACCTCTCATTTATCTACCACTTGGTATTTATACAGAGTTCCTATATTAAAGTCAATCTGTGCTTTCTAAAGGATTTTCTGTCAAATGTCAGAATATAACAGAAAGGAACTGAAAGAGGTTTCAAGTCTTTAACTTTCTTAAGAGAAAAATATATTCAGAAATAGAGAGTAAAAATGTACGTTCCCTTCAACTGAGATGAGAAAATTCAATGGTTCTACTGACTGGCATTATCAAAATTAGAACTTTTGAGAAGAACAGACTTAAGACTTTCTAAAAGCTAAGAAATTATCTTTGTATAAAACTCGAGTTGATTTTATGACTCCTATTTATAAGAAATCACATATCTAATGGCTACCATCTATAATCCACTCAATTTACGTTAGTTAGATAATCACCTAATCCTAGATCAAACGTTGGCAAAGTATGACCCACAAGTCAGATTTTGTAGGTAGTCTGGTTTTATATGGGCAACAAAATGAAAATGCTTTCCCATTTTTAAAAGGTTTAAAACAACAAATAAACAGAATATGCCACAAAGACTGAAGACTGAACGTGGCCCACAAAAGCTAAAATCTTTACCGTGTGGTCCTTTACACAAAAAAATTGCTGACCTCTGCTCTAGCCTTAGAACAAGGCTATCCAATAGAACTTTCCGCAACGGCAGAAATGCTCTATACATGTGCCAATGTGTTAGCCACAATCCCATATGGCAGTCACTAGCCACACGTGGCTACTGAGCACTGGAAATTCTCTAAACATGTCTGTTTAGTAACACAGAACCTAGTACATTAATATTTAAATCAGTGACTACCATATATACAGATTAGGAAAAAAAAATACTGAGCTAGAATAAAACACAATATCTTTTTATTTTTTAATTGCAGCAAAATTTTAATACTTACCTTCTTTTGATCAAAATGCCTACTTTTAAACTGCTATTATCAGGGAGTAAGGAGAGATGGACACGTATACAACAGGAATGGTGTTTGGGACAGGGCAATCTAATTCTGCCTGGATGAGTAGAAGGCCTTCTTAGAGATACCGTGCTGGAGTTGTTTTGAAAGCTAAGAGTTCACCGAATGATGACAGACCTAGAAAGGACTCCAGGCAGAAAGGACACATATGTAAGGGTAGCTGGAGGGGGTACAATAGTGTCTGGAGGACAAGTGTACACTGGGGCTGGACTGGGCATAGAAGATGCGAATAAGACACAAGCTGGTACTCGAAGTTGTATCTCCTTTCTTTGACAGTAGTAGCATTCTGCTGCTTTACCTTTGGACTCAGGCAAATGTTCAGACCATCCTGACCTGGTCACTACATTGAGGTGGTAACCTTGTAATTACATCTCAGCCTCTTTCTTCCCTATTTACACTCGGGGGGTTCTGCCAGAATATAACGGCGGTACTATTCTCTGGTACTCATGTGTTTACAGTTCCTCTGGGTGTGCCAGGAAAGACAGACAAGAGAACAAATGGTCATTGTAACTGACCTTTTCCAAAGCTCCCTCTGTCAACAGTCATGAACAGTGACTCAATGAAGGAGGTGACTAGTGGTATCACCTTCTCTTTCTCCAGGGGCCTGTCCAAGAAGTGGAGAGAAAAAGGGGAACACTCAAACTGGCATTCAACAACTTTTTCATGAAATAGCAAAAAAATGACTAATAAATATTTTCATCAGTTTGTTAAAATACTTTTCACAAAATACTTTTCACAATTAAACAGTTGATTTTCTCACCTAATATGAGGTAACACGACAAGGGCCGCCCAAGAACATGAAAGGTAAGTAGTATCTTGACTTGGGGGTGACTGAATTATAGATAAAAGATGTTCCAACACTGAGATCTGTTCTTTTTCTCCCTTGGATTTCGTCATCTTCTGCCTTATATAGGATCTGAAAGAAGAAAAGATGAATATTTAAAATAAGAAAGGAGGTAATTGCTTTTGCCCTCTGAAGTTCGAAATAAAATTGGTTCCTCCACTGATACTATGTATAAAATACACAACTAGTAAGAACCTACTGTATAGCATAAGGAACTCTACTCAGCGCTCTGTGGTGACCTAATTAGGAAAGAAAACCAAAAAAGAGGGAATATATGTACACATACAGCTGATTCACTTTGCTGTACAGTAGAAACTAACAACTGGAGAAGGCAATGGCAACCCACTCCAGTACTCTTGCCTGGAGAACCCCATGGATGGAAGAGCCTGGTGGGCTGCAGTCCATGGGGTCGCTAAGAGTTGGACACGACTGAGCGACTTCACTTTTACTTTTCACTTTCATGCACTGGAGAAGGCAATGGCAACCCACTCCAGTACTCTTGCCTGGAGAACCCCATGGATGGAAGAGCCTGGTGGGCTGCAGTCCATGGGGTCGCTAAGAGTTGGACACGACTGAGCGACTTCACTTTTACTTTTCACTTTCATGCACTGGAGAAGGCAATGGCAACCCACTCCAGTACTCTTGCCTGGAGAATCCCAGGGTCAGAGGAGCCTGTTGGGCTTCTGTCTATGGGGTCGCACAGAGTCGGACACGACTGACGTGACTTAGCAGCAGCAGCAGCAGCAGCAAAAACTAACAACATTGTGAAACTATACTTCAATTAAATTAATTTTAAAAAAATTGGTTCCTTTCCATGTGTGGAGATTAGCAGGGAGGAGGGAATTGGTGCTGATGGTTGAATACAAATAACTAAACAAATGTGACTCATTCACTGATTTTCAGTGACAAGGTTTTTCAAACCCATTGGTTCTGCTTTCTTTTTCTATTTTAATTTGCTTCATAACTTGCAAAGCAAGTATCTTCCAGTTTCAGGTATTATTTCTGAATCTGAACTACTGATGGACAAGTGTTTAAGGTAATTTATTGGTATGAAATGACTTCTTCCATCCCCCTCTTTCCTTCTTAACATGATAAAATGATTAAGGGGCTCCCCTGGTGGCTCAGACAGTATTACAAGTTACTTCCTCTGCTGCTTTCATCTGGTAAGTGTTTACTCAATGATATTTTCTCACATGACACTTAGTTTTAGGTACCTGTTACTTTGGCAGTATTCTTGTTTACCAATGAACTCTACCTCAGTCTTATTTCAAAGACAGACTCTAATAGAAAGAAAAGTCAAAGAAACAATAAACAAAATGATCTATTATAATTTATCCTTCCATGACCAGTCTGGTAAACTTGTTATGAAATTGAAGTAGAATATCAGGTTTTTATTCCTATACCTTTTTATCTTTAAAGTTAATGAAAAAGTTGCACTCTGTTTTGTTTCATACTTATCAGGATACTGAATGCTTGGAAACTACGGTAGATAAAAATGAAGTTAATTTTATTGGTAATTTCTAAAAGTTGTTTTTAGAACTTATTTATACAGTCTTTCTAGTACTAACCATGACTCAATAATCTGCAAAAAAAATCTTACAAACAACAAAAAAAATGAGATGCTTTATAAAGGTAAGTCATTAGTTGCTATGTCATTGCCCTGCTTTATCACACCTTCCAACGAGCTCCTCCAATAAAATCTATAATTCTTACCTCATCCTGTAAGGCCTTGGGTGATCGACCCCTGTCTCCTTCTCTCACTTCCTCTACTTCCACTCTTCCTTTCTTGATGCTCTTTACCTGCACAGGCTTTCCTTTAGTTCCTCAAACATACAGGCTTACTCCCATCCTACAGTCTTTGCAGGAACTCTCCTCTGTCTGGAAAACCTTTCACCCAGCCTTTCTCTGCCAGGCTGGATCCTTCTACCATTACAACTGGACCAAAAGTCCCCTCTCCAGAGAGGACTAGTGCTGTCTCTATCTACTCTCTCTCGACACCCTGCTTTATTTTTCTTTTATCACTATCTAAAATTATCCTATTTACCCGCCTTACAAGCTTGCCCCACAGAGAGTGTCATCTCCTCCAAAGAAGCCCTTTTTCATTATTATATCCCAGTGCCTAGAACGGTACCTGATATGGTAAGTATCTGTCAAATGACAGAATACATTTATCTTCTGAAGACTCTTTTCACATCTATTATCTTCTTTAATTTCCACTATAAAATTGTGGATGAAGTGTGACCAGGAATATTCAGACAAAGATAAGTTATTCTACAGGGTAACAGAAATTTTCACAGCAATGGAAATTTTCTTACAGAAAGAAAATACAGAACCTCTGGCACCTGCTTTAAGTTAATATGCTTCCATTTATTAGGAATGATTATTTCTGTTTGAAAATATAGTAAGCAGAATCCTTTCAAATAACTACATAAACTTTGCTTTAACTTCCAAAGAGTATGTATCATTTTTAATAAAACTGAGAAAGTAATCCACAGCCCTTTTAACAATTCAAATAATGCAAAAGTGTATAATCTAAAAGCTAATAATCACTTCTTTCTTCCTCTTACCATCCTTCTGACATAAATAAAGGTAACAGTTTTGTGTATCTTTAGGGAGTTGTCAAACCTCTCCAAACTGACCTTTAAATTTAAAATAATTCAAAACAAAATCCCAGCAAAGATTTTTTTGTAGACATAGACAAGTTTCTTCTAAAATTTATACAGAAGAAGAAAGGACCAGAAATAGATGAAGCAATTTTGAAAATGAAGAACACAGTGGAAGGATTTAAGATTTCCTGATTCATTTTATTGTAGTAATAAGACAGTGTGGCATCAGAGGAAAAGAGACACATAGATCAATGGAACAGAAGAGACAGACAGAAAGTCCCATACATTAATATCCAGCTGATTTTTGACACAGATGCAGAAGCAGTTCAATGAAAAAGAACAGCCTTTTCAACAAATGTTGCCAGAGCAGACAGACATTTAGAGGCAAAAAAGGAAACTTGATCTAAACTTCATACCTTATATAAAAATTAACTCAAAATGGATCATGGACTTAAATGTAAAACATAAAATGATAAGACTTTAAAAAAAAATAGGAGGAAATACTTGAGAACTACAGCTAGGAAAAAAGTTCTTAGACTCGACATCAAGAGCATTATCCATAAAAGGAAAAGTTGATAAACTGGACCTCATCAAAATTTAAAACTTCTTGTTAAGTGAAAAATCTTGTTAAGTGAAGGAAGATAAGCTACAGACTGGGAGAAAATACTTGCAAAGCAGGTGAAAGGCTTTATATCAGAATATATAAAGCATTCTTGAAACTCAACAATAAAGAAACAATCACAATCAAGTTAGAAAATGGATCAAGGAAATGAACATATATATCACTAAAGATGATATGCAGATGGCAAATAAGCATATCAACATCCTTAGCCACTAGGGAAATGCAAATTAAAACCACCATGAGATATCACTACATCCTATCAGACTGGCAAAACCAAAAAATCAGTGATAATATCAAATGCTGGTGAGGATACAGAGAAACTGGATCACCTATACTCTGGTGGGAATGTAAAACAGCACTACCATTTTGCAAAACTATTTGAGAGCTTATCAGCCTGAACATGCCCTTATCACATCATCCAACAAGTCTGCTTTTAGGCATTTATCTCAGAGAAATGGAAAGCTATGTACATGAATGTTAGTAAGAGCATTATTCATAATAGCCAAAAACTAGGAATGGCATAAATATCTTTCAACAAGTGAATGACTAAACAGATTGCTCCATCCATTACCTTGGAATACTACTCAGGAACAACACACAAAAATATGTTCAAAAAAGAACGGGTTACTGATGCACACAACTTAGATGGGTCTTAAAGGAATTATGTTGTGTGAAAAAGTCAATCTCCAACGCTGTACAGTATAATTTCATATATATAATATTCTATGTATATATGTATATAATATAATACATGACAAAAGTGTAAAAACAGAGTGTAAGATTAGTAGTTGCCAAGAGTCAGGGTTGGAATGCAGAGCTGCAGGGTGACTGTGGCTACTGAAAGTAGCACCAGAGATCCTTGCAGTGAGGGAACAGCTCTGTATCTTGACTCTGGTGGTGGTTGTGAATAGATATGAAATAAAACTGCACAGAACTATATATCCATATACATTTACACACAGAAATGAGTGATGTAAAACTGGTAAATCTGAATAAGGTTGGTGGATAGTACTAATTTCAATTTTCTGGTTGTGATATTGAAATAAGTTTATGTAAGATGTTGCCACTAGGGGAAACTACAGGAAAGGTATATGGAACCTCTCTGTTCTGTTTATTATGAGCACACGTGAATATACAATCATTTTAAAATGAAAGGATAAGAAAATTAATAGTGACTTCTTCCACTTACCACCTTCCTGAAGTTAACAACTTAACCTGTTTTTGTACCATTCTACATGTGTTCTATGCTTACATGTACTTTCGAGTCTAACTTTGCAAAATGTGATGGTATTAGATTTACTCTCCTACAATTTATTTTTTTCATGTAACAATATATGAGACATTTTTCCAGTTAATACATGTAGATCTTCAGTTTTTACAATATTCTGAATGCATTATTTATAAATGGGTAACCCTACCGAGAATATAGGAAATTAGGATTTTAGAACTTACCCCACCGTTTGCTGGGAGAAAAGCAGAGGGTACTTCTCAATCGCCATGGAGCCAGCGGCGGGAGGTGCTGCTTTGTTAAGAATGAGCTTGGCCAAAATGGCCAGAGCTTCATCTCTGACTGCAGCATCATTCATTAGGAAGCAATTCTCAATATACAAGAGAAAGCTGGGTAGGAAAAGCTAAAAATAAAAAAGAAAATCACACTTATTAACAGATGTAAATTTCAGAGCATCTAATGAAGAGAATATCCTAACACTTCCACAAGAAACAGAGATCATAAACAAAGATACCAGACTTCTCCACAGGAGCAAAGGAGGCAAGAAGACAATGCAGCAAGGCCTGAAAAACTGAGGAAGAATGAAAGAATCTAAAATGCTATACCTGGGGTACTGGCAGTGTAGAGTGAGGAGACAAGACACTTTTAGATATACTAAAGCTCAAAATTTTACTACTGTTCACCTTTTCTCAGGAACCTCTGGAGAATGTGTTTCATCAAAATAAGAAAGTAAACTACAATGTAAGAATGCAAGCTATAGCAAGAGAAAGACATGGGACCCAGGAAATAGGCAATTACCAATGTGGCATCTGTGCAGTGGGCAGAGAAAGCAACCCGTTTAGAATTAAATGGCTCTGGGAAGACTGTCTCCAAAAGAGAAAAGATCTGTTAAATGATCTGCTAGTTTGCTGTGTGAAAAGCATTCTATGAGGCTGCTGGAAGGCTTGTTGACGAACAATTTTAAAAAAGCAATTTCCAGTTTTTAAAAAATGAGGCAATTGGAAAAAATGAAAGGGTACACAAAAAAGAAAATGTAAATATAAAATACTCCTTGCTTATAAGAAGTACTGAATACAACCTCAACCAAAATTTGTGATGTTAACTCTCTATTGAGAAGAATAGTATAAAAGAACTAGAATCCACCTACTCAGGAGGAAGCCTACAGATCAGGACTAAAATTAATGTGTCAAGAAAAAGCAGTATATTCAGATGATTTAAAAATATAAAGTCAATACTAAAAAAAAAAAAATACCTAAAAAAAAAAATCATTAGGTGTGCTTGTTCCTGGTGAGGAAGATGGGGGTGGGAATCAGTAACTGTTTTTTAGCCCTGTGTGACCTTTCAAACTACATGCATAGGATTCTCTGATAAAAATAAGTTATTTAAAAAAAAAAAACAAAAGGAACAGAGGAGAAGAAAAAGATGCAGCTGCCAAGAAAATCAGAGGGCTAAAAAGGGTCCTCACAGGGCAGGAAACAACAGAGCTAGGACATATCTTTTTTTTTTTTTTTTTTTGAGACAACCAAAAATATATATTATTAAAGACTAAAGGGGAAAATATGAGAAGAGATAGATTTCTATGAAGTACATAGTAGGATCAACAGTTTTAAGGAGTGGCAAATGTTCGATGGCGGTGAGGGGAAAAGATAAACTCAGGATTTGACAACACATTGTTTTATAACTTCCTAAGTGAAAAGTGTTAAGTGTTTTGTCACTCAGTTGTGTCCAACTCTTTGCGACCCCAAGGACTAGAGCAAGCCAGGCTCTTCTGTCCGTGGGATTCTCCAGGCTACTGGAGTGGGTAGCCATTCCCTTCTCCAGGGGATCTTCCCTGAACACAGGCCTTACACACAGTAGGCAGATTCTTTACCTTCTAGGCCACCACTCTAGGCTATAACTTCCTAAAAGATTACTACAACCAAATTGGTTACCTATTATAATTTAAAATGCTTAGCATGTGGAATAAAGTTTCACATGTGACCTAGAACTGGAATATAATTGCTTTAAAAAAAAAAAATCAAAAACATCAAATTCTTTTCCTTTCAAAACACAAAAATCACAGGATTTTAAAAATTGATTATTTCATCATGACAGAGTCAAATTCAAGACTTAATAGTCTCACTCACCTGCTCAAACTGCTTCATAGCAAACATGACTTCTGAAAAATCCAAAATTAAGCGTCTTTCAAAGTTGCTTTCAAAAATCTGTGGTAAAGAATACTAATGTAAGTACAGAGTACTCTCCCATTCCTGAAAATAAAAACATCCCAAATCTTCAAGGCCCTCTAGGTTGCAAGTCGGAATGGAATGCTCAATACAAGTTAAAATAGTCATGGGAAGCAAGAAGAACTGGATTGCTGAATCTGCCATGGCCAGGTGTGAGCCCAGGCACTGGGCCCCCCTCCACAGAAAAGAAACTACTCAAGTAAAGGAATGGTGGGCACACTACCACCAGCATTCTAAGTGCTCAGCCTTCTCCAAAGACTTACAGATTCAAAGAGCACTGTACTTCCAGTGATTAACACAGGTGCTCTNATAAATGGGTAACCCTACCGAGAATATAGGAAATTAGGATTTTAGAACTTACCCCACCGTTTGCTGGGAGAAAAGCAGAGGGTACTTCTCAATCGCCATGGAGCCAGCGGCGGGAGGTGCTGCTTTGTTAAGAATGAGCTTGGCCAAAATGGCCAGAGCTTCATCTCTGACTGCAGCATCATTCATTAGGAAGCAATTCTCAATATACAAGAGAAAGCTGGGTAGGAAAAGCTAAAAATAAAAAAGAAAATCACACTTATTAACAGATGTAAATTTCAGAGCATCTAATGAAGAGAATATCCTAACACTTCCACAAGAAACAGAGATCATAAACAAAGATACCAGACTTCTCCACAGGAGCAAAGGAGGCAAGAAGACAATGCAGCAAGGCCTGAAAAACTGAGGAAGAATGAAAGAATCTAAAATGCTATACCTGGGGTACTGGCAGTGTAGAGTGAGGAGACAAGACACTTTTAGATATACTAAAGCTCAAAATTTTACTACTGTTCACCTTTTCTCAGGAACCTCTGGAGAATGTGTTTCATCAAAATAAGAAAGTAAACTACAATGTAAGAATGCAAGCTATAGCAAGAGAAAGACATGGGACCCAGGAAATAGGCAATTACCAATGTGGCATCTGTGCAGTGGGCAGAGAAAGCAACCCGTTTAGAATTAAATGGCTCTGGGAAGACTGTCTCCAAAAGAGAAAAGATCTGTTAAATGATCTGCTAGTTTGCTGTGTGAAAAGCATTCTATGAGGCTGCTGGAAGGCTTGTTGACGAACAATTTTAAAAAAGCAATTTCCAGTTTTTAAAAAATGAGGCAATTGGAAAAAATGAAAGGGTACACAAAAAAGAAAATGTAAATATAAAATACTCCTTGCTTATAAGAAGTACTGAATACAACCTCAACCAAAATTTGTGATGTTAACTCTCTATTGAGAAGAATAGTATAAAAGAACTAGAATCTACCTACTCAGGAGGAAGCCTACAGATCAAGACTAAAATTAATGTGTCAAGAAAAAGCAGTATATTCAGATGATTTAAAAATATAAAGTAAATACTAAAAAAAAAAATACCTAAAAAAAAAATCATTAGGTGTGCTTGTTCCTGGTGAGGAAGATGGGGGTGGGAATCAGTAACTTTTTTAGCCCTGTGTGACCTTTCAAACTACATGCATAGGATTCTCTGATAAAAATAAGTTATTTTAAAAAAAAGACCAAAAGGAACAGAGGAGAAGGAAAAGNACTTTCAGTCCCACCTCCCTCCAATTCATCTTCTTAACTAAGATGCCAATCTCATTCAATTATTTCCCCGTTTATCTTTTTTCAGGACCCTCCACTATTTGTAGAGGAAAAAAATCCAACCTAATTCCTCAAACCCAAGCAGAGCCTTACTGATATCATACTTCCCGTGCCCACAGCCCAGATGGCATACATTTTTGAACACATCTTTGTTCTTCCCTCTCCTAGAGTTTTTAATCCCTTCTGACTGGTAGACTGATATTTAACCTTTAAGGACTATCCAAAATATAAGTCTGTTGAAAAGCGTCTACTGTTCCACAATCCCAGACAGAATTAACCTTTAATTTTCAGTTCAGTTCAGTCGCTCAGTCATGTCCAACTCTTTGCAATCCCATGAATTGCAGCACGCCAGGCCTCCCTGTCCATCACCAACTCCCGGAGTTCAATGTGACACAAATGCTGATACACTGAGTCAACAGATTTCAACTGTATACTACCAAGACACCACCTCCCTAACAAAAAAATCACAGGCAAAAAAAACACAAAACACTGTCCATCCTAATATCTAGTCCATAGCCTATACCTGGTTAAGTAAATATTTGTTCAGGTGAATATTTGCTGAGCAGATTTAGCTTTTATCACACTTGTTTTATTTCCAATACAGCATGTGACTCACATCTCCTTAACAAGATTATAAATTCCCTGAAGGCAGAGCCTTTGCCAGGCTTCACTGGTATTCCCCTGAAGGCTTACTCAGTGCTAAACATAATATTAACTACTCGATTAATATTTGCTGAAGTAAATTACTTTTTCTATGGTTTCTCTGATGAGGGTCTCTGGCAAGGAAACATTTTCGCCTAGGATCAAAGCAGAAACTACACCCAAGAGTGTCTCCCGGCAAGATGTAGAGAGATGGGCTGTTTGTAATGTTTGAGATAAGACCTGTAAAACAAAAGGAAAAACAATGCACACTTAGCAGTCAGCTTCTACCAAACATGTTCTAAGCAAATTAAGTTGGAACTTACTTTACAAACATCAACAGGTTTGGTTATCTTTGATCCATTTCCATGTTTTACAAGTATCAGGTATGTTTCTAACAACCTTTTAATCTGTTCAGAACTTTCACCACAGTTAGTTTCGGTTATTTTTGTATGTAGGTCCAGGAGTGATTCCTGCAAACGAAGAATTTAGGAGAGAAAAACTATCAACTATCAAATTCATCTGTTAATGAAAATATTATGTGAAGCCACTCAAATTTTCACACACTTTTGTTTTGAAAGAAAAAGATACCTTTACTGGGAGTCACTAATGATAACCATGAATGTTACTCCCATCCAAGTACTAACCAGGGCTGACCCTGTTTAGCTTCTGAGATCAGACGAGACTGGGTGAGTTCAGGGTGGTGTGGCCACAGACATAACCAAGAACGTTTCTGAGTGCACTGTTTCAAGTTCTCAACAAGTATTTCCTCACCATCCTCACAGGTAGAGAATACTACTACTCTTAGTTACCAGATGAAAAGACTGAAGACTAGACACTTAAATAACTTTCCCAAGTCACAGGAGCAGTAAGTGACACAGCCAGCATGCAAAGAGGCCATCTGGCTCCAAAGCCTGTGCTCTTAACCACTATGCTCTACTGCATGCATCTCAAGATACTGAAAGCAAGTAAAAATATCAGTACAGGGGGTAGAGGGAAGGAAAATCTAGTAAGTGTGTAAAATTATGATAACAACTATAAGATATAATCTCCAGCAGCAATCCAAGCTAAGAACAACAATCAACTCTTGGCCTCCTAGTTACACACAAATACTTAAAAACCACAACTCACTTGCAAACATTCAAAGAATATTCCAAAATGTTCCTTGTAGATATAGAGTGCAGTGGATTTGACCATGTTTTTGAGTGTTTCTCCAACTAAAATCCATGGAAGTTGAGCTTCTGTTTCTGTAACTGGTCCAAGCTTTTGCAAAATTAGCTTTATTGCCTGTGGAAATCCAAGAGTCATGAAAATGAATGTGTACACTCTTAGTCTCAAGTATTACACTGTTATTTCCACTCTTGATTATTCTCCACTCTGATCAAGCTATCTTAAAATCTGATTCAGGATAATCAAGGATATGACAGTTTTGGTGGTTAACGATGTGTCCCAAAACAATTTCAAAACTAGGACAGGAATTTTATCATACAACTGCCCACCCCCATTACCCTCACTCACTGCTCAAGTTGTGTTACCTTCCAGTACGCAGGATGAAAAACAGAGCAGTGATTTTTTTACACGAGAGGCCCTAATAACCCAGGGCCTTTATTAGGTAAGCACCACTTTTAAAGCCCTAATGCTTCCCCAAATGTTTTCTATTTATTCTATGTAATCCTCTCTCTGAAACACCTGTGTATCTCATCCATTTCCTTGTTAATCCTTTTCACAAAGACTCAAGGAACTCCTCTAGCTTATTTACCTTCTCTGTGCAAGAGTGAAACATATTTCTAACTCCTTTGCACATTTCAAAGAGCAACTGTCCAACGCCTTCTACTTTTTCTGGATGTTCATCAAGATCAAGAAACATTAAATTGAAAAGTGCATTTTTATCAGAAACCTAAAACACAAAATGCAAATGGAAAACTGCATTTACAACATAAACATATCCAAAAAAAGAATTATTATTTGCTATTCTACAGATTTATATTTAAATGTAATAAGGAAAAAAATTCTGAAAAGAAGAGACACTTGCAATGATTTCAAACTACTGTGAGAGTACAGTAACATTTTTAATGTTACACAGGAGTGATTAATTCATTGGTATAATATGAAGGTATGTACCAAGAAAAACTATAAGGCAACATTCTATCTTTTACGAGTATAAAAGAAATTTAATAGCAATGATTTTATTATAAAAACTCTTATTAAAAACAAATGACACTATACAACCAGTTGCTTATAGGAAACTATTATAAAAATCCCTGTTAATCTCACTGTTCATGTATAGACTGGCGTGAATTAGAGAATGCATATACACCATATAACAATAAAAGAGACAACCAAATTATTTCACATTAGTAAGCAAAAACAACCTTATGAGATAACCTCAAACCAGTAACTGGTTTCCATTTATATATATATATGTCAGTCCATAATAACCATATTATAAAAGATACTGCCTTCTGTTCATCAGATTCTTGAGGATTAATGAGCAATAAACATATAATTATCAAACTAACCTTTCTCATCAAAAAAGTAAAGCTTTCAGCAGCAAAATTTCTTATATGTAGCTTTTTATGAGCCAGAAGTGTACTATACATGCTATAAATGAGAAAATAAGATGTTTAATTAATCATTTTAATAAAGATATATTAATAGTACATGTCAATTATGTTCTTAACACTATGCAAGGAATGCAAGGAAGGTATAATAAAATAAGCAGTTTAAAATCTCATTCGATTATATGTCACTCACATGTCAAATGGAAGACTGAAGGTAACAGACATTAAAAGTTATAGGATTGGTTGTTGTCAGTATCAGTAAAAACTGCCTGCACTTTCCTGGTGAAGTAGTGGATAAAGAATCTGCCTGCCAAAGTAGGGGACATGGGTTCAATTCCTGATCCGGGAAGATTCCACGTGGTACGGAGCAACTGAGCCCCTGTGCCACAACTACTGAAGCCCACGCACCTAGAGCCTGTGCTCCCACACACTGAAACTAGAGAGCAACGCCTGTTTGCCACAACTGGAGAAGGCTTGTGTGCAATAACAAAGACCCAGTGTAGCCAAAAACTTAAAAAATAAAAACCTCCCTTGACCAAAAGATAAAAACTTAACACAACTTAAATGTCAAAAACTACCACTGTAGAAGACACTCTACAGGATCACTCTTCTGAGGGGCTTCGAGCACACAGTTGTTTCCACAGAGGAAATCTTGTGTTCCACAAGTGCATATTGCTTTTGCTCTCAAAGTGATACAGATGGGGAGCAGGACTGACTGCAGAAGGGCATGAGAAATCTTTTAGAGGTGCTGGAAACATTCTTAAACTGGATTGTGGTGATCGTTGCATAACTTTATAAATTTATTAAATAGCACTGAATTATATACAAAATAAAATTTTAAAGCAAAAAAAAAAAAAAGGAAAAAAAGAAAAATGTGTATGAGAGAAAAGGGTTACCTGTATATATTAGACATGTCTTTCACCATCAGTCTCCAAAGGTACTTGTACAGGTATGACAGAGAGGTGAAAGCCCATTCTAACAATTCCGTGTCCTGAGTCTCCAGGATTGAGGTGATGGTCAGAAAAAAATCCTGAAAATGGGGATAGAAGTCTGTCTGCAGATCTCGTGCCAACTGTACCACCAAACTGGATGAAAAAAATAAAGGAGGTAACTGATTCTGAGACATGAAGATCAAAAACCGAACACTACAAATCTAGTTCACAAATGATAACCAATCACCTATGATGAAAAGGTTAATTGAACCTTCTAAATCAAGTCTCAAGAGAAGTATAAAATTTTTCATGTTTTAAGAGTTGAACAAAGAAATCAGGTTAGAGCAAGAAGATACATTCTATCACAAGTTATGGTCAATCATTCCAAAACTGCCAAAAATCAGATTCTTATACAAGTAGAGAAAGCAAGAGTATATATCCCTAAGATTCTGCTTTACAGTCATGTACCAATATTTTAATCTAACAACAACAAAAAAGGTAAATTCTTGCTTCTACATTACAAACACTAGATCTAAAGCACATGTAGCTATAAAGCAACCTTTCTTAAAATTCAGATAAATGTTGTCACCTTTCTCTCAACATGCTACTTACTCCAAAAGGGGTTGATAGGCGTAACTGTTCTTGATTTGCAGGTGAGTCTTCAAACTCTGAACTATCTCATTTTGATGATATACCAGCTGATTGAATGACTGGCATTTGTCAATAACTTCTTTGTAAAATTTCCCTGGGTGGGGGAAAAAAGTTATACTTTTCTATCACATCACTCTTGGTAGCTGTTTTGACCATATTCAGTGCAAATGACAGGTGAATAAAATAGAAACAAAACAGAAAATACCAAAGTGTTCCGTTAGGTTCAATTCTCTCCACTTCAGCAGACCCTCAAAAAAGTAGGTTTCAACTTCCTGCCAAGATTAAAGCAGTCCATCAATCAGACAACTCAAAGAAAAACTATAATCAATGTAAATAAGAATAAAGATACATTAATATTTTAAGACAATGATGATAGACAAGAGTTGAAAAAAATCCTCTTAGTTTTTTTTTTTTTAGAAAAGGGCATTAACTAACACACCTTAAAAAGCAATCAGGTATACAATATGGACAGCAAATTTAAACATATGCAATAGTCACATTTAAAAAATTTTTTATTTTTTTCACAATTTTAGGCCAGGAAAAATGTTGACTCTTACAGTTCTTTCATTCTGCTTTTGGAAAGATGAATTGCTACACTCTTACAGAGAAGTAATCTGGCATTTCTATTAAAATTAAAAACAGGTATGTCCTTTAACCCAGCGATTCCATTTTCGGAGATTTTCTTATAAAATTTGTGAATTTATGAGTATAAAGATGTTCATTCAGCTTTACTGTGTGTGGGGGGGGAGGCAATATAAAAAAGCCTAAATATCCAACAACAGGAAAATGGTTGGCATATACCTCATGGTCTACACATAAGATATACCATGTGTCAAAAATTATATCTATTACTGAATTAGAAGGATGTTGGCAGTATTCTTTCAAAGTGAGAAAAGCAGGTTTTATAGTGAGGAATATGGTAGGAACCAATTTTTCTTAAGAGGAAAAACATAACCTCTTTTAAGTGTTTGCACATATTTATATGAAACTAAAGTTCTTACTTAGATGACTACCAAATCATCAAAAATGGTTGCCCTGACTCCAGTTGTGCTCTCTCCTCCACATTAAAGCCAAAGAGATCTAAAACTTACATGTGGATCATGTCACACACTCTCCTGCCTTATAATCCTAGAATGATTTCCCATAGTTTCAGGATATTCAAACTTAGCTGGATATGAAGTTTTTCATGGTCCTTGATTATCTCTTCAGCATTATCTTTCACCAGCTACCCCTTTCACCCATTCACAGTAACCATCAACACGAACATCCCACATCCAATTATAAGCACACCAAAATGCTTTGCAGGTTCTTGAATGTGACACGCTCTCCTTAGCCTCTATTCCTTTATAAAGGTTTCTTCCTCAGCCTGAATCAGCCTTTCCTGCTTTCTTTGCCATGCTAAAACCCGCAGAAACAAGACTCAATTCACGTAACACTTGCCTACTTAACCTTTTTTGACACTTCACTTTATACCCCTAAAGAATCTCGGTTAGGCTCCATTTACTGTGAGCTCCTAAAGCATTATGTGCCTACCTAGATAACATCACTTAGCTGAATTCACATATTGATAACACTGAATTCACGTATTAGAGACAAGGCATTCAAAGTGACAGTGAGCAGAGCCTGACTAGAGTCAAGTGAAAAACTGTAAAAACTGAGGTTGAATCCCAAGTTGATGCATATTATAAAAATGTTGGCAGAGAAATGATGCAGGGATTTTTGAATAGTTATGGCTGAATTATAGCATGGTCAGAAATGGAAAAAAGTTATATGGTCAAGCCCCCCTTTTTTAAATAAAGGAGGAAACTAAGCCCCAGTAAAGTAACTTGCTCAAAATCTCTTTAAAACTGTAGTTTCAGGAATACAGATCTGCAGCAGGGTTCAGAATGCACAAGGGAAGGGAGAGACTGGAGTCAGAGGCAACCTGAGAATCCAGTCAACTTTCTAACATCATCCAATAGAACTTTCGCAATGATGGAAAATGTTCCATACCTGCATTTGGTCAACATGGTAGCAACTAGACATATACAGCTACTGAGCACCAGAATTTTTTATTTAATTCTATCTATCTGTCAAGTGTGGCTTACTGGTTGAGACAGTACAGGTCTAATGCATTTCACGTTCATAAAAGAATGACTTGAGAAATAATTCACGTCTCAGACTGAAAAACCAACTATGTATGAGTACTTGAAGATCAGCTAATTTAACATTCTCTTACCTCGTCATAGCTTGCAGTTCTATCAATCCGGTGAATAATGTCGATATTCACATTCCCCAGTCGCTCAGCAAATGTAAGAAACTGAAGGGGAGGAGTATATTTAAAATACATTATTATTTTNTTTTTTAAATAAAGGAGGAAACTAAGCCCCAGTAAAGTAACTTGCTCAAAATCTCTTTAAAACTGTAGTTTCAGGAATACAGATCTGCAGCAGGGTTCAGAATGCACAAGGGAAGGGAGAGACTGGAGTCAGAGGCAACCTGAGAATCCAGTCAACTTTCTAACATCATCCAATAGAACTTTCGCAATGATGGAAAATGTTCCATACCTGCATTTGGTCAACATGGTAGCAACTAGACATATACAGCTACTGAGCACCAGAATTTTTTATTTAATTCTATCTATCTGTCAAGTGTGGCTTACTGGTTGAGACAGTACAGGTCTAATGCATTTCACGTTCATAAAAGAATGACTTGAGAAATAATTCACGTCTCAGACTGAAAAACCAACTATGTATGAGTACTTGAAGATCAGCTAATTTAACATTCTCTTACCTCGTCATAGCTTGCAGTTCTATCAATCCGGTGAATAATGTCGATATTCACATTCCCCAGTCGCTCAGCAAATGTAAGAAACTGAAGGGGAGGAGTATATTTAAAATACATTATTATTTTATACGTTTCACATTTGAATATCTGTTTTAGTGCTATATAATCAGGTTGATAATTTCCTTGTGAAAGTATAAAGTTTAAAGCTTCCATACGCCGCCTCATGTCCTATCATTAGAAGTGATGATATGCTTCACTTTCAATTTCAGACTTGTATTTTCAATCATAAAATGTATAACTGAGTTTTACAACAAGAAGTAGACATCACTGATGAATCACAAAAGACAACTTTAAACAAACTGAACGAGCGTTAAACAAATACACTGCACTACTATAGGAAGAAAATAAAATATTTCTATAGTTGCAAAATGTTTAAAATCGAATTCCCATGCTAGACTGTGTTAAAAGACAGCAATGTGGCCTCGCTAGATCTACTGCTAGGTTTCATTCATACCCTACTGCAAGCACAGAATCTGGCGAAGTCGTTTCACCAACTGAATTTTAAATATACACAGACCTACGGTTGTGGAATAACAAATAAACCCTCTAGAAACAAACAGAAAGGGGTGTTATCAGTCATTAAGTCACTTACCTCCTCCACCGACCCGCCTCCCCAATTCGATTTTCAACAATAAAAGAGAGAAAAAAAAAAAAAATCCTAACCGGTTAGTCTACGATATTGAATTTAATTCTGGTCTGAAGGGCCCTCTCAAGCAGGCCAGACCCCACAAACCATAGCGGAAATCTGGAGTTCCAGCTTTCTTCCCCATCCCACTATTTACTACGCTAGGAGAGAGGAAAGCTCGTCTGCCAAAGCCTCCGGACAAGAGGCTCCCGCTCGGTCCGGAGCACGGTACTCCTAGAATCCCGCGCAGGATCAGGCCCACCGGCAAGTTCCCTCGCTCACCCGGTACGTGTTCTCGGTCTTGTGGGAAACCGGCTTTGGCTTCATGGCTGCCCAAGGGCAGCGGCCCGCGAAGATCTCGGGACGCGTCGAAGGGATGCTACAGAGAAAGAAAACTGGTTCACACACTTGCACTCCCACGTAATTAGACTATCTCACGTGCGGCTGGAGTTAGTGGGAGCCGCCATGTTGGAAACGGGGAGGAGCCCGGGTGGATCACGTGAACGGAAGTAGCGGACGGAACAGGCGCGCCAGTCCCCAGAGCCTTCTGGGAACGGCGGAGTGTCTGAGTGAATAGGTGGGTGTGGAAGTTTATCAGCTATCTTGAGCGAAGGTTTACAAGAGAAATGTACGTTTTAATCGTAAAAGAAAACACGCCCGTCGTCATTAGCAGCTGACCACCACTAACCCTCACTATGTGCCCTACACCAAGCAGAGTTCTTTACCTTCATAGTTTCACAGTAAAGCGCATTGTGACCGTTCAGTTCAGTTCAGTCGCTCAGTCGCGTCCGACTCCTCGCGACCCCGTGATGATTCGAAATGAGGTACATATTTTTAACTATCTTTGGCCTACGAAGAAAGCAAGGATTAGCAACCGGTAAGTGGCAGTCTGGCAGAGGTCACTCAGCTTCAAAGTCTGATATTCTTAACCCGCCTGCTAACGCAGGAGATGTAAGAGACGCGGGTTCAATCCCTGGGTTGGGAAGATCGCCTGGAGAAGGGCATGGCAACCTACTCCAGTATTCTTGCCTGAAGAATGCGATGGACAGAGAAGCCTGGAGGGCTACTAGTCTGTAGAGTCGCAAACAGTTGGACAGAACTAAAGCGACTTAGCACGCACANGAAGAGTTGACTCATTGGAAAAGACTCTGATGCTGGGAGGGGTTGGGGGCAAGAGGAGAAGGGGACGACAAGGGATGAGATGGCTGGATGGCATCACGGACTCGATGGACATGAGTTTGAGTGAACTCCAGGAGTTGGTGATGGACAGGGAGGCCTGGTGTGCTGCAATTCATGCGGTTGCAAAGAGTTGGACACGACTGAGCAGTTGAACTGAACTGAACGTTCAGTGTAGAGGTCAGAGCTGGAGGAGTGACTTAAATACACTTAACTGAAAGTGTGAAGTTATTTAAAACCATGGGACTGAATAAGATGATTTAGGGAGAGAGTGATGTAAAGGAGAAGGAAGAAGAGAAGACAACCCATGTTGAGCAATAGAATGTTCCACCATTTAGCAGCAGCCAGAAGGGTGACAGGAAGGAGAGTCATTGACAGAAACAGACTAGTCCTGGCCTAGAAGCAGAGCCAGTCACCAACTGTAGTGAAAACTGAGGAGAGAGAAGTAGCTGCTGGATCTGACAAGGTTATGGTCACTGGTGACTTTGAGAAGTACTGTCCAGTGTAGAGGAAAGGAAGGAAAGGAAGTGAGTGAAATATGTATGGTGAAGAAATAAAGTCGGTATTGTACTTTTATATTGTTATTGATATTACATGTTTTTCCATGTTGTCACAGGGTTGTAAAAAATATTTTTTAATGTCTCCATAACATGTATGAAACTTTAAAAAAAGTTTTTATAGGAGTATACTTGATTTACAATGTTGCATTAGTTTCAGGTGAGTAACAAAGTGAATCAGTTCTACATATACTCACTCTTTTTAAAATTCTTTCCCTCTATAGTTAGTTACTTCCCTAGTGGTTCAGAGGTTAAAGCGTCTACCTCTAATGTGGGAGACCCGGGTTCAATCCTGGGTGGGGAAGATCCCCTGGAGAAGGAAATGGTAACCCACTCCAGTATTCTTGCCTGGAGAATCCCATGGATGGAGAAGCCTGGTAAGCTACAGTCCACGGGGTCGCAAAGAGTCAGACACAACTGAACGACTTCACCTGCACCTTCACCTTGATAGTCAGTTACAGAGTATTGAGTAGAATTCCCTGTGCTATTGAGTTTTACTTTTTAATAATAAAATATAGAAGCACCCAATGTTTGGCTGCCCCTGGCCTCGGATGCTGGGTAGTTGGACACGACTGAGCGACTGAACTGAACTGAATGTTTGGCTGGCTTCCAGTAGGCTAATTGACTTTTTTTTCTGTAGGTGGTTGTTCACTTTGCTGGATCACAGATTCTTTAAGAAAGTCTAAGGAAGTTGTAGATTTTCTCTTCAGACAAATGGTAATAAGCTCATTCACACTAAAATGCATAGATGATTTCAAAGAATTAGAAGTCTGCAGTTACCTGAGGGTAAGAGCCCATACTCTAAGCAATGTTCCCAACCTATTCTTAAAATTATCCCCAGATAATTTTGTCCTTTTCCTTCTCTTATTTAGTTTTTGTAATGAAGTTAATGGGACAATAAGGAGTAGAGAGAAACATAAAAATCAAAAAGCTGACACTTGCAAGTTGTATATTGCATTATTACTCCTTATATGATCCTTATATATTAGCAGCTCTGGTTGAACTGTTTATTAATACACCCTAGTGTTTAAAAGCATAGATGCTAGAACCAGTTTACCTGGATTTCTTTGAATCCTAGCTCTGCCATTTATTCCTGGTGTGGTTTGGGGGAAAGTTACCCTCTCTGAGCATCAATTCCTTCTATGTAAAATGGAGCTAACAAGAAGTACATACTTCATGGGGGTTGTTGTGCAGAGTTAAGAAGCTAATGGATGAAAGGTACCATAACTGCACAACCTTTCACAAGTTACCTAACCTACCTGAGACCCAACTTCCTGACCTATTAAAAAGAAGTGACATTAATAATGATACCATTTTTAAAAGGAATTATATTGGCACAGAAGATGGAATAAATGTTTATTGAATGGATAAATGGTCTACTATCTTGCTACTTGACAAGTTCCTTAAGGGCAGAAACCATGGACTTTTTCAACTTTGTATCACTAGTGCATCCCCTGAACTTGAGGTTAATGAGTGTTTGTTGAATTAACAAAGTGTACATTTTGTTTAACCCTGACAAACTCAAGAGTAATATAACTTCCTACATTGGACATGGTTTGTGTCACAGGATTTTTAATCTTTCTCCCACAGCTGTTTCTTAGGTTCTGTGGAATATCCAAAGCAGCCCTGAAAAGCACCACTGTTTACTTGGGAATCTGCTTTCCCCCAGCTATTGCCCTCTATGCCAGTGTCTTCAATACCCCGTGCCATCCTCTGTTCCCTTTTACCACAATAATGGTTCTGCCTGCCCCATCCCTTCCAGCCAGTTCATTTAGACAAATTCTTTCATTTCTTCCTTCATAAGCTTGATTAGGAAGTCTTGGCAATTTTGCTCTTTAATCTTTGTTTCCTCAGTGCCCTCTAATTTAAAGCCCAGGGATTACAAAAATGCAAGGAGTTTGCCTAGCTACGTGAAGCTCAGTTTACTCATCCACAAATTAAGGGTAATACCAGTGCCCCTCATAGAGTTGTTCTGAAGAGTCAGTAACCTAATACTTTGGTTATCAAATTGTGGTCCCCAACCAGCAACATCAACTCTGTATGGGAACTTGTTAGGTATGAATTCTGAGGCTTCATCTCAAACCTGTCAAATCAGAAACTGGGGATGAGATATTTTTATTAAGTATTTGTGATTGTCATTATTTTATTCTCCTATCCATATCACCAGGGTAGGTTGTAATATCCTCACTTTAAAGATAAGGGATCTGAAGCTCAGAGGACTTCTAAGCAGTGGAAGGATTTGAATTTGGGTCTTCCAGTGTTTTTTTTTTTTTTTTAATACTGCCCCATGTTTTTTTTTTTAACTTTTTACTTTATATTGGAATATAGTTGATTAACAATGCTGTGTTACAGACATATAGAACGGACTTTTGGCCTCTGAGGGAGAGGGAGAGGGTGGGATAATTTGGGAGAATGGCATTGAAGCATGTATACTATCATGTAAGAAACGAGGCGCCGGTCTATGTTAGATGCAGGATGCAGGATACTTGGGGCTGGTGCACAGAGATGATCCAGAGAGACGTTGTAGGGTGGGAGGTGGGAGGGGGATTCAGGATTGGGAGCTCGTGTACACCTGTGGTGGATTCATGTCGATGTATGGCAAAGCCAATAGAGTATTATAAAGTAAAATAAAGTTAAAAAAAAAATGCTGTGTTAGTTTCCGTACAGCAGAGTGATTGAGCTATACCTGTACATATGTCTATATTCTTTTTCAAATTCTTTTGCCATTTACCTTGTTGTGTAGTATTGAGCAGAGTTCCCTGTGCTATATAGTAGGTTCTTGTTTTCTATTTTAAATATAGCAGTGCTGCCCCACATCTTAAGAGTGTGAAGTAGGAGGGACAGACTTAAAGAAATAAATGCATGGATGTTGTGGTGGACATTTGTAGATTTCTTGACAGTGTGTGTTCTTTCTTCTGAAAACAGCCTCCTGATTTTCCTTTCAGGACTCACTCTTACCTCATTCTCAGTATCTGAAGTTCAGATTAGACACCTAGGAGGGCCTGTGTCCTAAGAAGTATTTCTTTGACCAACTAACTGGTTCAGAGGTGAGTATGTGTCCTAAACTAGACCAAAGGCCCTATCTGGAAGTTTCGTTAGAGCTGTTGGGAAAGAGGTGCTGCCTTTTCTTGGATTTTGCAAGATGATAGTAGCCTTAAGCTGTTGGTGGCCATTGTGTGACTTCATGGAGAAGTCCACCTGAGAATGAGTTCTGTGCAAAGTAAATGAGAGAGAGAGAGAGAGAGACAGGGAGAAGTGGTGAGGTAGGAAGGAGATTAAGATGAGCTTATGTGAGCCAATGGATCCCTCTATCCAGTTCTTGGTCTTTTCAGCTGCCCTAGTTCACAGATTCCCTCTTTGTGTGCTTATGTCAATTTTAATTGGGTTCTGTCACTTTCACCCAAAATGATACTTAACACATCTGATTTAAACTTTTTATGTTGCTGATCAATCAGACTGGAAACTTAAGCCTTCCTCTCAATGCAAATGTTTATATGATGAGTCAGAGTCAAAAAAAAAAAAAAGACAAAATCTTGAAAATAGGATTCAGTGATAGACTGGAAAGAATATCAGACTAGGAGTCATAAAACCTGGTTTCTAATCCTGGGAGGTTCACTCAGCTATGTGACTTTGTAAAATTAATGCTGCTCTGAAAGAAGTAATGTATACATATGTGCTTTGAATGTTCCATTGAAGTCAAATAATTATTAGAGTTTCTCCTTAAACTTCTTACATGTATACAATGGTACATTTTCAGTTAATTTAGTGGGGGAGGTAGAGAAGGAGATGCTTCTCAGTTTCTTATGTACCGCTCTTTGATCTGGGTGATAGAATACTTTAAAGATACATTTAAAAATACATCTTAAGAAAATGGAAAAGCAACTCACAAACTGGGAAAAATATTTTAAAAACATATATCTGATAAAAGATGTGTATCCAAAAGGGCAGAGAACTCTTAAAATTCAGAATTAAAAAGAACTGAGTTTAAAAATGGGTAAAAGATGTGAACAGACACCTCACCAAAGAAGTTATACAGATAGAAAATAAGTGAATGAAAGATGTTCAACATCATAAGTCATTAGACAGTTGCCTATGTGTTAGATTGACTAAACTGTAAAATGGGTCTCCAGCCTCCATACCACAGACCAGTACCAGTCTGTAGCCTGTTAGGAATGGGGCCATACAACAGGAAGTGAGTGGTTGTCTTCCACGAAACCAGTCCCTGATACCAAAAAAGGTTGGGGACTACTGCTCTAAAATATTGGCAACACTAAATCCTGGGGAGGAGCAACACAAGCTCTCATTCATTGCTGGTGGGAATGCACAATGGTACAGCCACTTTGGAAGACAGTTACCTGTTTTTTGTAAAGCTAAACATGGGCTTATCATATGGTCCACCTGTCACTCTCCTAGGTATTTATCTAAATGAATTGGAAATTTATGTCCACAAAGAAACCTGCATATGGATGTTTATAACAGCTTTACTCATAACTGCCAAAATTTGGACACATTCAAGATGTCCTTCAATAGGAGAATGGATGAACAAACTATGATAAATCCTTAAATATAGTATTGTTCATTGATGAAATGAATCTGAAAAAGAATGAATATATGTATATATATGACTGAAGCACTTTGCTATACACCTGAAAATAACACAATATCGTGAATCAACTATACCCCAATATAAAATAAAAATTCAATTTAAAAAATGAGCTATCTGGTTTCCAAAAAAAATGAAAGAAGTTTAAATACATATTGATAAGTTTAAAAAGCCCATTTGAAAAAGCTACATACTGTGTGACTCCAACTTCATGACATTCTGGAAAAGGCAAAATTATAGAAACAATAAAAAGATTGGTGGTTGCCAGGGGCTGGGAGGAGAGGGCAAATAGGTGAAGCACAGCTGGGTTTAGGGCAGTGGATCTATTCTGTATCATACCATAATGGTGGATACATGACCTTAGGCATTTGAGAGTACTCACGGAACAGTAGAACACAAAGAGTGAACCCTCAGTTAAATACACTTTAATCAGTAACAATGTATCTGTCTTGGATCATCCATTGTAACAAGCATGCCACAGTTCAGTTCGGTTCAGTTCAGTTGCTCAGTCACGTCTGACTCTTTGCGACCCCATGAATCGCAGTACGCCAGGCCTCCCTGTCCATCACCAACTCCCGGAATTCACTCAAACTCATGTCCATCAAGTCGGTGATGCCATCCAGCCATCTCATCCTCTGTTGTCCCCTTCTCCTCCTGCCCCCAATCCCTCCCAGCATCAGAGTCTTTTCCAATGAGTCAACTCTTCGCATGAGGTGGCCAAAGTATTGGAGTTTCAGCCGTAGCATCAGTCCTTCCAAAGAACACCCAGGACTGATCTCCTTTAGAATGGGCTGGTTGGATCTCCTTGCAGTCCAAGGGACTTTCAAGAGTCTTCTCCAACACGACAGTTAAAAAGCATCAATTCTTTGGTGCTCAGCTGTCTTCACAGTCCAACTCTCACATCTATACATGACTACTGGGAAAACCATAGCCTCGACTAGATGGACCTTTGTTGGCAAAGTAATGTCTCTGCTTTTGAATATGCTATGTAGGTTGGTCATAACTTTTCTTCCAAGGAGTAAGTGTCTTTTAATTTCCTGGCTGCAATCACCATCTGCAGTGATTTTGGAGCCCCCCAAAATAGTCTGACAGTTTCCACCATTTCCCCATCTATTTCCCATGAAGTGATGGGACCAGATGCCATGATCTTAATTTTCTGAATGTTGAGTAATGCAATGCAATTAATACTCAGGGACAGACTTCCCTGATGGTCCAGTAGCTAAGACTCTGCACTGCCAGTGCAGGAGGCCCAGGTTGGATACCTGGTCAGGGAACTAGACCCCACATATTGCAACTAAGAGTTTGCATGCTGCAGCTATTAATAAATACCACTTGCCACAACTAAAAAAGAAAAAGAACCTGCATGCTGCAACAAAAACCAAAGATTTTGTGTGCCTGCAAATAAGACCCAGTGTAGCCAAATAAATAAAAATAAAACAAAAAATGGGGGAAATTGTATGGGAAGGGAGAGTTGGCATACAGGAGTTCTCTACGCTTTCAGTTCAAGTTTTCTGTAAACTTAAAGCTGCTCCAAAATAAAGACCATTAACTTAAAAAAAAGTTGTATCTCCTCCTAATTCCTTCTTGTAAACCCGGAGTTCTTTGGAGAACATCATGACTACTTGAGATGGGATCTGGAAAGACAACATCCTGCTCTTGAATCCTGGGAGCTCCAAGAGGAAGTCAGATCAGAATCTCATTAACACTGGAAACCAAGAAAATTTGGATGTGTGTGATTCAGAGTGAAAGAGAAGCAAGTGACTCAGAATGCCAGATAGGGAAAAAAGTCTATTTACATACTCGAATTTCTATTGAGTGCTAGCTATATGTCAGAAAGTGATCGAAAGACTTAAGAGACAACAGTAAACAAATGAATTCCCTGTCTTCGTGGGGCTCGTGTTCCAGTGCAGGGAAATAATAAATATGTAAATGATGTTAATCTATAGTAGGTCATCAGATGGTAATAAATGCTTTGGAGATGAATATACCAAGTGGAGAGTGTGGCAGAAACTTTTAACCATTCCACAGAATTCATTCCCCTTTTCATTTTTTAGAAAAAGAACTCCTATCTCAGCTTTTAACTGATAGCATGGCCGTGGCGTTAGTCTGCATTTCCCCTGCCTTCCTCTTGCACCTGGACATATAGTGCTGTGGCTAAGTTCAGTTCAGTGGGGTATGAGTGGAAGTGTTTTGTGTAACTTTCAGGTCATTAACTGAAGGATAAAGCTACTTTCCTCATATCCTCTCTTTCTCCTTCCAGCTGGCTAGGAGATGACACTGACTGGAGCATCTTTGGAAGCCAACTATGGAAGGTGACGGAGCCCCCAGATTTAGAGTGCTCAATTACTGACTATTACACAAGAAGGAGGTAAACTAACATAAGCCACTTTGGGTTTAGATCTCATTTCTGGGTCAGGAAGATCTGTTGGAGAAGGGACAGGCTACTTACTCCAGTATTCTTGGTCTTCCCTGGTGGCTCAGCTGGTAAAGAATCCACCTGCAATGGGGGAGACCTGGGTTCAATCCCTGGTTGGGAAGATCCCCTGGAGAAGGAAACGGCTACCCACTCCAGTATTCTGGCCTGGAGAATTCCATAGACTGCATAGTCCATGGAGTCGCAAAGAGTTGGAGACTGAGCAACTTTCACATTCATTGCAGTTTAGCTGGTACTTAATTTGGAGAGCACCAGAGCAAAGTGGGGAGGATTTGCAATGTTATATAAGGTAATCAGTGAAACAGAAGCATGAAGGAAGAGGGAGGGAACCATGGACATGAAGACAATTCCAGGAAGAAGAACAAATGCAAAGGCCCTGAGGCAGTATTGAGCTTCAGTCTGGTCCAGGAATAGCCAGAGGTCTAGCATGTCAGGAACACAGCAAGTAGGAGAGGAAGTCAGAGGGTTGAGGAGCAGATCACACAGTGGGGTATAGATCATACTGGGAGATTGCTGAAATGGCCTCTTAGAAAGAGTGGCCAAGGTCCCAGGGCATGGACAATGAAAGAAGGTCCATGGCAGAGGAAATCACCGGATGCCTTATAGGAGCAGTGAGAGAAGACTGCTATGCATTTCTCGATCAACTATAAGGTGATTTATGCTTATATTCATGGGGAATTATAGAGACAAAGACATTATGATTTCTGTATACACTCTTGGATGTATTCTATCTATTAAACAGATACTGTATTTGTAATCAAATTCTGTCTGGGCAGGTGCATTTTCCAGAGATTCAGTGGGAACTTAATCTAAGTGATGAGTAATCTTCCACCAAGAATAACCACAACCCAATGCCCAGGAACATCTTTGTCACAAGAGCTATGCAGTCACGGTGTTACAGGCATTCCCCATTTTACAGGCTAGGGTAACCCAGAGAAATGACTCACTTGAGATGACACAGGAAATTAATGGCAGAATTGGGAACTAGAATCCAGGTGTCCTGACCCCCAATCTAATACGCTTCCCAATACAATTAACTTTACTTCATGCTAACTACAAAAGGTGATGGTGGATATTTCGAATTACAAAACAATCCTAATGACATTTGCTGCTGGATTTGGCAGTATTCTTGCTTGGAAAATCCCATGGACGGAGGAGCTTGGTGGGCTTGGCGGGCTACAGTCCAAGGAGTCGGACACAACTGAACGACTTAACAACACTTCGGTTGAGGGATCCATTCTTTTGTCAGCAGCAGCTTTTCTTTAATGATTTTTTGTCTAAAGCACTGTGGAATGAAAAACTGCCTTGATTGCACACAGTCAGATAATCTTGATGGAGATAGTGTTAATAAGACCTTTTATTTATAAAGGACTTGAAGATTTGTAAAGAATTTAACATCTGTCAACTCCTCTGATCCTTACAGCATCCCTGCAAGGTAAACAGGGTAGATATAAGTTCCGTCACATTACAGATGAAATAAAGTAATATCAGAGATGAGAAGTGACTCAGCTGAGGTCACGCATCTCTGACTGATGATGCCAGATTTTCTCGCTCCAGGTTCAAAAGACTTCTTGCAACATGTATCCACCCAGATGATTAATATCTAATACTTTATAGCTCTTGCTATGAATCAGGTACTGTTCCGTGTCTTGCACATTATGACTCATTTACTCATTTTACAAGGTAAATTCTATTGTTATTCCCATTAGTGATGGGAAAACTGAGACTGAGTTACTTACCCAAAGTCACAGTTTCATAAAGCAGTCAGAGCTGGAGCCCAAATGTATGTGCTTTTGGCCACTGCACTGTGCTACCTCTCCAGTTATGACTCTGAAGCAATTTTATGATTCAGGTAGCTCATGGCTACACATCAGAGCCTGTGAGATGAAATTAAGATACCTCATAGTCCCAGTAACTGTCCTAAGCCCTTCTTTAATGTGAATGGCCTCTTGATCATTATCTACTTATATGATAGATGTAATTAAGATTTGATTTGTAGACCATTCTTCTGGGTGGGATGGAAGAAAACATGTGCATAACAATAGCTATTTTGCCATCAGTGTTGAAAAGTTTTTACGGATAGTGAACCACGTATGTTCTGCAAAAGAATCAGTGCTGAGAAGTCATTGCTTCACTCTCTTTTTCTTTAATTCATTAGTAATATGAAGGAGTAGAGAAGAATATAGACAAGTACAGAAGTCTATTCAATAGAATACAGTGGAAGTAGCATGTGACAGTTCTGAACCTAGGTCTTGCACTGTTCCAGGCTCTCTCAGGCATCTACCAGGGCAATCAAAAAGCCCAAGCTAGCCTTTTGGGTGATGAGAGACCACATGAAGAAAGCCTTGTAGCCAAGTCATCTAAAGCTAAGGCCATGCATGCATACGTGCTAAGTCGCTTCAGTCATGTCTGACTCTTTGCAACCCTGTGGACTGTAATCTGTTAGGCTCCTTTGTCCATTGGCTTCTCCAGGCAAGAATACTAGAGTGGGTTGCCATGCCTTCCTCTAAGGGATCTTCCTGACCCAGGGGTTGAACTTGTATCTTTTATTTCTCCTGTATTGGCAGGTGGGTTCTTTACCATTAGTGCCACCTGGGAAGCCAAGGTCATGCACAGTATTCATCTAGTCTTTTGATAGCACTACCTTAATTTTCTTTTAGGGAACCCCCTCTTTATTTATTCTCAGTCCATGTGTTTTTATCACCAGCCCATCTCCTATCTCCGGGTTGGATGAAAGTGATCCAGACCCAGGCACAGTGTATCGCCCTAAAAATCAAAGTGGTTGATCAGGGATAGGTGTGTGATCCTAGTTAGTCCAGTGAAAGTTGTCCCTCATATGTTTACCTGAACTATTAGAATACAGGCGTCCCTGGTGGCTCAAGCCGTAAAGAGTCTGTTGGCAATGCAGGAGACCCAGGTTTGATCCCTGGGTCAGGAAGGTCCCCTGGAGAAGGAAATTGCAACCCCCTCCAGTATTCTTGTCTGGAAAATCCCATGGACAGAGGAGCCTGGTGAGCTACACCCCTTGGAGTCACAAAGAGCCAGACATGACTAACACACACAGACACATTAGAAAACAGAAACTCTCTTTCTACTTAACTAATATAACAGAATATAACCTAGAGGCTGCTGGTGGCCATCCTGACCCATGAGGGAATATTTGCATAAAAATGAAACAAAGACAGATAAAAGTAGAGCCAAGAGATGGAGAGAATCAAGTTCCCAATTATATACTAGGGCATCTAGATCTAGCTATGTCTACTCTTGGACTTTTAAATAATGTGTGTACATGCTCAGTCATGTCTGATTCTGTGACCTGACCCCATTGACTGCAGCTCGCCAGGCTTCTCTGTCCATGGGATTTTCCAGGCAAGAATACTGGAGTGGGTTGCCATTTCCTTCTCCAGGGGATCTTCCTGACACAGGGGTTGAACCCATGTCTTCTATGTCTCCTGCATTGGTAGGTGGATTCTTTACCACTGAACCACTTGGGAAACCCATATGAACCAATAAATTCCCTTGTGTGTTTAAGCAAATCTTAGTCAGATTTCTGTCACTTGCAACCTAGGTTAATTTTCCTGATTAACTGTTCTGGTTAATACTGGCATAATTCATACACTAGACTTTCTGCTTTGCCTAAAAGCAAACTGTATCAGTTAACTATTGACACAAGAAAGCTGCATAAAAAACAGCCACAGTGGCATGCAACAAGCCTATGGCTGGATGGTTCTCATGTTCTGGGTTGGTCATGGCTGATCTTGGCTGGGCTCGTTGGTGCTGGTGGTCTGCTGACCAATTAGGGGCTGGCTAATCTAGCATGGCCTTGGCTTGGATGACTTGGCTACATACCTTTGCTTCATGTGATCTCTCTTCATCAAGCAAGCCAGCTAGCTTGGGCTTGAAGAAGAGGCCTTAGAGAGCCTGAAAGAATGCAAGACCTAGGCTCAGAACTTGCCCCACCACTGTCACCTTACTCTGTTTGGCAAAGCAAGTCTCAGGAATAGCCCATATTCAGTGGGTGGGGAAATAGTTCATCTCTTGATGGGAAGAGCTACAAATTCCCATTGCAAAGGGCAAAAGCTACAGGGAGGAGCCAAGGATTAGAGCCATTTTTGCAGTCAGTCACCACACTCATCCTTGTTACATTTGATACAATGGTAGTAGAGAGATACGGAGAAGGCAATGTCAACCCACTCTAGTGTGCTTGCCCGGAAAATCCCAGGGGTGGAGGAGCCTGGTAGGCTGCCGTCTATGGGGTCGCACAGAGTCAGACACAACTGAAGCAACTTAGCAGCAGCAGCAGCAATAAAGAGTTAAAATAAGTAAATGGGGACTGACACTTACCAGTTGCTCACTAAAGGTAGCATGTTCTTTCAGTGCAGGAGATTATGCTACCCTGTCCTAACTTCACTCATTTAGCATGTGTGATTTTTCTGTAAGTTGGAAATAGATACAGAAAATGTATTCTGAAAGAGATTTTGAAGGTCATCTGGCCTAACCACCACATTTTATAGAAGAGACAGACTCCAAAATTAGGGAACTTCCTGAGGGTCCTGGAGAGGCAGATCTAGACCCTTATCTGGTGACAGCAACAGGCTTTCCATCATCTCGCGCTGTTCCCTTCCCCAAGACAGTACAAGCGTGAACTCTGGAGTCAGTCAGCATGGGTTCTAATCCTGGCCTTATTACTTATGAGCTGCAAGACTGGACACATTATTTAACCCCTCACTGGATGATGGCAGTAGCGCTCACCACATAGGGTTGTTGCGAGGGTTCAATGAGAGAAGGTAAATAAAACACATTGTTCTTCAGTCACCCAGTCATGTCTGATACTTTGCAACCCTATGGACTGCAGCATACCAGGCTTCCCTGTCCCTCACCATCTCCCAAAGTTTGCCCAAGTTCATGTCTATTGCATTGGTGATGCCATCCAGCTATCTCATCCTCCAATGCCCTCTTCTATTGCCCTCAATCTTTCCCAGCATCAGGGACTTTTCCAGTGAGCTGTTCTCATCAGGTGACCAAATACTGGAGCTTCAGCTTCAGCATCAGTCCTTCCAACGAGTATGTAGGGTTGATTTCCTTGCTATCCAAGGGACCCCCAGAAATCTTCTCAAGCACCACAGTTCGAAGGCATCAATTCTTCAGTGCTTTACCTTCTTTATGGTTCAGCTCTCACAACTGTATGAGACCACTGGGAAGACCATAGCCTTGACTACATGGACCTTCGTGGGCAGAGTGATGTCTCTGCTTTTCAACACACTGTCTAGGTTTGTCGTGGCTTTCCTCCCAAGATGGTAGCAGATCTCTGGCTCTGAGGCAATGAAGTTGAAAGTTAGGATCCCCCTGAATTTTGCTTCTCAAGTCTTTCTGCCAGTTCTGTGAACACACAATTTCCTGTATTAAATACTCTTCTGCTTGAAATATCTAGAGTGATATCTGTTTTCCCTATAGGAATCTACATGATATAGACTTCAAATTCTGGGCTCTAAACTGTCGTCTCTCACATTTGTTAACCTTATTATTATCCACTTTTTTCATGTTCCCGGCCTGCTGCCTCACAGCCTACCCTCTTACCCACACACCTAGCATACCCTTAGGAAGAGAGCTCTGCTTCTTATTGCTGAGAAAAAAGGTGTTAGGTATGACCTCCTTCAGCTATTCTGTCTATCCACTTGGAACTGTAGCTATGCTTTTTGTTTCCTTCTGCTCCATCTGTACTTCTGGGATAAAAAAAGGATAAGACTTTTGTGTGGTACATGGCACCTTTTATTTACCATTTTAACCTAATTTTCTGCCATTTTTCGTATGTGCCTACACTAATTATGGTAGACTGACTGCACTGAAAAATAAAAAAGATGGAAATGTTGCTGTAACAAAAGATCCCAAAATCTGTAGTAGCTCAAACACAGTAAAAGTTTATTTATTGCTCAAATAACAGTGCTGGGCACATGAATAATCAATGGGACAAGCCCTCCTCTATTTAGGGACCCAAATTGATGGAGACCCAACCATTTTCAAGATGTGCTTTTCAGTATCACCTTTCCAGACATCCANGATCTCCTTCAGAATGGATGGTTGGATCTCCTTGCAGTCTCAAGAGTCTTCTCCAACACCACAGTTCAAAAGCATCAATTCTTTGGTGCTCAGCCTTCTTCACAGTCCAACTCTCACATCCATACATGACCACAGGAAAAATCATACCCTTGACTAGACGGACCTTAGTTGGCAAAGTTATGTCTCTGCTTTTCAATACGCTATCAAGGTTGGTCGTAACTTTTCTTCCAAGGAGTAAGCGTCTTTTAATTTCATGGCCACAATCACGATCTGCAGTGATTTTGGAGCCCCTCAAAATAAAGTTTCTGTATAAATTTGGCATTTCCTGAGCCATAGAAATTTCTTAGACATGTAGTTATCTGCAGCTGCTGCACCTGCTAAGTCGCTTCAGTCATGTCTGACTCTGTGCGACCCCATAGATGGCAGCCCACCAGGCTCCCCCGTCCCTGAGATTCTCCAGGCAAGAACACCGGAGAGGGTTGCCATTTCCTTCTCCAATGCACGAAAGTGAAAAGTAAAAGTGAAGTCGCTCAGTTGTGTCCGACTCTTAGCGACCCCACGGACTGCAGCCTACTAAGCTCCTCCGTTCATGAGATTTTCAAGGCAAAAGAGTACTGGAGTGGGGTGCCATTGCCTTCTCCAGTTATCTGCAGAGAAAATTTTAAATAAATATGCAAAAAATTGAGTTTGCACATTTTGTTATTTCAACCTCTGTAAAGCTAGTGGAGGTGATGGAATTCCAGTTGAGCTATTTCAAATCCTAAAAGAGGATGCTATGAAAGTGCTGTACTCAATGTGCCAGTAAATTTGGAAAACTCAGCAGTGGCCACAGAACTGGAAAAGGTTGGTTTTCATTCCAATCCCAAAGAAAGGCAATGCCAAAGAGTGCTCAAACTACCACTCATTTCACACGCTGGTAAAGTAATGCTCAAAATTCTCCAAACCAGGCTTCAATAATACCTGAACTGTGAACTTCCAGATGTTCAAGGCTGGTTTTAGAAAAGTCAGAGGAACTTGCCAACATACACTGGACCATCGAAGAAGCAAGAGAGTTCCAAAAAAACATCTATTTCTGCTTTATGACTATGCCAAAGCCTCTGACTGTGTGGATCACCACAAACTGTGGAAAAATCTTCAAGAGATGGGAATACCAGACCACCTGACCTGCCTCTTGAGAAATCTGTATGCAGGTCAAGAAGTAACAGTTAGAACTGGACATAGGACAACAGACTGGTTCCAAATAGGAAAAGGAGTACATCAAGGCTGTATATTGTCACCCTGCTTATTTAACTTATATGCAGAGTACATCATGAGAAACGCTGGACTGGATGAAGCACAAGCTGGAATCAAGATTGCAGGCAGAAATATCAATAACCTCAGATATGCAGATGACACCACCCTTATGGCAGAAAGTGAAGAGGAGCTAAAAAGCCTCTTGATGAAAGTGAAAGAGGAGAGTGAAAAAGTTGGCTTAAAGCTCAACATTCAGAAAACTAAGGTCATGCTATCTGGCTCCATCACTTCATGGGAAATAGATGGGGAAACAGTGTCAGACTTTATTTTGGGGGGCTCTAAGATCCTGCAGATGGTGATTGCAGCTTTGAAATTAAAAGATGCTTACTCCTTGGAAGAAAAGTTATGAACAACCTAGACAGCATATTAAATAGCAGAGACATGACTTTGCCAACAAAGGTCCATCTCATCAAGGCTATAGTTTTTCCAGTGGTCATGTATAGATGTGAGAGTTGGACTATGAAGAAAGCTGAGTGCCGAAGAATTAATGCTTTTGAACTGTGGTTCAAAATTCATTTTTATCCCTTCCTGTCTCAACAAAAACTATGGAATCAACACCACCATGCTCTGTGGGAAAAAAAGAAAAACCTTCTGCTCCCTTAGCTCTGCTGGAAGCTGGAGGGTGCTAGGCCCCTGTGTAGTAGTGCATAGAATTCTAGCTTTAATCCTCCTTGGAGAAGACTCTTGAGAGTCCCTTGGACTGCAAGGAGATCCAACCAGTCCATCCTAAAGGAGATCAGTCCTGAGTGTTCATTGGAAGGACTGATGTTGAAGCTGAAACTCCAATTATTTGGCCAATTCTTTGATGCGAAGAGCTGACTCATTGGAAAAGACCTTGATGCTGGGAAAAATTGAAGGTGGGAGGATACGGGGATGACGGTGGATGAGATGGTTGGATGGCATCACTGACTCAATGGACATGAGTTTGAGTAAACTCCAAGAGTTTCTGAAGGACAGGGAGGCCTGGCGTGCTGCAGTCCATGGGGTCACAAAGAGTCGGGCATGACCAGGCGACTGAACTGAACTGAACTGAAAGTGTCAAGAGATCATAGACTAGGATCCCTTTCCTACCCCTGGCCCTGAAAGTAATTTCTAAAGTCCTGCCTGAACAGCAAGCAGCCTTTCCTTCATTGGCATATTCAATAGTTTGAAAATCATTGATACCTGAAATAGTGGTAAAATCAAAAAGGTGACCTAACAAAGTCAAACTTTGTGAGCTGAAAAATGTGTCCTCAGAGGTCTGAGTGGGTATTTGGAGAGCACTGATGTTTCAGTGGTCAGTGAGAGTAGCAGAGAGGATTAAACCAAGTTTCTGTGCTTACGTCTTTAGTAAAATTAGAGTTGGCACGGTTTTCTTTGGCCCTGAATCCCAGCCATATCCTGAAAACAAGGTGGAAGCCACTGCCAAAAATAACCTGCTTTTTGTTTGACCATTGCACATAAAGTAACATAATACTTTTTGCAAATGTCACAGGACTTCTAATCTCATATGGGTCTCCTACTGTTTGGGCTGAATATGTCCCTTAAAAATGTATATGTTAAGTATGTTGAAGTCCCAGTCCTTAGTATCTCAGAATGTGACTTCATATGGAGAAAGAGTATTTACAGAGGTGACTGAGTCAAAGTGACATCATTAGGACAGACCCTAATCCAATATGACTGATGTTTCTGTAAAAAATTTGAAAATTTGGGACTTCCCTGGTGCTCCAGTGGTTAAGAATCCACCTACCAATGCAGGAGACACAGGTTCAAACCCTAGTCCAGGAAGATTCTACATGCCACAGAACAACCAAGCCCAGGTGCCACAACTACTGAGCCCATCTGTCCTGTAGCCTTTGTTCCACAACAAGAGAAGCCTCCACAGTGAGAATCCTTCACACTGCAGCAAGAGAGTAGCCCCCTCTGGCTGCATCTAGAGAAAGCCCATGCTTAGCACCAAAAGAAGGGCCATCCCTGCCAACACTTTGATTTTGGACTGCAGCCTCACTCAGTTTTTTTTATTTTGTTACAGCAGCCCTAACAGACTAGTATATCTGCCTAGATGGACTCTTACCCATTCCCCACAGAGGCAATTATAGATTGTATGGGAGGGGTCTTCTGGTAGCAGGTAATAGAACTGAAGTGAAAAGTGAGAGTCTATTGTAATGGCAGATGGTCATCTTAGAAAAGCAAGGGCAGAGGTATGGGATGGGCCTCATCCAGGGACAAATTGGAACCAGGGACTCATTTGCTATCAGGGCTGATCACATCTCTGCCAGTGGACTGATTCTGAGCCTTCAGACCTTATAGTAGGACAGACAGATAGATTCCCATACATAGTTGAGGTCCAGTTACTTAAGAACCTCCAGAACGATCTAGGGGAAGGGACATTGGCTCAGCTGCCATTGCTGGTTTAATTTCTGGTGTCTCTGTTTCAGAACAATCATATATCTAAAACTTTGCCAAAAGCATCCTCTATAACCATGGATATTTTGGAGGGAAAGAGTTAGACCAATTAGTTTACTATGGTGTAGTCTCCCAGGGCCGCTGTAACGTATGACCGCAGACAGAAATTTATTCTTTCACAGTTCTAGAGGCTGGAAGTCCAAGATTAAGGTGTCAGAGGGATCATGCCCCCTCTAATAGCTCTAGGAAGAATCCTTCCTTACTTCTTCCTAGTTTCTGCTGGTGGCCATCAGTGCTGGCAGTCTTTGATTTGTAGCTGCAGCACTCTAATCTTTGCCCACATCTTTACATGGCATTCTCCTCTCTGTGTTCACATTTCCTTCTCCTTATAAGGATACCAGCCGCTGGATTAAGGCTTACACTAATCCAGTATCACTTAATCTTAACTTGGTTACATCTGTAACAACCATATTGCCAAATACAGTCACATTCACAGGGACTGGGGCTTAGGACTCAAACAGATATTTGCAGGGGATGGGTGATGGATGGGACACAATTCAACCCACAGCCAGTCAGTATTCACTACACAAACTGATAACAGTTTTACTAGTTCTCTTCCCTGCTTTGGCTTTTTTTTATCCCTGAAGGTTCACCAGGGACCTTCCTGAGTCAACAGCCTAACTTTTTCTACCCCAGATGTACTGTGCAGCATGTGGAATCTTAGTTACCCCACTAAGGACTGAAACTGTTCCCCAGGCAGTAGAAGCATGGAGCCTTAACCACTCGACCACCAGGGAAACCCCATATAGTCGAACTTTTCACCTCCTCTGTCTGGATTGTTACTCATCTCTACCTTCCTCCTTCTTATCTTGGAGAAAGTGTATGAATAGGGTTGTCAGATAAAATACAGAACACTTGATTAAATTTGAATTTCAGATAAACAATGAGTAAATTTTTAGTATAAGTATTTCCCAAATATTGCCTTATGTCTTGAATTTTTATTTGCTAAATCTTGCAGTCCAAGTTATGCTCCTACTATAAAGATCTGGAAGTTCTTTAGATGAAGTATGGGTTTTCCATTTGACCACCACACCAAAATATCTACACCTGACCCACTTTATTTAATTAAGTTATGTACTTGGTGCCAGTGGATGTTTCAGTTTGCAGCCCCTATTATGGAATTAGTGGTCAGTTAGAAGGCTGAAAGTCAGGTGAAAGATGACCAGAGGCTGAACTAAGGCAAAAACACAGAGGTGAAGAGGAGAAAGATGGATTTGGGAGCTGGTAGGATGCAGAATAAAGAATTTTGATATCTGTCTGAATGACTCTAGCTTTATAACCCAGGCTACCAAATTAAACTAGTAATTGAAATAGGAATACAGGAAGAAGGGGGATTGTAAAAAAGTGGTAACTTTGTAGTTGGACATGCTGGGTTTGGGATGTCCTGTAGATGGTTGGCTGTGGGGCACTCAGGAGAGGTAGGAACTGAAATGTAAATTGAGAGGTGTAAGCATGTGGGTAGTAATTGAGATGTGAAAGTAGTTGAGATTTCTTATAGAGAAACAATAGTATTAGAAAACAAAACAAAACCCTGTGGAAGACCAAATTTTAAAGCGCACAGTGGAAGGAATCCAGGAAGGAAATAGACATGGTTAGGAAGTGATTTGGAGCCAGCAGTTTGGGCTGGGTTCTGTGGGGTGGTTATTCTGCTGGCCTCACCTGGGCTTACTGCATCTGCAGATAGATGCCATTCTGTTAGGAGCTCTGCTAGTTAGCATTCTGTTAGTGCTCTACAGGCATCCGTCACATTCGATGTTGTGTTGCATTTGCCACTGGTGCATTGGCCAAAGAAAGTCACAGAGCCACCCCAGACTCAAGGGTTGGAGAAACAGATTCCGCATCTATACAGAGGAAGAGATGGAGGGAGGGGAAGAATTTGTGGTCATCTACAAGATGGTCTTACTGCCTCCATTTTATAGAAGGGAAACTGAAGCACAGAGAATTTAAATAACTTGTTTATGCTCACAGGGCTCCAAAGTAGCAGATCCAGAATTCGAACCCAGTGACTTCACTTTCACTTTTCACTTTCATGCATTGGAGAAGGAAATGGCAACCCACTCCAGTGTTCTTGCCTGGAGAATCCCAGGGACAGTGGAGCCTGGTGGACTGCCGTCTATGGGGTCGCACAGAGTCGGATATGACTGAAGCGACTTAGCAGCAGCAGCACCAGTCTATCTCCAGTCTATACTCTTAACTGTGTGACACTATCTGGCATAATAAACACCTTGCAATAATAGGCACTCAACAAAAAAAGTTGGCTCTTCTTTTCATAACATAAAAGGCAGCATAAAGAAGGACCTCAGAAACCCTTCTTAATAGAAATGTTTGTGGAAAAATACTATGCATCCCTGTCAATGGTGGTTGTCATTGATTGATACTGATGTTTTTAAAGAAACAGCATTAACTGTTCTACACTTTATTTGGCCAAAGGCATAGAACAACAAATGTTGCTCTCAGACTGCAAGAGTTGTATTAAAATACAGAAATTAAAACCAATGCTAAATTGAGAAAAACAAAACAAGTAGCACTTTGAAGATAAGTTGGTTATTTATTTATCCACTAATCATTTGTGAGCTATACCTCATGTATTAACTTGGAACTTGCAAACTGACTCAATTGTAAATCAGTTCAGTTCAGTTCTATCACTCAGACCAGTCTGACTTTTTGTGACCCCCATGGACTATAGCAAGCCAGGCCTCCCTGTCCATCACCAATTCCTAGAGTTTACTCAAACTCATGTCTATTGAGTCAGTGATGCCATCCAACAATCTCATCCTCTGTTGTCCCCTTCTCCTCCCACATCTTTCCCAGCATCAGGGTCTTTTCAAATGAGTCAGCTCTTCGCATCAGGTGGCCAAAGGATTGGAGTTTCAGCTTCAACATCAGTCCTTCCAATGAACACTCAGGACTGATCTCCTTTAAGGTGGACTGGTTGGATCTCCTTGCAGTCCAAGGGACTCTCAAGAATCTTCTCCAACACCACAGTTCAAAAGCATCAATTCTTTGAAGCTCAGGCTTCTTCACAGTCCAACTCTCACATCCATACACGACCTCAGGAAGAATTTACAGAAGACAAGCAGCGTTCAGGGATTCAGAGGAGGGCACTTATGCCCTTGAAGGGGCTTCAAGGACATAGGTAGTATTAGCCACAGTGGGGACTTTGTGTACACATGAATTATGACTCAAGGAGGAGGCAGTTGTCTAAAATGCATGTTCTTAGGCCCCATCCTTACATATCCAGATTCATCAGGTCTGGAATGGGCTCTAGCAAGCCAGATTTTCTCATCCTCACTCCCACATGATTCTGATACAGATAAGCCACAGAGCAGGTTTTTTTGTTTTTGTCTTTTTTAAGAGCCTCAGTATTTTTTAAAATTAAATTATTTATTTATTTATGGCTATACTGCTTTTTGT